>OENT01000125.1:0-126885 GCA_900239685.1 Rotaria macrura
GGCATAAAAAATGCCGATGATGCTACAGTCTATCTACAGCATCCTACTGCAAGTGCCTGACCGCAATTCAAATATCATATAATTCCCAACATTTTCTTTTAGTGCTGCAATTCCTAAACTATCTATCTTTCGTCACACTCCGCCACTCTCCACTCACAGTCAATCCTTAAAACGTGACTTTCTATTCCACAACTCTTTTAAATTTCTATCATTCTGAACGAAAATATTTCCTTCTAACCTTTAATATCATCGACCATCTATCAAAGTCTATCTAATACTGGCGACTTTTCATCACCACTAAAATGAATTTTCTCTGGTAAACAATAACCATGTATGTATGTCTTTATTACTTGAAAGTTTAGGTTCATTCTCGTTTTTCAACGAAAATCAAGAATTCAAATAGATTGTAATCAAAACATTTTAAAATTAACAAAATTGATGTTTTCATTCCAACCGATTCGTGCTCGGAATTGAATATTTGCCATGTAAGAAAGTAACAACAAAACTATTGTTTTCAAGTCATTTTTCAATGAATAGGAATGAAATGTATCAATTTAAAAATTTCTTTTTCCCATACTGACACTAATTTATCTTTTTTTTGTTGATTCAATAAATTATACATTGTCATTAGTAGAACTGAGGCAACAAGAGAGTGACTCGAACTCTCTCTCAATGGATATTGTTTAAAGATGAAGTTCTTCGTAGATATACACTGTTATTAATCATTATAACGAAACTTTTGTAATAAATATGTATGCTATTCTGGATGGTGAATAATTTTTCTTTTCTATCACTTAGAAACTCAAAGTATCATAGAAAGATTAACTTATCCCTTCGTATCTAAATGCTCAAGTATTTTGAAAAGGTATGTTGCTTTCTTTTTCTAATAATATCATGCTTGAGTAGACTAGATCTTATTCTTAAAATAAGTGTTCAAATTAATCGCAATGTTATATTTATCCCTATTATTAATGCAGTATTGCTAAATGAGTGTGTGCAACTAATTCAACAACAAGAAAGAAAGAGAGAGAGAGAGAGACTTTGAATAGGATGATCTATTTTCTGAATGTTTCTTTTCATCTGGGTTCTATTCTCTTATTACTCAAATTATTATCATCATGCAGTATTCAAACAAATAAGAGCATCATCATGTTTGTATACTTTTACATTTACCAGAAAATTAGTCAGTCATCTTCTTGTATTATCATGTTATACTATCTAATATACATACGAATCATAATCAATAATTCCAGTATACAATATATTTCCTATAGAAAAGGTATTGATCATACATAATGCAATATATCATTAGTAGTGCTCTTGGGATATGAGACATGAGAACAGACGCAATAGAACACAAAAAATCGATATCTTGAAGTATTGCCAACACGGCCCAGCATAAATAAACATTGTACAAATGTAATTTCTTCTTCTGTCTGAAGGAAACACTTTTGTATCACGTATATCAGAGCCTTCCTGATAACTGTCCTTGGTGTACATCGGCAGAGAGTATTATACTAAAATCTTCTTGTGCTATCGTTCTCTCACGCATGAGTCAGGATTTATTTCTATTCCTATAGTAGGTAAATTTTACAATCTGCTCGATATTTTCCAGTTTATAACGAAGTTTTGTCAAACATTTTAAATATTACTTTAAGGTACAAGCATGGCAGTTGAAGATAATAATAATAATAAAGTAAGTCCACTGAAAAAACTATGAAGAATGAATTCAATTGTGATATAAACCATACGACATAAAAAAAGTAAAGAAATCTGAAAAATTATCGAACAAAATTGACAAAAATCTAGATAATCATTTCAAGATATGAATGGTTGAGAAAGAAATGGAATTTTACAATTTAATGATCGTAAATCTTTAAGGTTTCATCATCGAGAAATTGTAGACTATAGTCTACAATTCCATCAAAAACAACATGAAAAAATAAACTTTTCTATGAGTTGAATATTTTCATATTGATTTATCTTATATATAGATATACTAATGAAATGAAATTTTGCGTATACCTAGCTCCCTGGACTAGTAATTATAGATAGATAACAAAAGAAATGTCTAAAATATATTAAATATTTATAAAAAAGTGTAACGTGATTTTCCTAGATTGAGTATTCGAGGATCTTTTTTCTTAGTTAATTTGTTTTGTTCATCAGTGAAAGTATTTTCATTTCTTATTTTTTTTTGCTCATTGAGTAAAAACGTGATCTTTATTCAAGCGTAGAACATAGCTCAAGTAACACTTACACATGGAATCGAACGAATTCAATTTAAAAAAAAACATAGTTGACAAATGTAATCATAAGAAGATGATGTTCGTACCATATCTAACATCATCATTCATATGTATGTATTTGTTAATTATCAGTACAAATCATCGTCTTAAATAAATGACATCATTATCGGACAATTAATTGAGTTTACTCAAGAAAAACAAAATAAACATGCCATTTTTACTTCTTCGATTGAACTATATTTAAAAACTAATTTCGATCGTTACGGAAGTTCTCACTAGACCATTTGGTTGAATAAATTCCACAAGAAAAACTAATTAGAATGTTTAGAAATGTCTACGACTGTAAAAAGTCTTTTCTGATAATAGAATATAATTGATATTTAGAGAAATCAATAGACTATCATTAGTACTGTTAATATCCTTTCGATAACGATGAATCTTGTATGTTTATAATTTCTGATGTAATATATTAATCGGTTATATGAAAGAATAAAATATTGTGATCTATATTATTATCGTTAATCTTTTCGAGAATTGAAATATGAGCGGATAAAAGTAAGATGCTTCTCAATAATAACTATCGAATGATTCGTAATTAGTTTATAGAGTCAGTATGATTGAAATTTATATATCGAAATCTTTTAAATCTTTCTCTTTACTTGAATAAACAAGAGAGAATACTTCTGCTATTTAAAAAGCGAAGACGTGTTAAAGATTAAGTATCATACAAGAGATATACGAGCGCCCCATTTATAGACAGTCTATGTAGTATTTCATCGAGAAAACTCTCTTGTTCTTGATATTTCCATTTGACAATAAAACTTGAACCTTTATTTTGTTTCTCCGTAATGACATCTATAGTTAACAAAACCGAACTATCTGAAAATAAATCGACTGTTTTTCCAATTTGTGTACAACGAATTTTTATTTCTATTCTTTAATATTGAATTAATTGAATATTGACAATATAAAGAATTTGAATTCTTATTCTTGTCTTTCCGTCTATCATTTCTCATGATTCGTCAAGTTTTTGATTATATTTGACTCTGCAGAGGATCTACGAATGTTTCACAAGAAGAGTTGCGCAAGGGCTGTTTACTCAACAGATTAAAGTTTCATATTTTGTAATCGAGAAACAAGCAAGATTTCTAACAGTCTTCCAAGAGAATCATTCCGACAATCGGGTTGCATGGGGTTCTTATAAAAATCAACAAAATCCTATCGGAATCCGCGAGACAGACCTACATACATATACCACGAATGAACCCTATTGTATTAATTGAGTACTGATTAGTAGCTAGTGATATTACTGCTAATGGTTCGAGTGAGATTCCGTCAAATTTTTACACTAGGATCCGATTACATCTAACAAGACGGCTCCAAATGTCATTCAATTTTCAGGATTCCAGTAGGATTTCGTTGATTTCATAAAAACTCGTGTACTGCGTGATAGTGTGTGATTAAACAGTTTAGTCTTGATCATCGTCCTGAACGTAATCACGATCTGAAGAAATAATCTGTGATCATGGTCGACATCGAAAAATCTCAATTAGACGTTACACTAATAAAAACCCTATAAAATCCGATCGAATTCAGAGTGAATCTGATAATCGAGAGAATTCTCCTGGTTACATGCACAAAATCTTGCTAGTTTCTAGATTATAAATATGAAAATTGTATCGCTTGAATAAACAGCCATTGCGCAACATTCCAGTTCTTCTTTGCAGGAACATTCAAAAACCTATGATATTTTAAATAAAGATTAAAATACTGTAGGCTTGATTGAAGATAGCTGACTCATGAATCGTCACCTATTGAAAGAGTGTAAGGAAATTTATTCTTGATGGAGACTATTTTCATGTATTAGTTGTTAATATATATGCATCACGAAATCTAATATAACATATATGACACACTCGAATACGGTCAATACTTTCGAATTCATCATTGTTTTTGACTTTTTGTCTGTTAGAAAAATTCATAGTCGTCATAGATAAAAGTATATTTGTTTTTTCCTTTTTTTTCTAATAATATCATTCATCAATGGTTGTTATTTCAGTTCACATGTTTCGTTCGATGTCTGTATTGTTCGGCATTTGATGATGAAATAACATTGAGATAGTTCATGATTCAACTTTAAAAATAATCACTAATCAATTAACATCAGATAAAAATAGAAAGTACTGTCATAAGAATTGATTTCTGATGATACAGTATTTGTTAAAAGATAACGAGAAATGGACAGAGAATTTTGTGAATGACGAATATATCATCTGTTTCTTTATTTTACTTTGAATAGAATTACGGTTAACTGCCGTCATGATTCATTTCATAGACAAATCATACTTTATTCCCGAGAAAATATCATTTGAATTACAGGTAAACCCATCTATTATGACTGAAGACGCTTTGTGAACTCATCTGAATTCTTTCAAAGTACAATGAATGGATTGTAAAAATAAAAAACAAACGATTGGACAATATGATGAATAGTAGAGTAGGATAGAAAAAAAAATGTATCAACGAAAGTGTAAACACCGATATAAAATAAATGAATGTGAAATATCAACCCAGTAATTCAGAATTGAAAAGTCATTTGAGAATGAATAATCTTAGTACATTCATTCTCATTGGAATATTTATAGAAATTTAATAAATGATTAGAAAATAAATTATTGAATTTTGACAAAAAATAACTCTAAACGAACGATTTTACAGTTGATTGGATATGTAAGTAAGAAAGTGATTGAGTATGGACTGTGTTTCTAACAGTATTTATATCTACAAAAGATTTTGATGTTAAATCTTTATGATGAGGGTACTTCACATCAAATTATTTAGATACTGTTAGAATTCATATTTTTAAAAATGCATTCATCTCGATTATGTATTAAAACTATATATTGAATATCCATGAAGTAATATTCGATCCAACTACGTATTTATTTACGTATCTGCTGTGTGAATGCTTCATATTCATTGAATATATACATGGTGGCGTTAAATTATTTAACAAAAGATCTAAAACGTGGAATCTATTGTCGAATCATCAATATTTTTCATTCAAGATTCATCATATTTTTTAAATCGATGACAGTTCTATTGAGAAGTACACAAAAGAATGAACAATAGAATGACAGTGTTCGTATTACTATACACAACAACTTCCTTCATGTCAACGAAACAACTTTTTCGTTTAGATCGTCACTTCAAAAATCAACAACAACACAGCAATAATTGAGTACTTATCGATATATATTTACATGTTCACTTTTTTTTTGTTTGATGTCTCTTTTCCTTTCCCGCCAATACATTTCGTTGAATGACAACGTCTTCCAACCGTACAATGTATACACACAGGTCGATATGATTAATAACCTCTCTTGAGATTACCTTTGCCTTTAATCTTTCTTTCTTTCTTTCTTTCTATCTTTAGTTGTTTTTTAGTGTATTCTAAAAGGGTTTACACATTCTTTTTGAAGTAAACATATATTTTCATGAAAAATACAGATGATAAAATCTGATTCGTGTTTTCTATTTCTCAACGTTCTTTTAATCGTTTTTGTTAAAAAGAAGGAAAAGAAGATACTGCTGTTCAAAAAGACAGATAGAAATGATCGATGAGCATGCTGCTACCGAACATAAGTGAGAAAATGATAATGACTTACGTTGTCATCCCAAGTCTCGATAAATATTTATACGCGTGTGTCTATATGAATGCATCTATCGGAATTTTTTTTTCTTGACTGATTCAAAATAAGAATTACAGAATTGTATGTTCGCCTCATTAAAAGATCATTTTTCATTTTCTCTATTCCTGACTATCGACCGGCAACCAGATGCACAGAAGCATACATATACACACCTTGTTCAATCTTACAGTCAATTGACTCAAAACAACACATTTAAAAGAAGAACATGAACATATATATATGTATATATCGTTAATTTGATTTAATTTTATTCTTCACATAA
Organism: Rotaria macrura; assembly: GCA_900239685.1. Taxonomy (NCBI): domain Eukaryota; kingdom Metazoa; phylum Rotifera; class Eurotatoria; order Philodinida; family Philodinidae; genus Rotaria; species Rotaria macrura. The sequence continues at coordinate 6,225 of OENT01000125.1, forward strand.
CATATTTAAGAAAATTTCAAAGCCGACATGTATTGTCTGATCTTTTCTTTCTGTTTTACAGATATTGATGATTATAAGTTGAAAAATAAAATATAAAATCTTTCGATTTGATCGGTTACTCTAGAGATCAAAAAATTGCCTGTTGGCTATTTTGATTTCTTGGTGATCGATTGACAGGCGGCGATTCGAACTGTTTTCTTCTTAGTGCACATATATGCATATATATATGTATATATATATATATATATATATGTATCCGTGTTTCTCTATATAATTGTGTTACATAAGTATTACGCCGCTTGCAAAATGTCAGAAAAGAGAGAAAGTGAGTCAAGTATGTGTCTACTTGCAGAGAAGATGTGATCTTTCTCTTCTTCAGGTGTTATTATTTGTTCGCTAAAAAGTTGACTTCACAACACTGTACGGCTCATTGAGCATAGGCGGGACCCCTATGCCGCCACTTTTGAGAAGAACAGTAATATTCAACGAGCAAATATTCTAAGTTTTTTTTGCTGTGTTTACGTGCCGCTCGATCACTCTTGTAAAGAGAGCATTGTTTCATAGATTTAAATTTACTAGACCAGACATATACGATGATCGATTCCTTCGTATTCTTTTTTTTCCTATAAAAAGAAATATCAAAGAGACTAGTCTCTAGTATTTCGTCTTCACATATGATTGAATGATTGAGAATCGAATGCTGCTACTCAACTAATGGTAACTTTTGTTAACAACAACAACGACAAGTGTTAAAATAACTTCAGTTCATAATAGTTTCTCGAAAACTATTTATTACAGATAGAACATATTCACTTGATTACTTCTTGAGGAACATCTCTATTGATAAATATGTCAGAAATCTTAATGAAACAGACACAGATATTCATTTATTTTAATCTAATCAAATATTTTTCTCAATATGTCTAGCTTGATTGCAAATGACATCATGCGGATATCCGAAGTGATACGATAGAACGTCAAAAAATGAGAAAACCTGAATAAACAAATAGGCATACAAGCATACATACAAAAAAAAGGAGGAAATCATGCATAGTAAGACAAAGAAAAAATTTTATCTGATTTATCTCTAACAAGCTCAGTATCATTCATCTTCTTTTGACAAATGAATAATGTGTACCACCTTGTTCTTACTTGGAATATCTGTCTATGAGTGCCCATCGAGATCTCTCATCACTTCCGTCTTGCCATCATTGTATTAACCAATATGAAAAGCAAGAGAAGCATTCTTTTTTCAATATCCTTCTCAAATTGTGTGAAGGCAAAAGATCAAAACAGAAATTCAATAAACTCTCAATAAAAATTAACAAGTGTTGTAATTAATTTGCATTACAATATAAATGAACATCTTTTTTTTTGCAAGAATGCACTTCGAAAACACATTAAGATGAATCGTAGGCGTTTACTTTGGCGTCTCTTTTTGTGGGCCATACATATCCACAACATGATATCCAAAAAAAAAGAGGGCAATAATAACTTCTGTCAACGATAATAAATGCATTTTGATCATGCGTAGCCTATGGTTGGTGCAAACGAAATAAGGTAATTATATCTGTCTTTCGAACAGGTAATATACAAAAAGAAATATGCTTTTGAATGCCATAAATCAAACCTGGCAAGTTAGAAACACCCTCCTCGTCAATCAATATTACCTTTAGACCATGAAAGTATGAGAGAAAAAGAAAATAAAAGAATAAAAAGAAAAAAACGAACCCAACCAATTGTATGTTTATTCGTGTACATTTTCAGAATGCATTTGAAACGACTTTATATTTTCTTTTACTGAAAACTCTACTTAATCCATGATCTTTATTATTGAACTGCTAACACATTCCTTGGTTTTATGACAAGTCAAAGGACAAAATTAGAAGAACTTACATTACACATCGAATAATCTTTCGAAAAAAGACAAAAAAAAAACAGAATATTGCCCTTTTTTTGTTGTTCTCTCAATTCCGATTGGCTATTATTTATATTCTTTTTTTATCGAATAAGAAGTCATACTGCACGTATAAACGACATAGAGGAGAAGAAAGACAGAGAGAGAGAGAGAAACGAAGACGAAGAAGAAATTACTCGTCCATCATATAGCATATATTCTTTTCATTGTAGTAGAAAAAAAAATCGTCTCTTCTCCTACTCATAATTAATTGCCCACATTACATTCCATTAACAATATTTCGATTCATACATTTAAATTACAATTATTTGACTTACTATCGACAACTTATTTGTCGATATTACAATTATCATCATGGATATTTAAATATATTTTTGTTAGGATATCGAATTAGTTTGTACATCTTCATAAAAAAAACACAAATAATGGTAAAAATCGAACATCAACTGCAAACGATGTCATGGGAAACACATCACCATCAACAACAGCAACAACAACAACAACAACTAGATTATTTCATGAATTTACCAGCAGCCTCATATACAAATGTCAACTTAATTATTAATAATACAAATAATACAAATCGAATAAATTGTAATGGAATCACTCAAACAGCAATCGAACCTAAAATTAGTCCACACGCAACAGGTGTAACACCTCAGACTGTTCCTTCTTCAACACCAAAAGCTCGATCGACATCTGCTAAAAATGCTTCGTCACCATCCAATGAATTTAATTCAACAGCAATACCTCAACCAAAAGAAATCTATCCATGGATGAGTGATAAAAAACATGGTACAAATAAGAGTAAAAATGGCTCAAAAAATAACCCAGGACAAAATACATCGTCAACATCATCATCTTCGTCATCATCTGGTAGGATTGTTTAAGAAAAACAAAAAAAAATGGAGTGTGAAGATGAGAATAAAGCAAAATGTGTTAAATCTTCTTCAAGGGTCAACGATTCCTTTTTTTTTACGTTGCAACATAGAATATAAATAATAAGTGAGAAAAATTCATGGCTCTAGTCGTAGAAAAGAAAATGTAAAGGTGTCCTTCATTCGACACGCATAGCAAACACGTAGAGAAAAATTGATTTAATTTATTCTGATCAATTTATCCGAATGACATCAGGTGATATGATATGAGTTTTGTTCGCGTGTCATCCATTTTACAATTCTCAATAGAGATTTGTCCATGAACATAATATTTTGATTAAGAAAGAAACAATCTAGACATAGAAAGAAGAACCAAGAGAAAACAGTTATTTGGTCTTCCCATCGCTGAGTATAAACTTAACCGTTTGTTTGTCTCGACCTATACATGTTTTTCATCTTCGTTTACTGACAGGCGCGCGAGCGCTCGCTCGCGCGCGCGTCCGTTCGCATCTCTTACCATTGACGATGATAAATGACCATATCATTATTCATCCAATACCGCCGCTTTCTCATCGAGCGAATAGGATACAGAACATTGAGTCTTGTCATAGCTCTAAGAAAGAAGGAAAAGGTTTTCTCTTCAATATTGATCAATAGTAAAGATAGGTTTTCTTTTATTTTGCTACAGATAAAAGCAATTCAACACCATCAAAACGAGCTCGAACAGCTTATACAAGTGCTCAATTAGTTGAACTCGAAAAAGAATTTCTTTACAATAAATATCTAAATCGTCCACGACGAATAGAATTAGCGCAAGTGCTTTGCTTAACTGAACGACAGGTAAGATAAAAGTCTTCTATGCTGATTGTATTCCTCTAATTTGACTGCTTTATTTTTAATTCTGCTTCATCGTTTATCTAGATTAAGGTAAATCAAATTTTTGTTTTGTCTTTATCCTTATTCATAAAGTAAAATATCTTTTCTTTCTCTGTTTATTATCTTTAGATATGGTTTCAAAATCGGTACGAATTCAATGTTTCTTTTTCTTTTTTATTTATTAACTTTCTTTATCTATTCTCTAGTCGAATGAAAGACAAGAAAGATGGAAAAAGTCGAACACCCTATGGTGGTGGATGTGGCATTGGTTTAAATAATTCTCCATTGGCTACATCGACAACGGAAAAGGATGATTTGAATTCATCCTTATCTCTTCGTTCATATCATCATCTTCCACAACATCATGGATATTATCAAGGACCACCACCCATGACTGCAGCATTTTCTTCATCATCCCCATCATCAAACTATTCGAAACCATTTCAACAACAAATTGATTATAATACAACGATACCAGCAGATATGTATGAAATGACAACAAATTATTGTATGAAACAATCAGCAACATCACCATTCGATCCATCACATTATTACACAAATGGCTTTGAGAATAATCTCAAAACAAATTATACAACTCCAACATCATATGATCGTCCGCCCGTATCATTTGATTCGTATTATTTCAATTCGGATACATCATCTGTTGTACATCATCAGCAATCCGGTCCAGCCGTACCTCCGTTTGCTTAGAACCTATTTGATAAATAATCTCTTGATTTTGTTCCTTTTCTCTGTGTCTAGTCTCGATACTTTTTCTTTTTCTTTTCATTTTCTCGTCTTGCATTCATATGTTCACTATATTGTTGTTGTTAGATGTTACATTTCTTTTTCTTTTTTCCTTTTCTTTTTCCGTTCTATCAATTGTCTACATTACAATAACAACAAAATCTGTTCTGTATAACTGTTAGAAGATGTGACTTCTTGTAAAAAAAAAAAGAAAATGACAGATTTACAAAGTGAATTTCATTTAATTGAGAACGGCTCTTTTTTTCATTGATATAAATGTCGAAATACATTTATTATTATGCTTTGATGAATATTATGTATATGGTTTGTTCGTGCATGGAACAGTAGCAACTCATAACTTTTGCCATTGAGTGAGTAAAATCAATTCGATAGACAGCGAATGGATAATTAAGTCGAGCTCGATATAATTCTAAACCATTGGACTGTATTTAACTTTGTAATGTAAAAGCAACATCCCGTACACATTTCAAGTTAATGCGAAACATTTGTAAAAGAGATATGCAGTATGTAAAATAATTCTTCGGACACGTTTATTTTCATTCTTTTTTCCCATTTCCCTAAAAGTTAGAAAGAATCTACAAAGTGATTCTAGTAGAGAAAATTGTTTCCGATAAAAATGTAAAGGGAAAAAAGTATAATCGGATATCTAACGATCGGGTCTCCAGAAAACCAAAATCCTAAATTTTTCGAACCTCGAACGTGCAAATATAACTTTGTTTAGATTATATAGAAGGATAGAGCGAACAATCCTCTAAAACTTGAGAGATCTCCGAAGTCTATGCGACGTTTTTTTAGCTGAGTTAGAGCAATCCTACGGAAGGCCCAATAGTCGTTTTTCTATCATTTTTTAAGAAAAAACCATTTGTGTCGTAAAATTAAGGTGCTGTAACTCAACCGAAAAACGTTGCAGAGATCCTGAAAGTGTCTCATTTTATTTTTGGAGGATTCTTTGCTCTATCCTTCTATGTAATCTAAACAAAGTTATATTTACAGATTCGAGGTCCGGAAAATGTAGGGTCTTGGTTTTCTGGAGACCCCACCGTTAGAAATCCGATTATACTTTTTTTCCCCTTATATTCTTGTCGGAAACAATTTTCTCTACTAGAATCACTTTGTAAATTTTTTCTGGCTTTTAGGGAAGCGGGAAAAAAGAATGAAAATAAACGTGTCCGAAGAAATATTTTACATACTGTATGTTTAGAAATATTGAATTGTATTTCTTGTACACATCATTAAAAATATGTCACTTGTCTTGTTCATAATCGTTGATCGTTTCGTCTAGATTATGAAATAGGGTAGATGTTTTTCTTGTAAATTGTAAAATCTGAAATGGATCTCTTCGGCATGATTCTCCTATTGTGTTTCAATGTGAAACTATATCAGTGGAATGCGAAGTACTTCATCTATTCAATGTAAACTATTTGTAAATAATAATCATCATCATCATTTATGATTTCAATGTAATACAAAATATAATTCGACTCCTCAGATATAATATTCATGGAGTATTTGAAAACTTTTGTTTGAAAACATGATAGCTCAATAACACTTCAGTTTTATCTAAGCAAATGCCTCGTCTATGGATAGTATACATCAATTATCGAACTTAAAAAAATTTTTTTTTTGAACACCACACAATCATGTTCGTATAAAGGTTTTACACTTCTATACCTCAAATTCCTCGTCATTATGAATTTTGTACGGTAATTCCAATGATAAAAAGTTGCATAAAGATGTCGTTGTACTGGCGTCTTGTTCAATAAATACTCTTTCGTCGTTCAAATTCTTTGTATTTCATCTAGTTTTACTTTTGACGTATTTCCATTTCGCGTGTTCAACAAATTATTGAAAATAACACTAGGAAACAGAGCATGCAAATTATTTCATGGTTTGTCTTTTTGTTTTTTTTGTGAGAAAAACTGTGTATGAGTAGGTATTTCTTTTCAACAGATTTCAATGAATGCAAAGAAAAAAGATGACAAGCCAATAAATGTCTGTTTTACATAAAATGATGTCGCTTTTAATATTTAATTTAGTTGTTAAACATAAAAAGCATTCATATATGTACACATAGTTCAATGTATAGGTATCAATTTTATCAAGTAATACTGTAACATCAACAAACATTATTCTGATAATAATAATGCACCACTTCTTCATGTCTTCGAGGCTTTTACGGGCAATAATTGTTACTGACTATTGTCGAATGAATAGTATAAACACAAACTCAAACAGCACTCACTCATTTCTATATTGAAATTTTCAATTAACAAAAATTTTTAGTTTTTCTCATTTTTGTAACGAAGGTAGCCTACTAAGCATATATATTTTTAATACATTTGTACATACAGCGTCTATGATGTTTGATTGCGCACTGGCAAATATTCCGCGCTCCCGATCAAGTATCTATGCCCGAATACGAATTATCGGAAATCTTCTCTTTGCATCATGTTTGCTTTTTTGGTACAAATTAATATCATTCCGATTTCTCTGCTCATTATTTACTACGTCTGTCACTATTCAACAAATGTCTCAACATGGAAAATGATTCCGTTTTAAAATTAGTCGAAAATGAGATAGAAACAATGACATGAAACAAACATGTTTGGTTTATACGAGTATAGAAGAGTGTAAGCTCGATGTCAGTTGAGAAAGTGATTCATTCACACAGTTTGCATAAATTTATTGAGCTCCAAGCGAAAGAAAAAACTGAAGGATACTTGAATATTGCGCAACTTATTATTTTTTCTGATTCATATTAAGGTCGTTTATAACTTTTGAGTGAATCTAGTAACGTACATTTGAATGTTAACACCTGAATACTAGTTCAATTGTCGTGAATCATGATCGTACATATCGCCTATCAAAATAAAAAACCAACCATATGTAGACGAACTCATTAGTTTTAAGCATTCATTTACACAGTGTTACTTGAAAGATGACCTAGATTATTTGTTATCCTTTTTCATAAGTTTCAAAGAAAGCTAAACTTTGAAAATTTTCAGTCTTCTCTATTCATGTGTATTATTGTTGTGTCAGACAATCATTCAATTCATACCTCACTTTAAGCAAATCATGATGGACTCGTGCTTCTTTCTTCTTTCTTTCTTATTTGTTTTATCCGATGAAATGTGTTGATTACAGAATAAAAGTAATACTCTTGAGATTGGCACTCTTGGTACAAACAAACCTCAGTATAACGAGAAAAGTCTTACAAATGTCATCAGTGAATCGGCACGCGTGTTAATTCGTTTTTTTTTCTACTAACATTGTTTATATAAAACAACCATTAGCATATTGGCGATTTGGTTTTTCGACTTATTAGTTTGAAAAAAAAAGAAATTGAAATACACACAAAAATCCAAGCATGAAGTCATAATAATTAATTTTGATTAACATGGATTTCACTTTTCGTTGATGAATGCATAGAACACAAAAATTTTTACTATATTTGAGCATACATTGGATGTTCTCGTGTTTTAATGCTGATGCCTGGAAGTAGAAGCCTTGTAATAAATTGATATATCTGTTGATATCTAGTTTATTTCAGTTTGAAGAATGAAGTTTCAATGTTTAAGTGTGAGTAATTTCAAGTGAAGATCAAACTTCGATCATTCATCTCAAAATAAATGAAAGCATTTTCAAGAACAACGATGTCTAGTTAATTATTTAAATGTAACGATTGTATTTCTATTAAATGTTCATTGTATTACTGCTATCAATATTTATACATATATATATATATATATTCACTGAATTGTTTATCATATTTAAATTTTTGAATAAAATATTTAATTAAAGTCACCGGTTCAAAAGATAGTAGAGATAGGCGACAACGAAAAAGTTCTATTATGAACTTTGTTATTCTTTTTCATATTTATTAGAATTCATCTTGAGACATTGTTGATATTCGAAACATGGTTGTTAATTTCAATTTTCCGATCAATGCATCAAAAAATCGAAGATCGTCATATTTGATGAAGTCATCAAATATTATTGATGTATTATAAGTAACACAGAAAATCAAAGACACGAAAAAAAAACAGAAAAAAGCTTCAATTTGTTTGTGTTTTCTTTGCTTCTCTATCGTTACAATTTGCATGACACGAGCCGTCGCAGAACGTCAGAGCAGCATTCTTTATGTCTCTTTTTCTCTCTCTCTCTCTTTGCCTCTCTCTATTTCTATCCTTCCCTCCCCTTTTCTCATATTTACCTTTTTGCCTGATTGAATCCTTCTCATTGCTCGCGCATCGCTTTCCGATTGGTTATTTTGTCAAACATACTGCCACTTGAAATCGAATCGAAGTTGGTGTTGTTATTGAAGTATAATATAATAGTATGTGAAAGCAGAAAAAAAGAGAGCATACAACTTTTAGTCGAAAGTCATTCTATCACGCACAAAATTATTCTAAATTTACTCGGCATTATGAGTGGAGGTAATTAGACATATCTAGTTTTGATTTTAATGATCGAACTTTCGTTTGTCTTCGTTTTTAATAAACAAGGTCGAATATTGTATAATGTTCCATGTTCAGTTTGCCATGACAATTCATCGGGCAAACACTACAGCGTTTATGCATGTGATGGGTATGTGAAATGACTAGTCTATTGCTTGTTTTTTGTTTCGAAGAAGTTAGTAATGTTGTTCTTGTAAGATGATGTTGTTAAACATCGCTATGTTGAGAGAAAATGAAATCGCTTGAAGACATTCTCACCTTTTCCTTTTTTTCAGAATAAAGATGTATGTACACACGTCTTGTTCATACATTAGTAGTAGGCACTTGTCGAGATTCATATAAGAAGTGTGTCGTACAATGACTGACTCGGCTCTTGAAAAATACTGTTCATACTTACTTGTTTTAAGAGTTGCAATTGGTAGCAAAAAAAAAACAAAACTAGACAATATTCCCTATGAGAATGTATATTCTAAGCTCTGAGCTGTTTCTTGACATCGTCGATTAACAAGTCAATATGTCTTTTCTTGATCGTAGGAGATCTGAGATTCAAATTTTTATCGGTGTTTGATATAGTTTTCATTTGAAAGAATAGGATTGGTCATAATTGAAATATTAAAATCATATTGTCTATTTTAGTTGTGCTGGTTTTTTCAAACGATCAGTACGACGTAATCGTATATATCATTGTAAAAATCGAAGTAAATGTGTTGTAGACAAATATCGAAGAAATCAATGTCGAGCTTGTCGCTATCGTTCGTAGTCATTCTTCTAAATGCTTTTCTCTCTTTTCTTGGTCAATATTTTTTTATTTATATAGGGCGATGTCTTGATGCAGGCATGAATAAAGATGGTGAGAGAATAGCAAGAATATTCTTACAGTCTAAAACTTTGTATTTCTGTTTCAAAACTAAATTTTAGCTGTTCAAAATGAACGAGGTCCTCGGCAAGCATTTCCAGATCGACACGTTCATATCACAGGCTCATATGGTGTTAAACCTGAAGTAAAAGTTTTCCATATTACTGTGAATGAATATTGAAATTTCTTAAAAACTCTTTAGCCATCATATGTTCCACTAGCAACTCAATTACCTATGTCTGGCAGTCAATATCAATCAACACCAATATTTAAACTTGACTTGTATGTATATGAAATGGCTGCACGCATTCTTTTCTATATGGTTCATTGGTTACGTTCAATCAAAGAATTTCAAATGATTAATGTAAAAGATCAGGTTAACATTTATATTAATGCTTAACAATATTTCTAGGAACAAAAAAGAAAATTTCTAAAACAAAACCCCTACTTCTATTTTAAGATTGCTAGTCTTCTTCATTGTTGGCATGAATTATTTCTCTTAACTTTATGTGAATATAAATTTGATGTACCGTGGATGAATTTAATTCATTCAGGTAATACAAGTTTATTTTCATAATAAAAAACAAAATAAATCGAATTTTTCTTTGTGCCTGTAGCCAATCGCTCTAATGGAATCGGATTGAATGCAGATGGAAATGAAATAAAAAATTTATACTTAATGCAAGATACTTACAATCGTATTCAACATATGAATATTGATTGTGTTGAATATTTCCATTTGAAACTATTATTACTTTGCCGATGGAGTAAGTGTTCTAGTAGTAGACATGGATCGATGATTATTATTTTTAAAAATCGAGCATTGAAAAAAATTAAACCTATTCATTCTATATTGTAGTTGATCCACACAATAATAATAGTAATAGTAATAATCACATGCATGGACATAATTTATTAGGTGATCATTTGCGAGCATTAGAAACACATGTGCGTCGTACGTATCCACTTCAACTTCAACGATTTGAACAATTAAAATCTCTATTAACTAATTTACGTACGATATCATCACCAGAAATACAAAATATCTTCTTTAAAAATATTCTTGGATATTGTTCGATTGAATTAATTCTACGAAATTTATACGAAACTATTAACATATCTTTGTGAACATGTGATTTCAATATTATTTCGAACAGTAATTACACTATGAGCGAAATGTTTATTGTTTATTGTCTTCTTTCTTCTTTCTTTTCTTTTTGTATCAATGTGTGTATTTCGATTGATTCATTTTGTGTTTATTATCTGTGTTTGTATGAGTGCATTTTTTGAATAATTCTTCTTAAAAATAATTATCATTCAAGGTTTGTTAGATAAAATGAGAAAATAAGCATGAAAATAAAATTTCAACTGTTTGGCGAAGTATGAGTATTAGATTCGAACAGATCTACCGTCTAAACCTATGTATGTTAACATATAAGATTCATCATCAGAATAAATAATTATTATATGCAGATATTGTATTTTCTATGGGTTTTCATTGATTCAACGATGGTATCATCGTTATTCGTATTTCTATTCTCGATGTCTATGATGAACCCTTTAAAGTTTTCTGAATTATAGTGCGAAGCAAATAAAATCATCTTTTTCAAAAAAACACCTTGTATAATCGTAATTCTTCATGGATTAATTTAGTTTTGTCGAATTCTTTTTGTTTATATTGCATGTAGAATAAGTATTTGACAAAACATTTCAACCTCACTAGACGACTGTATGTGAGGTCAAATCGTTCTACTCCAATGTAAATTGATTAAGTCTGTCATTTTCTATAAATGTAACGAATGTTTTGAAAGAAAAATTTTCTTTTGAGCTTCATGAATTGATGATTGAAATTTGAAACCTGAGAGTCATTAACACAGATCGTATGTACAATTTCATCATTGTTAAAATAGTGAAAATATTTGAAAAGAATTCAATTTTAAATTCAACCGGCAATCTATGATACTACTGATAGTGAGTATGATTTCGAAAGATGTTTTCATGAAAACTAGATATCACGATTAAGTTACAGATGACGCTTTTAATTGAAAGACATAATTTTGTTTGTTCTTGCACGGTTCATATTAACGCATCTATTGTGTTTATCGAATCATACCTAGGATCGAACAGATACTATGATCAAGATAGGGAAATGAGTGCGCATCCTGCAATGTAGACCGAAATGTATTTGAAATTCAGACTTATCGGATCGCAATTCTAATTTCATAGGTGTCAGAGGAAGATAAATGTATTCAAAGTCGTTGCATGATTTTTCTGTGTATCAATTAGGTTAATTTCTTTTGAATTTCTATAACTGTTTAGATTTTCTTAGAATGCGTATTCGCCTTTTCCCCTGTCACTTAATAATCGTCTCGTGTTTAACCTGGGCGATCACAGAGAACTTTTTGACAAAAGTAAAGTTCCACATTTTGTCGCAATTATAGAAACTATATAGTCAGTCTTTTACGATCATTGCAAACGAAGTATTACACCAGACTTATTTTTTCTGGATAAATTAGAATCTCTAATAAGTCGGTACATTGTTCATGGTGCATGCCACACGGCTTAGCAATACAGACGAGGCGTGGATGATGATGAGACTGAGAGTATAGTGGTGTGAGGTAGAGTTGATTAAGTTCAAGAATTTCTAGATCAGAACCGAGTCGAATAGCAATTTTCAGACTCGGACGCGTAACCATCGGGTTGGGTCTAGGTAGGATCTGACGGGCTCTAATGTTAAGTTATGCATGTATTGACACATCATCATTGCAACTAATAAATCTTGTAGAAAAATAAATCCTAAAAATGTATGTTCTAGTAGTCCCTAGGTTCATATGGCAACAAATAAATCTATATGTCTTTCAATTAGAATAGTCAACGGTAATTTAATCGTGATGTTCAGCTTTCATGCAAACACATATCGAAATCATCATTTCAATCAGTAGTGTCATAGGTCGTTGTCGGAGTTTAACAATGTCTGTGTTGATGACTCTCGGATTCTTTTATATTAGATCATGACTTCATGAAATTGATAAAAAAATATCATTCAATTTTGAGATTTTTTTGGTTTTGATAAAATAAGATTATTTGGATCTGAAAAACAATATTTTTCTGTAACATATCATCTCCTCTCAATAACAACTGAAAAGATAGTTTCATTTGTTGAGCATACCTATTGATTTAGTACTTAATTACTTATCAATCGAATTTAATAACTAATCAATAATATATGAATTGGAATCATGACAAAAGTGCATATATTTCCAATGGAAATTTCTTTTTGTTACTTAACATTTCTAAAAGTAGAGAAGTATTATCTACACGAATGCACATTATTTGTAGATGTGTCATAACCCAATATTTTGAACACAGGGCCTAAATGTGACGGATGAAATTGATGCATTGTAAGAGTATCCATGGTTTGTTTTCAGTCATATGTACATTAAAAGATTTTTGTAGAGTACATTATTCACTTGGGATATTCAATGGAAGAAGTGGAAATCTTCTTTTATCAATTGAGGTGAGATTTTTATAGGAAAAACGACATTCAAATCATTTTCAGAAGAAGCACAGGCCAGCTTAGAGTACATCCATATCTAGATAGATCAATTATGATAACATCTGCTATAATGTCTACGATCATTCAGAAAGATCAGTTTGCTCGTTGAGGAATTCATGAAGAAAATGCATCACAAAATATTGAAAATACTATTACCTGAATTCGAATAGAGTCCATGCTTTTGGTCTCATGAAACTAGTCTTTTCATACTAGAATCTGTCATTTTTTGTTACTCTAAACAATAGAAGATTCTCTATCTTTCATTCGTTGTAAATAATATATGCACAGGAATCGATAAGATAACCATTTATTCTAGTTACCAATGAACAAGAAAAAGATTCATAGCAGACAATTCAAAGTAATAACTTCCAAAGAAAGTTCATTTTTTAAAATTCTATGAAAATAGAGAAAAATAATGGACTTATGATGGAATTTAAAACTTTCCATACAATTATCATAACCATCCAAAGATATAAATAGAAAAAAAGTGAATTCGTTTGTGGACAGAAGAACACAGTAAATATTAAACAACTCAGTAATGTCTGTTTTTGGAGAATTTCTATAGAAATTCGATTGGGGACTATTACATGGTTTATAGTTGTATTTAGAAAACAATTCAAGTCTTTGTGTATTATCTAAGACACTACAACTAATAAAATTTCGAAGAACAATATCAAACTAATCCGATCATATACTAGTATATTCAAATCTCACATGATATTCAATGCAATTCCAATACATATGGTAGCAGTTTTGAAGAAAAGAAAGCAAATGTTCACTTTAATCGAATGTACATAAGTGATGATAACGAACAGAAAATCATTATTTTCAACTGAGTACCGATTGAACAAATCAAGTGATATTTGCGAACTTTTTCCTTGTAAGCACACTGATTCTAATTTTTAACAGAAGAAAATTCTCTTGCATACTTTCACTCGTACTCACTGTGAATAATGTATAAATAGAACTGAGCCACACAAATTAAAAACGTCTGAAAAAATCATCTCATAAAAAGCGAAGAACAAGAATTATCAGCCAAGGAATCTTACGCATTTCAGCTACTTAATCTTAATCAAACTTCGATATAGTTTTCAAGTCGCTCGATATCTTTGCTTTCGTGAACTCTCTCTCTCTTCTATGGAAAATCCTCTAATTCTAACGATTAACATGATCATCGATATGTTTACAGTGTTGCGTGGTCAAATTAACAAGATGTTCTCCATTGAGCGAAAAAAAATGTGCTCGAAAATTCTAATAGCGAAAAGAAAACTGAGAAAGGTAATATAGCGAAAAAGTAACAAATTTTCATTAGCGAAAAGAACAGCTGCTGCGGAATTTAGGGAATTTTTTTCTTGATCAGATTCGATCGATTGTTTATGTTTGACGGTGAATCATCATGCTATGATTGTAGCTCAAAACGCTGCAAATGTCCTTTGATTTTCTCATTCAAATATTTCATTTCTAAATCTGTACTTTTTTAATATCATTTGATGTTCATGTATAGCATTTCTTTTCTTTTCTTAAATTTAATAAAACATTACGTTTCATTTAATTAAACTGAAGATTTCTCTATTTTACACTTGCTGTTTACCTAATGGGAAAAAATAAACTTCTTTACTTCTTCAGTACTTCTGTCTGCCTCAGCAATCAATTGAATTATTTCACTATCTTCAGTTAATATCAATGATGCTCTAATTACACCATATATGATTAGTTCTGATTAAATAACACTGGAGATAAACAAATATAATAAAATCAGATAGAACACCACAGCAATGAAAAAATACACGAAAAAACCTTTAGGTTTTTCAATAATGAATGCAGGGCATAAATGCGACATTATTACATTTTTCCATAGATCTCCGCTAAAGATTAACTATCAGCTGCTACTCAAAGAACCGTCGCCTCTCATATGTTATCCAATGAAGAGATCAAACTATAGATTGATGAAGAAAACACGAACACGAACTTGATGATTGCTTAGTTTTGCTTCGCTCTCTCTTTCTGTATATATATATATATATATATTCTACCTGACATAGATGAGGAACTTTACGCCTTCACATTCAAAAGTAGATGTAAGCCCAAATGTGTGCAAATGGTATGAAACTTGCATAAAATGTAGGAACTATACTGAAGTAGCTGTTAAAAACTTTCAGTCCATTATCATGATGCTTGTGGGAGAAATTGATCACACAAAGGTCAAAAATAACTCATTTGGCAACCCGAATTTCATGGTCAAAGTTTATGTTATATCTGTAATTTCTATGTTGCTTGAAATAGCGTGTCAGGATGTAGGACATCGCATTATTCTTTTGTAAATTCTTATTTTTTAAGCGAAAACAAGAAATCATAATTTCACTGGCTTAAAAAAACCGTGAAAAATAGAGAAGGGGATTTCTATGGATGTTATCTTATATGATAATAAAAATAGTTAGTTTTAAATATCTTGACGTGATCTTTCAAAAAAAACGATCTGCCAGCGTAAGTCAAGAAGGATTAAAAAGGTCTTTTTATGTATATTGTCGCACATTTATTCATCATTGCTTACTTCATACTTTAGAACTTCTACAAGGAAATACTCCGCATGCATTCCAATTAAATCTTAGCTGTAATTGATTTCTGACAGGCCTCTAGACTCTGTATGTCACAATCTGTGGGAAGGTTGAGCGAAGGGTACACATTTCTACCGTATGTACTTCAATACTCCTTTCAGATCATGTTCCACGAAATTAAATGCATAGCATGATCCTGTTCAAAGTAATTTGCATACTGCATTCGATCTATGATGAAAGGAGAAAAAACGAAAAAAATTTTCGTCTTCTGTGTAAGAACAGCTTATTTTGCGAGTAGTTATGGATGAAACAAGTGCTAGAAGATTTTTGGAAAAAAAGAAGGCGCAGAACAAAATAATTTGTTGCTAATAAAAGGCCAGATCATGGGCTATGTTTGAATGGATTTATCTCAATTTCGAAGCTTCTGACGAAAATTAACTGCTTCTTTTATGATAGGAGGTGTTGGAACCGCACTAACTGTTGTTACTTGTTTTGTCATCTATTCGTTTTGCCGATTGTCCCTCGCGCTGTGTTGTCGTTCTCTTATTATTTTGTTCTTCACGTTTGTTGGAAGTCATTATTATATAATTACTAGAAGAACATAACTAATTACTTATTGAGTCGTAGTTGTATTTTTGTTAAGTCTTTGAATTGTGAAATTTTATTCTAATCTCAATGTTATAAATCTAAATCGTATGTCATTATATTAAATTTATTCGCATCTCTAGTAATACGATTATCAACAGAAATATTTATTTATTCTATTGATACTGTTTATATGACATTGAGCTAGCCGCATATAAAAGCATCGCAGAGGGCCTTAAATTCAAACACAAATAGGTATCGAAAAAAAACAGTACTCAAAAGAAATCTACTCGTCATTGTTTATTTTTTACTAGAGAACGTCTGGACAGACTGTTTTTCTAGTGGCAAAAGTGGCGAAGTCTACGTCTTTCCAAAATTGGTTTGAATTTTATTCAAATTACTTGCACTCTCTAAAGTTTTGTAAATTTACGTCAATTTTAATTAAAATTGAACATAACTTAGTATATGATAGCAGTTCTTCAATCTACTTTTTCCACTTTTAGCCTTTCAAATATTTTGAAAACTATTTTTTTTCACCTAACACTATATACATAAACAATAAGTGTGCTGATTGTTAAGAGTTAAATCTATTGAGTTATCCAATAATTAACTCTCATAATTTATTGTTTGAAATGTTTTTCTTTTGACAAATATAGTTTAACAATCTTGTCAGCAAGTTCTGACACTAAATTATATATTTCATGGCACTTTCTTGTACCTCTCGGTACTTCTCTACTTCTGATGTGCAGAAGTCTATTTTTTCCCACTTGTGTTTTCCTCTTCAGAATTCGAAAAAAAAACATTTTGGTGACACACTTTTCGCTAAAAAATCTTTCGTTCATCTGCCACTATATCAAACTAACTATCAATCAGGTCCTAATTTACTTCTACATTGTATAAAACAAACTTTGCACGACATACTCGAACACTGTTGAATAATAATAAATTTCTACTAGGAGTAAATTGTGTTCGTATTAAAATTATTATACGATAGTTAGAATATGTCCAGTCTATTGTATTATTAGCTCGATACAAAAAAAAGTTCAAAGATTGGTTTGTTTATTGTCGTTATTTAAGGCTTTGTTTTTAATGAAATTCTACTGGAAACTTCCATTTAATTATATCAGATGACTATAATTCAATTACGATTATTCGGAACTATAGCCACTGTATTCTCAACTAACGTTTGTATAACAAATGAAAATTTGATTGAAGTTTTGTTTTGTGACGCCACCCATATGAGAGCACCATTGAACGGCTTCTTCGCTCGCTATTGATCAAATCAATAGAAACAAACATTAAAATCTTGTGAATAAGCGTGTCGTTTTTGATCGATATCGTTCCATTAGATTTATTCAAATAATCAATTCTAGACGTTTTTAAGTAATACTCTTAAATCAGACTATTAAATATACATGAAACTTTGCGTGATACTAAAATAGAGAAATCCAATTATGCATACATGTCAATGCATTTCATGATATATTACATGGACTTCACACTAATGAACTGTTTCATTTAATTCAATCAATCATTTCATACAGTCTAGAATTGAATCTTAAACATGGACAAATATTTGTGTTATCATCTAAAGATGGTAGGACGCATGTGGCGCAAATAAAAATAATGAAACGAAAGCAAACTTTTCCAACTAAAGCCCAATCGAAAATTTAATAATAGAGAATACATAATAAGACTGCAAGTGTTAGTAGACATGATTCGAGCTGTTCAAGTTGATTATGAAGTTTCATAGAAACAATAACTTTGAGTACATTTGTATGCATTATCAAGATTATTACTGATTATATTTTCTGTCGACGTTTCTTAGCATTCGAACGAAACAGAGATTGGCCCACGGCAATGATAGAGTATGAAAATAAGTTTAATTAATTTTCGGCACGGCCAAGGGTTACGGAATTTCATTTTTTTAGATTGTAGTCTTTGTAATTTCTTTATAATACGAGCAAACTTTCGGAAATTTTCATTAGAAGTAGAGCTTGTTTAAATCTATCACCAGTAAAAATTTCATATATTTCTCTTCAACTGCAGCAGAGTTATCCCAAAAATAGTAACGGTTACAGAATTTCAAAAAACTTTAATCTATTTTAGAGCAATCAAGAGTAGATCATTTTTAAATGACCCAAAAAGAGCGAAGAATTCAAATGAATATTGCATTCAAAAGTTTTGGAGCTGCTAACAACCTGTTAGAAGATCAGGTCGCTTCTGATCCATTTTTCTTTCATCAAATAAAGAAGCTTAAAATATCGCTCGTTACGGAGTTTCATTTTTTTTACGGAATTTCATATTTTCTTTAATTTATACAGAGGAAAGTTTCATAGCTTACTATTGCAAACTGTGAAAATAAAACTGGTCTTTTTTCTGATACATGAATACCATAAAAGCAGTCTTATCTTTTCATTATATTAGTTTTATTCTTACAATAAAATCTCATAAAACTCTCCGACTATTTTTTAGACAAAAATAAAATATAAAAACGTAAAAGAATTAAACGTTTTGGATGAAATTCGTCAACAGAATTTTATTACAATATGTGTGGGGAGAAAAATCGGGGTTTATATCACTCCTCTCATAGTTTACAACAAGTTTGAGAAACTGTTGATAGCATACTTTCGATTTTCGGAACGTTCTCTATCGCTTTCCAATTTTAAACCTTCCCCAGACGAAAGCGTTGATGCTTGGCCATGCCCTTTTGTAGATAATGTTTTAGATTGGCATTATTTTTATTGATGATGGATGAAAAACGTTTTCGAAACGTAATCTTACATGTTCTTTAGGTCAGAACTAGTAGAATATTCTCAAGCTTAATGTAGGATTCCACATAGTTCAAGTAATAAATTGATTCAAAATATTTACATTTATCAGTGTAAATGTTTAAAATTTTGCTTTTTCTCTTCTTAACACTTGTTCAATTATTGATCCATTAGATCGTTTCAATGGCATTTATGATTTACAAACTCAAATATTGATTTTGATTATATGCTTGAAATACAAGACGTTTTGCCAATTCAAACATTCATAAACCATCTTATTGTATTCATCATCTGCTGTCTCAATAGATTTGTCATGTTCAATAGATTTATACAAAACGAAATTTAAGAATTCAAATAAGTATACCAATGAAATTTTATTCATATGACATCCAAAGTACCTAATAGCCGAGAAATAGAAAATCTCAATATGTTAATAATCTGTCAAAACATATAACTACAATAGGCTATTCGTCAGCGTGAATTAGAATTACCCATGAGTTTATTTATAGTTCTAGCGTTCTTAAAATCAAAGTGTTGCTTTTTTCGTCTTGATTTTAGTATCCGACAGTTTCATGCGTATGAATTTTCCTCCATACAACTATTATTGTAAACTACGAACAAGAAATAATGTGTTTTGCTTTATTTCAGCCAATATTAACTTCTATGCAAGCTAAGACATTTTTCATATCTATGTTTCTTTGGACATTCAATATCTTGAAAGTAGTTCGATTGAGAAAAAGAATCTTACTTTACAAAATAATCCAATACAATGAGAACAAAAACTCTGTCTTGATTTGTTTATTTTTGAAATCTTTGTGTTTTACAATATAAATAAAACACATTGTTCAACAAAAGAATCAAATCAATAAGTAGAATATGATTTTTCTTTGTAATTTTTGTGTAACTAAGAATATTAGCAAACTATATAAGTTACTATGCTATTTCATTCGTTTTATTCGATGAAATTCGATGGTAGATTTTGTTCGAATACCAAAATATGAGTCACCCATTGCAATGGCATTTTTCAATTCACGTGCATACTCAACACCTGCTTTAAGTGTTTGATTATGCATTTGAATTAAATGTGTACCACGTGAATCCACAAGAAGCCATTCCTGATTTGGTAGTAGAGATATTTCACACTCGCCATTGACTAGAGGTATTACTATTTGCCTTATTATAGACAGATCTTTTCCACTACGGATATCAAAGTGCCATGTATTGTTTTGTGCATTGATTACAGTCATACCTAATTGATCAGTGCTCTGATGATAACGAATACACCAAATACCTTCGTATGAAGCACATGTTTTGGGTGGTTTCCAGCGATTTACAAGTTTACATGAATCTTCGTTCAATGCATACTGATCGACGATTGTACCATAGCCTGCCAAGCAATAAAAAGAAAACATATTTTCATCAGTTGTCAGGATATTGATTCGCTTTCCTTTAGTTCTTGTTTGAATTTTTTTTTCTGCCTTTTTTCTATCAGCCTTAGACGTATTTATCTCTATATCGAATAGATTTTGAGATGCAACGTCTGCTCTTACAGTAGAATATAAACGAGAAGAAATAATGAAAATTTGACAGCACTCTTAAACAAAAAGAACTTTACCGAACCCTCAAAAGGGCTCGGTAAATGACAAAAAGTTTGCAAATGTGTTGAAAGTTCAAAAAAAAGAATAAAAAATTACATGGAACCTTTAAAGGATCTGATCGTGTGCCCCAAATTAGATCCTTTTTTCTTCGAACCCTTTTTAAGTTCGGTAGAGCAAGAAAAGGTTTCGTAGGTAAACACGAAAATTGAAAAGTTTCGTATTAAACCTCATGGTTTCGTACTGAGTTTCGTATAAAACCATTATATTTAATACGAAAATTTTCAAGTATCATTTTTACTTCGAAACCTGTTTTTGGCTCTACTGAACTGAACAAGGTTTTGAAGAAAAAAGGATCTGATTGTAGGCACATGGTCAGATCCGTTAAAGGTTCCGTGTATTTTTTTTATTCATTTTTTGGAACTTGCAAAACATTTGCAAACTTTTTGTCATCTACCGAATCTTTTTGGGGGTTTCGGTAAACGTTTTTTTTAGAGTGAGCTTAGTATGACGTCTTTTCATGGAAAATAGTTCAGAAACGTATTTTTTGTCTCGGATTGGTTTGAAATTTTTTACATAAATGTTAGATCTATGTTGTTCGAAATGTTCATCTTTTTTTTTATGCTAAAAGTATTTTTCTAATAATCTTCAATATCTACTATTGATAGAAGTAGCCAGATTCAACATAAAGCATGTTTATTTTTCTACTATCTAAGATAATATTTTGATTGGACTAAGAAATTCTGCTTGATCTGATCATAAAATTTGAAATCTTTCAGTTAAACCTCCATCGAGAAACTTGAGAAAACAATGGGATAATTTATGCTCCGATTTTATCAAGAATTGAAAATTTACATTCTGATTTTTTAACTAAATACCTACGATCATTCATATTATTGTCGATCGATCGAAGTATTTGACAATGAATAATAAAAAGAAAACAAATAGTATTTACTAATTTCTGTGCGTCAGTAAAAGAAACTGTATCCAAGAGGAATTTTAAAATAACAAATAGATTTCATAATAATAAACCATTCAAACATAAAAACAAGTGATTCAGTAGATTTAGTCTTCTTTAATACATTTATCGTCATTAACCATGGCTATGAATGTTGTTTTGTTTTAATATGAACATCAAAACTAGATCATCCTATTTCTGTTCGTTTTTCTATGAGTTAAACATTAATTTACCCATCTTTTTTCAAAGTTAATTCTACATCTAACATCACATCGATAGATTCAACCGTATTAAACACTTGTAATATGTCTTGAACGAGTTCTCGATCATAATCAAAAGTTCATGCTACAACTTTAAAGTATTTATTTATTGATTTAATTCACGTACCAGAATAGTTAATGTACAACGTTTTATGAGCACAAGTACATCGCCAATATGAAACATCATCACTAAATTCTATCATTGCCTTGTATATGTTAAATTTTAAATCTACAGAATTTTTAATTGGTGCTTGCCCAGCAATTATTAAAGATGTTGGCGATACACTAATGAAAGCATCTTTCATCAAAAGAATAAATGAATTCAGATTCGAACACCAAACAATATCTCGAATCAATCCACAAGTCCATGGAATATATGTTGGGTGAAACTTTGGAGGCATACGAATTTCTATTGTTGTCGGACCACCTTGAAGTAAAAACATTTGATCATTGGAACATAGTGTAGTACCCCATTTTACGTGAGAAATATGACTTGGTTCAATTAATTGATTTAAAAAAAATTCATTTGATTCTTCTGGACAATCTTGATGATCATTCGATTTCTTTACCGTATCTACTAAAATATGAAGGACGAGTGTAGGAAACTTCATTTCGATATAATGTTCGTTATAATGAATTCATATATAAATATACTATTTTCTTTCTTAAATGTTTATTCCTTTTTAATAGCAAGAATCAATGCAACGCTTGAATATTAGTATTAGATATATCATTTATAACTAATCTATTGATGTTCTCTTTCACATTTAAATCCATATAAATAAAATTATATGGAAATTGAAATAGTTAAAAAAGCATTTAATTAGATATCTTTTACTGTTGTATGTTAACTCACGAGCATTATTTTATGAATTCAAACAATTACTAGTCACCTTCTTTAAAATATTTTCGAGACGATAAATCATGATTAGAAATCTTTATCGTTGAACTGCCAGTTCCCATCGAATACTTATTACTGAATTCGCATAGTTAACAGTTTCTTTTTTTTTTGCATATCAATCGGATTGTTTACTTACTTCTCTCAAAATGTTATTGTATGTGATTATAAAGAAAAAGTATTTCAAAAATGCTCAAGTTTTTTAAAATCTCATTTTCTGTATTATGAAATTTGAGTGTAGGCAAATATATATTTATCCGTGAGTCTCCTATTCAAACAAATACAAGGCGGAAGAAAAGAAAAGTATATGATTTTTTTTAAATATTAAACTCAAAATTTTTGTTATTTTTGGTGATATTCAGTATCGTCGAAAATTTTTTGTTCTGTTTCGATTAAAACATCTTTCGAAACATTCTTCCGTTGACATAAGGCAAGAATAAAATTTGGTGAGTAAAGACAGAGAGAGAGAGACAGCGAGGAAGACCATATGATTCATGAAAGGAAAGAAAAAGAGAAGCCTAAAAATTTTTTCGATTGTAAATATTTTCTTTTCAAATCTCCCTTGCATGTTGTATATGTCTGAGCTATTTAGTGAAAAGAGACAGAGAGAAAATTACTGAAGCGAAGAATAGAAGAGAGTTGCAAAGAGTATACATGAATTTAATTGCCATAGTCGCAAAGGTGCGACCCTTTTCCTCCCTTTTTTCTTTCACCTGAGGGTGAACGAACGAATCGAACATGCATATATATATATATATTATTCGTCTATGTGCAGAAACGAAAAAAAAAGCAAAGGAGAAGATTGTAGTTTTCATCATCATCGTCGTCGTCTTGGTGGCTGTACATATGTGCGAAGCAAGCGACGTCGATCGTATTTGACAAAAGAAGGACATAGTGTGACTGAAGAATGAGAGAAAGAGAGGGAAAGAGAGAGAAAGGGAAAGAAAGAGAAAGACACATCACTCTATTGCCCACGTTTGGTTTGTATCGCGACGAACGAACGGAAGACAGATTAGAGATCAACATAATAAAATTCGCCGTACAATGTGTCACCATTGCTCAGTCATTCTTTTACTCTTTTCCTCATCATTTCGTTAACTTTCTATTCTTGCTTCTTGTTCTACAAACAACAACAACAACAACAAGATCAACAACAACAGCAATCGACGAAACGATTCGCTTGTTCTGTTCGTAGTACACTTATTAGACGTGATTTTTTTACTTCTATTAGCTTCTTTCATTCGTTGTCGTTACCTGCCTCGCTCTCATTCAGTCATCCGTGTGACGAACAAGATTTTATAACCTGCATGGTACACATATAACTAACTGAAACAAAATAAAATCTAATAGAAGAAATAATAATTAACTATGTTAATGCCTCCAGCACCAACACAATTATTAACCATTCATCAAACTGGTCAGCCAGCTCCAGCATGTACGTCACCAAGTCTATCGCCATTAACATCGTAAGTAAATTAAGAAAAAAAAATGAGAAGTTGCTGTTAAAAATTAATTCTTGTTTATCGTAGGGCATCACCACCATCAACTCAGACAGATCCATCATTAACGGATAATCCAGAATATTTATCACAACTATTAAAAGATAAAAGACAATTAGCTGCAGTGCCTAATATGTTTATGCATATTGAAAGATTACTCGATCAAGGTCAGCTGATTTCTTTATGTTCAATTAAATGTGATCGAATAAAAATACTTTTAGAAATAAATAAAGTTCGAGTGAATTTATTTAATTTGAGTACTCGTCCTAAAATGGAATTACCTGAGCCGAATGGAGAAAAGAAAATTTTTCAAGAAAAAGTATTTATTCCGGTGCAACAACATCCTGAAGTAAGTTACAATTGAATAATACTTGCTAATCTAATATTTATCATATAACATCTATATTCTATTGCTATATATATATATATATATATATTTATATATATACATTTATCAGCAAACAATAACCAAAGGCATGAATTAATTGTTCAACTAGTATGTCATTGTGATCATATCAAGAAGTCAGATATGCTACATCGATTTTCATAATTTAAAATTTTTATAGAGTATACCGATCCGTTAGAGTTTGAAAATTTTTATACTCTAGATTGACTAGTTTCGTCGATATTCATACGGTAAATAAGATTATATTTGGGTCAAAAAGTGTCTTGCTCATTTAATTACAAGAACAATAAAAGAAAATAAAAACAACACCTATATTTTGTCTAAAATTCACGAGCACATCCTTTTGTCTATTTATTTATCTGTCTATCTCCTTTTGATATGCTTATGCACAATATAAATAAACCAAACAACACATCAAACGACTCATTGATTCACAACTCAACAAACTACTTATTTCATTGATTTTGCGTATATTTAAAACTGCGCTCTAATATACATTAAAATAAAGTGATCGAATGGATTCTCATGCCTGAGTTACATATTTATTTGTCTAAAATCTTTTTCAACAACAACTTTTAATTATTTTTCTAGTTTCTGTTGATCATCATGGGTGTGTGCGGTAATTTTTTATGTTAATATAATCATATCTGTCTTGCATGTTTTTGGCTCAATTCGTATCATTTCGTTGTTTTTTTTTCATATTAATAACCTATGTCTCATCCATCGTTCGTTTGTGCGTGTCGCATGTCGAACAAAAACAAAAAAAAATCATCTAATCAAATTACTATACATATATATATATATATCAATATATACAAATTGATTTAATTTCCAACCCAATTTGTGTTCATATCACTACTCGATCGTGTTTTAATTTTTAAAATAACAAATGATTGATCATTTTAATGATTTTATTTTTTTTTCTTCTTTATTTTTTCAGTTCAATTTCGTTGGCCGTATTTTGGGTCCACGAGGAATGACTGCGAAACAACTTGAAGCGGACACAGGCTGTAAAATAATGGTTCGTGGTCGAGGATCAATGCGAGATAAACAAAAAGTAATGGCTCTTGTTTGTCTTTCTTCTTATTGTTTGTTGGAAAATTTTTAATTTTATAGGAAGATCAAAATCGGGGCAAAGCCAATTGGGAACACTTAGATGAAGATCTACATGTACTAATACAATGTGAAGATCATGAAAATCGTGCTTTGGTTAAATTAGAACGTGCAAAAGAAGAAATTATGAAACTATTAAAACCAGCCGTATGTATTCCTCTTTCTTATTTTGTTCTAGAAACTAAATAATGCTAATTTGAAAAAGAAAGAAATGTCGAATCTTCCATGAAAACTTTAGGCTGAAGGTGAAGATGATTTAAAAAAGAAACAATTAATGGAATTAGCTATTATCAATGGTACCTATCGAGAACCGAATTTATTTCAAAAGAAATTACAACAATTACAATTTCCAAATAATCGAATGCCAATAGGTGCTCCATTGATTTTAACGCCACGCATGCAACAAAACCTTTTAACAGCACAACTTCAATCAGGTGCAGGACCTGCTATGTTCGCTACAGCGGCAGGTGCACAAACACAACAGACATTAACAGCTGTTCCACAAGGTTCACTTATTCAAACAACATCAGCCAATGGTGAACAGAATTTCGTTCAAGTATTTGCACCATTACAAGCACTCGAGCACATGGGAGGAATGATTGCAAGCGGTGCACATTTATTTGAATATCCTACACATATCGATCCAAGTCAAGCAGGTAAATCGATTTTACTTCATTGGACATTCTGTACAGTAATGTTTCTTTTTTCTCATGTCATTTTTTCCTTTTAGCATTTCCATTTTTGGCCGCTCCCACAGCTACAACACCAGCAGGTATCAAATTTAACTCATTATACCTCTTGTCGTCCGCTTGTCGGCCGACATCACGCACTTGCTGTTATTGCCATGACAGGCACCATTATCATCAGCATCAGCAGCAGCTTCAGAATTTTCAACAACATCATCAGCCACACAATCAGTCTATGTATCAAAAAGTTCCTAATCATGTCAAAAGCTAGAATGATAATCCTTCTTTTCGACTACTTTCTTTTCTTTTTTCTTTCTTTTTCTTTTTCTAAACTTTGCTTTAACGCATGATCTTTCTTTAAATCTCACCATGAAAAAAAAACAAACAAAAAAATCGAAAACAATAATTTAAAAAACAAAATACTCAACAAACACCTACCACGTACACAATCTTGCTTTTTTTTGAAACAAAACACTTAAATGCACTTCTCTAACTAAATCAATACTTAAAAAAAACAACTAAGTTAGTTTAGTTAATCAGAATGTAATTATCTTATGGCAATAACAGCAGGTGGCGTGCTTCTTTAGAATAGATAGTCAGTTTAGCCATGGTTGAGAGCAGCTCTATAGAATGCAATTCTCTCTCCTTC
The DNA here is from genome assembly GCA_900239685.1 of Rotaria macrura. Classification (NCBI taxonomy): domain Eukaryota; kingdom Metazoa; phylum Rotifera; class Eurotatoria; order Philodinida; family Philodinidae; genus Rotaria; species Rotaria macrura. The sequence goes on from OENT01000125.1 coordinate 33,509, forward strand.
TAGGCTCATTGATGTCGTTGATTCAGTGATGAATGAAGAAAAAAAGGCATGTGGCAATATTTGCTTAATATTTCTTATTTCGTTTTTTGAGCAGTAGGTTTTTTATATGATTTCTTCTGTTTGTAAACGCTGTAGAACTGACTGACAAATATAAACTGATTTCTTTAAATTATATGTATATATTCATACATACATACATATATAAATATATATATAAATAATATCTCACTGCTTTTGTCTGCTCTTTTCTCTTCTTTACCGTGCAGGTGTAGCTACTAGAACAACAACCAACAATGCTACAGGAAACATCACACCAGGAGCGGCAGCCTCTTCTGCCTCTGCCCGTTATCAACCTTACACAATTCAACCACCTCGTTTAAATCGAACTTAAATTTCTTTGTTATTGACTTCTATCTTCTTAATAACTAAAAAACGTAACATCAAACAACACAACAACAAAATAAAAATAAAAAACAACAAGGTTAGTTTTTCTCTTCTTTTTGTCTAACAAGATAAGAGAAAGTCAATTAATAAATGTAATGTTCATTTTTTTGTTATTCTTGCATGAGACATTTGATTTCTTCTCTCCTAACATTTTTCATCTTGATAATCTCAATAAAGCACGCGACTTAGACTTATTATAACTACCACCACTACTACTACTCAATTTCTCAGCTTGCTTGATTGACAATAAAACAAAATATTCCATAGATCTGTGATTTCTTTTCTTTCTTTATTTCGCTGATTATACGATTTGTTCAAGTTTCTTTTTCCTCTTCTCTTCTTTTTTTGTTTTCATTTTTTTCTTGTGATAAAAGTGAATTGGTCATCATTATTGACGACTTTTTCCAATGTATTATATAAAAAAAGTTTTTTTTTGTCAATTTTTTTCTTCGGTTTTTCAATCGTATATGCTTTCTCCAGTGTTTCGTTACATTTTTTTTTCTATCTCAGTGTGTCAACTTGTGTTTTTTTTGTTATTGCCCAAGATCAAAATTTATGCTTCTGTGCGTATCGAACATTATATAAAACAAAAAAGAAAAAAGAAAAAGAAAATAAAAATTACAGGTTATACTTTGGTTGGTTCTTATTGACTGTGTGTTGTTTTGATATTTTATTGAACGTTTCGTGTGTTTTTCTTTTCCATTGTTAACATGAGAACATGATGAATCGTGGTTTCCGACAAGAACTATTGAAAGATGAACGGAAATTAGATTTTTATTAAATTTTGAAGAAATTATTTCTGTCAAACGAAGAATCTAGTCGTTTCCGTTTCATTCTTTTTTTTGCGCATATTTTTCCATATGTCATTGTAAAAAGCCAAAAAACAAGAATGAATGAATTGAACAAATAAGAATTGACAATAGATTTTAACAGAATATGTCATGAAAAAAAAAGAAAGAACGCGTAAGAGAGAAAGAGACATGAAACGGAGACGGGAACAAGTCTAAGTTTGACGTCATATTCGCGCGCAGCTTGTTTCCATAGGTCATGTCTTGTTGCAAGTTGCTTATATGACTGAGTATGCTGCATAGAGGCATAGAAAAAAAATAATTAACATTATCTCTCGTGTTTATGTGTGCGTTAACCATTACTCAGTCATTGTTCTAGTCAACAAGTTGCAGAAAACTAACTCAAGCAAAAAGAAAAAGAACAGGGGGTATGTAATGTTGCATTGCTTGTCATTTTTGTTCGTGTTGAAAACTGTAAGAAAAATGTAGCTATGACTCGATCAATTATCAAGTTTATTCATATCGAGATAGTGTTTGCATGTGAATCAATATATATGATTAATTATAAAAGTCGTCATTTAAGAATAAAAAAAATCGAAAAATTCTCTCGAGTATTATATCATGCGATTGAAACAAAAAAAATCTATAATCAAAAATGATAATCTTTTACATTTTACTAAAATAGATCTTTGCATTCAGATAAATTTTCATAGCTAAATAGATTTAATTTTCTTATCGTACTTTCGAATATGGAAGACTAAGTAATTGATACCGAATGGACTTAATCATATCTCTATTTATCGTTACAGTCGTTCTTGCTTGCTACTATACAGGCACTATTTACAAATTGATAGAGAACCGGAAGAAAAGAAAGAAGAAAGAAAAAAAGAGAACAGAATAATGGAACACATCAGATCTTTCATAATTGGTTTTTTTTCACGAGTGCTTTCATATCTTATCAAACAAGGTTTATTAATTTTTTCCAATCATATCGAAAACAGATCAGAGTAAAAATTCTTAAAGCAAATAACATTATTACATTTTTAATCAACAAAAGATCTAAGTAAAATCCTCTTAATCTTACGAGAACATCATAGAAGACAGATTCTTTTTTCTCAGTGTGTAGAATTTCGATTTAGAATTCAGAGTAGGGATAGTCATAGTGCTAGAGAAGAAAAGAAAAAACAGCTTATCGATATGTTCTTATATGTAGCGATTGTCGCATCGTCATCGTCGATCTCATTCCTCTTTCGTTATTAAGTTAAAATTCATATATATATATATACGATTTTCTTGGTGCCCAACGATGATAGATGAACGGCTGATGGAACGATAGTAGTAAATGGATGGCTTACTAGCCTCTTGGCGATAAAAAAGGATATAGCCAGGCATCATCAGCGCAGATGAGAAAAAGAAAAAAGAAATACTAAAAGCTGCTTAGTAGCCCTAGAGAATCTAGAGAAAGATGTTTCTCTTTTTGCTTGTCTGTTTTCTTCTTTACTCATTTTCCTATCACTCTTTTTATCTTTCGGCCATAAACATTATCACGATCACTGCTGTCTCACTAAAAAATTGCTCCGATTCACACCTATTCATTTCTTACCTTTTTCTTTTCCTTTTTTTTCCATTCATTTTCTTTTTCTATAAATATTTTTTTCTTGACAGGTTGACGAATTGATACGATTACACGAAAGCATCTTACATATGCATAAGTAATAGTTAAACAAACTGAATATTCTTTATCTTCATTCGCATTTCGTTAATAGTAAAAATATCAAACGAATATCTAAAAAATAAATTGCCGACAATGAGTAATAGTTTAGCAAAGAAATTCGATAAAATTGTATCGAAATTGGGTAGTAAAACAAAAGACGCAAAACAAAATGGTGGTGATACTGCTGATAGTCGTTCAATCAATGATACAACAACAGATGGAAATGAAGAATCATCACACGAGTCAATTATGCATCGAGTAAAAGGACATTTTGGACACTCACATGGTTCATTTAAACGTGAAAATCAACACACAGAAGGGGTACCATCTATTCAAGTTACCATCGATGATCTCAAAGATTCACCATTTAAAGGTAAAGAAAACTTCATGATATTTCCATCATACAATAATAATAGATCAAAGACAGTCATTTATTACTTTTTTTCTCTTTGTATTCGTGTGTAGTAATCGCATTTGAAACAAATAAATAGGTGACTTTTGATTAATAGATATTCTATTAACCACTTGTAACTCAGTACATGCAACGATTTATAGATGCCATATTTCAATGAAGAATATTTTGCTCTTTTTTTTGCGCACTCTTTTCTTTCTATATGTATACCTTGTCACGTACTCGTCATCGAAATGTCTATCATTAGTAGAGTTCGATAGCATAATAGACATTAAAATTCGATGAATAATCGTAAATTCCATTAATGACTAAGAATAGAACAAGTTACATTTAAAAAAAAAGAATACCAACACAGATGCCCCCATACTAAAAACAACACATTTCGATAAACATTCTCGACAGATAATATATTTTTGCTAGCAGTCCAATATATCATGGCCAATAACAACCGTTTTCAGACTTATCAGTCCATCAATCGTCAACTTGATGAGCGCTACCAGCGTTTACTCAAACTCAGTCGTACACCCTGTAAGTGAATGAACATACATGTCGAAATATAAATATATAAATACGTATGCATATGCATATGGGTTTATGTTGAACGGCACACAGGAAGTCAGCCACTTAGTGTGTGTCAAGTACTATCGGCTCGTTTGCTATTTTCTGTTGTATTCTTGCTTATTCCATGTTGGCATGCACATCGAACATAAAGGCAATAAAATAAGTCTCGATTCTTTCAAGAAATATCATCTTCTTGCATAGGGGTCATACTGCCTTTGTACGATACTGACTGTAGAGTCACTAAAGATCTCGAATTAGCCTATATTAGAATTATATTCATCAATTTCTTTTTTGTTTCATTCACAGAAGTAAATGTCAATATCGTAGAATATTCTTCATTACTTGTTGCAATATTTTTAATGTATTATTCATAACGCTACATGAAAATTATTGCTTCAAAAGACATATTTGTATTGACTTTGTTTGAAAAGGAAAATCTGAAAACTCATAAATCAATCTTTTCATATTTTCCTTTTATCATGACATATCACTGATCAGAATAAATGAAAAAATTGTTCCTTATGATCATTAAGTTTTTCAAATTTCATAGTCAATGAATTGTCGATTCAATGTAAGAAAACAATGCATGAAAAATGATAGTCATATTTCAAAATGCAGTACCTATGAGTTTGTTTTTTTAGTTACAATGATAGTTATAGTGTTTCGTTAGATTTGTTTGTACACATGATTTTTTGTTTGCGTTATGGTGAGGATAGAAAAAAATGACACAAAATCAAATATTTTTCATGGTAATAACAACAGTGTGTACAAATAACCGATGAGCATCGATGATTGTCAATAATTGTAATTTATTTCTCTCAATGCATTCATCGAATGATTCAAATCTTTCCTACTGCTTGCTACACACTCTAAGATAGACTAAACAATTTTTAGATGTAAAAAAATATTATTAAATCATTTGAATTAATATGAGAAAACCTGACACTCGAGAGTAGATAAGATCTAGATGTTTAGTGAATAAACTATGAATACGATTCAGTGACAATGTTAACTCATGTGAGATAAGACTATTAGTTGAAGATGTCACAAACTATTTGATGCCTTGGGCATAGAAAAAAAGCTTCTCTTTAGGTTGTTGCTGTTATTATCTCAAATAATTAGAAATCGAATAGCTTTCAAAATCTTATTTTAATATGAAAACAGGGCAAGGTAACTGAATTGAATGAATTCTAGTTGCACTTTGTTCTTAACAATAACTCTTATGCATATATATATGTATGAATGTAAAGAAAGTAAGAACAATAGAATAAAGAAGTCATTCAAGGAATGATGATTTACACGGTATAATTAAAAAGCAAGTCTTGACATGAGATGAAGAAGAAGAGAAAGAAGAATATAGAGAGGAAAAATCGTTTTCACTCATTGCGTACATTCCTTCATCATTGATTGTCAATGCATAAAAAAATAAGCAAATGCATCATAATACAATACATACACATAAAGATACATGTATTTACTTGTGTATGTTTTCTTCTTTTCTCATTATTCAAACGTTTGATGTGCATTATTGTCTTTGCTATATTATTGATCACTCGAAAAACAAATGTAATAATATGAACGAAGAAGAGAAAAAAACCTACTAGAAAGAAAGAAAATAACCAGCAGTACAACAACTAAGACTAAAGCAAGACAAGAAAATATGCAAGATATTTTCCATGTGCGCATCGGTAGTTAGAATTCATTCCCGAGACATTCCCAAATGTATATTTTTCTCAAAGAGATCTTGTTGTTTCATTATCATCACTCTTCTTCATAACTAATGATCGTTTTAGATCATCTAGACGAAAGATTTCTTTTCTCTCTAGACACAAAAGAACAACAATAGCACTCACCATGCTGTTTTCTCTTTTTTTCTCTGTCGTTTACTGTTTCTTATGTTGTTCAATTAAATGTAGAGAAAAGCGTATGCGTGCATAAATCTTCTTATTGGGTCGAATGATGCGCTGTGGTAAAAGAAATTCTTTGTCGAGTAATTCGAGAGATAGGGAGAGAGAGTTGATGATTATGATGATGATGATGTAGTAAACACGAACTACAGCTGTTGCTGTTTTTTTTATTCATTGTGATTCTATGCTTAGTGATCATATGAGAAGACGGGTAGAGTAAGCCTTTGATAAGAAATGCATATATATATATTTATATGCTGTCTGTTTGAGCAATGCGTGACAGACTAGATAGTCAGGCAAACTTTGTTTTGACGAGTATTCCGTGCTACTGTCTTCTATCATTGTAACTCAAGATACTAGAATGAAATAGGTTACTTGTACGACTATTACTCATTTGACATTATCTACTTAACACACTTCTACTGAGTCGTATGATCGACTGATCTAGTTATTCGGATTAGAATTAGGAAAAATAAAATTATCAATTTAATTTTAATTCTCTTTTAATAACTACAGCCTCTAGACAACAAGTTATTCAACAAGAAAAAACGTTTTTAAATACAACTGCGTCTGAGATTTTTCTTCTTCTTCTGATTAGAGGGTACAAGAACAAACTTGATGACAAAGAAAACGAAGATTCCTCAGGATTTTTTATTTTAGTGTCACGTTGGCATTTCAAGTCTCGCTATTTTACAGTTCACTTTACTCTTATTCGCTTTGTGAAATCTTGCGTTGTAAAAGAAAAACATCCTACATTGTTGTAGGACTTTTTTCTATCGAGTCAAGAGCCGTATTTTGACGGGAGTCTTCTCCAATAATTCTATTTACGTTTCAATATTAAGATAGACTTGTCAAGCTGTTTAACTCTATTTAGTGTTTAATGCAAATTGGATATTCATAATTTTTATATGGAATAATAAATTGATGGAGTCTATAATATTGTCTAAAGTTATAAATATCTCAGTTTGCAAGAATAGAAGGAGTTAAGAAAGTACGTGATCAATTGCAAACAGAACAAGATGCGAAAGAAAACATTCTCTTGCTTCTTTTGGACATTGAAATGCTCAAGGAAGCTGATGATTAAATAAAAACAAGTAGTCAGTTGCATAAAGAACCTTGTCTGATGAATACATCAATATATTTTCTTTCTATTTTTGATTCATATTAGGAAAATAAAGTACGAACCGTTCTAAGTTGTCACTTTTTTTTTCTCATAAGAACTGTAATGTTTTAGTGTTGATGTGCAAATTACCTTTTTTCGTACCTTAGCATTTTCCTGACATACAGAAAGATATTCTTAGTAGTTTATTGTCTTTAATCAGATGCAGATGCGCAGATACGATAAGACTTAATGCAACTTCTTAGAGAATATTAATCTCCTAAAAGCGTTCTTTTTACATTCTGTAAACTTGACAACTCATGAAAATATGATATCTTTCTAGTTCTTATTACGCATGCACCAATGGGAGGAGGTCCGTCGTCGTCCAGTGGATCATCATCGTCTTCATCAGGAGTCATACCGAGTGAATGTTATAAACAAGCTCGTGAAGATTTCGATAATCGGTTTTTGACACCAACTACATTTCAACTAGTTTATCGAGATTTTCAAATCATTCAACCACTTGGACGTGGTGCCTTCGGCTCTGTTAAAGAAGTTAAATGTATACGCGATCCATTACCGGATTATTTACAAAGAATTAATCTAAATGATGGAACAAGAATGCCGTACCGTATTGCACTTAAAATTATTAATAAAACAAGTGCACATAAAATGAAACAAGAAGAACATGTTCTTAATGAAAAACGAATATTACAAGCATTGAATTTTCCATTTATAATACGTTTTTATTTCTCATTTAAAGACAATGCTAATCTCTATATTGGTCTTGAGTTAATTGAAGGTGGCGAATTATTTCGACATTTAAGAGAATCAGAACGATTCGATGAGAAAAAGGCCAAATTCTATGCATCGCAAATTATTCTCGCACTTGAATATCTACATTTATTGGGTATTGTTTATCGTGATCTTAAAGTAAAGAATTTTCATCGTATCTTCTTCTTCAAAATATCTACAATGTTTTTGTTAACTTTAGCCCGAAAATTTACTTATTGATCGTTACGGTTACATAAAAATGTGTGATTTTGGTGAGAACGACCTTAATTATTGTTCTCTCTTTGAACAATAAATCTTGTTTCGATTCTTTAGGCTTCGCAAAAAAGATTGATCGGGGAAAAGCATACACTCTTTGTGGCACACCTGAATTTCTTGCACCTGAAATTATTCTTGGTCGTGGTTATAACATGGGAGGTTGAAGAATAATAGAACACATATTTGTCTTGATTTTCTCAAAAAGACTTGTTGTTTTGCTTTCTAGTTGATTATTGGGCGTTGGGTGTTTTGATATTTGAAATGAATGCTGGCTATTCGCCATTTTGGGTGACACTTCTATTTATTTCTTCTCTAATTTTTTCTCCATTAAATGCTTATTTATTTCTAGGATTCTGATCAACAAAAAATTTATCATAAAATTATCGGCGCAAAATTTCGACCTCGTTCATCTTTTACCGATCATTTAATCGATATTATACGTGGTCTATTACAAAAAGACTTAACAAAAAGATTCGGCATGATGTTCAATGGTGTTAGTGATATAAAAAAACATCCTTGGTTTCGTGATATTGATTGGATACAGATATTTTTAAAAAAAATTCGTGCACCATGGATACCAGATGTTCGTGCAAATAACTTTCCGGATGCCGAAGATGAAGAGCCTGCTCGTTCGTCGGTTAATTTATTTGAGAAAGAATTTAATGATTTTTAAACAAGAAAAAGATGTTCCTCATATTTATTTTTTTCTCGCTTGCCGTTTTCTGTTTTGATTTTTGTCAATCAATGTGCGTATATGTCTAAATTGAAATGTCTTTCTATGTATTTTTATGTCTTAAACATTTACTTTCTTTAATCAATTAAAGAACATCCGGCGCCAGAAGCTGGATATAAGAAAGAGAACAAAAGAATATTTTTTTATCTTTTTGTTGAATTAATTAATGATGATTGGTACTGACAAGAGATCATCAAATCGTTTAAAAAAATCCAATTCGATTAATCATAATCAGAAGATATTATCGTAGGTGAAAAAAATTTTGATTTTCTTTCTTATCTTATAATTAACTTCGTTAATATGATTTTCTTACGATGCCAAAATGTATTATAGAAAAAGCCTATGAAAATATAGGTCACAACAATCTTAAGAGAATATTGTGTAAAACAACAAGGACTCAAGTTATCGTGTGACTTGTGTTTACAGCGCTTAGCATAGTATATGCACACGAAAGATCACAAGCTAAATTAAAAATACGTTAGTTTTTCTTTTCGAAGAATAATTTTTAAAATACAAGAAATTTTATTTGTTTCAATTGCATCATACTTGATGCAACCAATAGGTTGTTGTTTATAGATGATATAAATTATATCTCAGTCGTTTCGGATCGTTGATGTTGATTTCTCGTTATAGAAAATGATTAGCATAAAACACTTTTCCATATTATTATCAATGGATTCATTTAGTCCATTCAGTGAGAAAGTTATTGATCCGGAAATGCCAGTTACATTTAGAAATGGATTAATATTGAATATTTAAATCATTAAACATGAATCTGTATGTCAAACAATCCATTTGCAGTTCAGAAACATTTCAGAATTCTTTTTTGATATATACAACGTCTGATACATTTATTGTGTATTAATGTTGTCATAGATTAGTTCTACGTAGCAACTATCTGATATTGTCAATGCACTACAGTCCTTCGAAAATTCTTCTCTTTGTGTGTCAATAATCGATAACACACAAAAAATAATTCTAATAAAAAAAATGTAAGCAAAAAATATCAATTAGAGGTTTCACTCAGACGGAAAACATTTTCATGGTTGAAGTTTGAAAGACAAAATTTATAAATGGAAGAAATTTGATTGTTCAATTTTAACGTTTAGTATTCACATGGGATTGGCGTCGTTCAATAATAAAATTATTTCACGTCAGTAGTCTTATTTAGTTACTATATTCAATTTGTGGTCCATCGTACAACTATTTCAGAGTGGTTTCGATAAGCAAATAGATAACTTCAATCACTACTAGTTCACTCGTTTATTTTGAATGATTAAAATGTAAGCAGTCCAATATGCTATTCCATATAATGACTATAGTAGAGTTATTGATTTTCATATTACTTGACATTGATCGATAGATCCTACAATCGGACTCGCATGAAATCAAAGTCATTAAGAATAATTTGTTCCGGAATCGGAAGCATAAAAGCAATCGTATTACGAGTTGAACTAATCGTAAAGAAAAATGTTATACTGAAGAGCTGGATTAATGAAAATAATCAAGTTCTTTTATTCTTATTTATAATAATAGGTATATTGTTTTATACGATACTAGATTATTCACTTCCTTTGATGGCCGATAAACAAAAAGAAAGTAAAGTACATACGCTTCAATCGGTAATCGAATCCAATACATGATAACTGATTAACTGGACAAGTACTCCAACGATTGAGCTATTGAACCACGACGAACATACTATTCTATCTCTGAATAATATTTAATCATCGAAAGTATTTATGGTCGGCACGATGTATACGACGAACATGGATGTATCTAAGCTATTTTTAACCATGTAAAGATGGTCGTAAACCTTTCTCCTCTTCCTAATGAAAAACTATTTGATGAGAGAAGATTTGAGTAGATTATACTAGGATTTTTCTGCACCAAAAATTGAAATCGTCGAAACGAACGATAATTTGATTTTTAATTAAACAATAACCTTAAAAATCCGGTAAAGTTTTCATTAAAATCATGCACGTTTGATTAAAATCATATGATTTAGATTTAATAGGATTTTAATGAAAATTTTACCGGATTTTTAAGGTTATTGTTTGATTAAAAATCAAATTATCGTTCGTTTCGACGATTTCAATCGATTATAATTTGAATTTTGGTGCAGAAAAATCTGATTATAATCTACTCAAATCTCCCAAAATTTGATGTTTTTTCACTCGGTTATCGAGGATGAATATGTTTGACAAGTTAGAAAAGAAGTATATGCAATAGTTTTATACACTACTAGATTTTTCATTTCATTGAACTTTCGATAATTACATAGTATTCAGAAATATGATGGCATGTTCCATGTTCGTCGTGCTTCGATTGTTCAATGGTTAGAGCACTGGTCCAGTTATCATATGTTGGATTCGATTCTCGATTCAAGCATATATATTTTATTTTCTGTGTGTTTATCGAAAGTCAAATGAAGTGAATAATCTAGTATCATGTAAAACTGTTACATATACTCCTTTTCTATCCTTTCAAATTGTAGGCATATTCGTCATAATTGACTAATTATTAATTTTAGCTTCACACTGATTCAACTGTATGTTGTAGAAAAAAAGACAACTATATGAAGTGTTGACACATAGGAATACAAGTTCAGACTATTCCCACACACATAGACGTGACAAGGCGTAACATCGCTATGAAAACTCCATTGAGGGATGAATATTATATTTGTTCTTGATTTTTCTTTCACATTCACATAATTCGTTTCCGATTAATTACTTCGATCATCGATATATGCTAATAACGGGTGAAAACTCATCGGTCGAAAGACATTATTGAATACTTGACTTGTTTTACGATGCGAACAGATCGACCCTATTGTATAGTTTAATCTCAGAAGAATTTCAATAACACCTTATTTAGATTGAGATCTCTTATTCATTTGAAATAAATTTGAATAAATTTGTTTTTGTGAATAAATTAAATAGAAGATTTCATAAATCTATTTCGTATTTATTAGTGTTTCAAAAGCTAAATAGATGACAAGAAAAAATATTTTCTATACAGTAAACAAATGATCTAAATTTTTCATGAAACGTTCGTCCCCAAGTCGTTCTACATTTCTTGTCTATTATTTTGAGTTTCAGTTCATATATGATTAGAGTTTGAAAGATTTCAACAATATAGTTTAATTTTGATAGGAAAAAAGAGATGTCATCGACCTCATTAACAAAAAAGGCGTCTACACATAAGAATCAATTATCTACTGAAAATAAATCTTTCATTAATCAAGATATTTTAAGTCCGGAATATTCTGAATCGTTTACTTCGAATTCTAATCTAATTAAACGGGAAGCAAAGTCATCGAATAAAGATGTTAGTAAAAAATCAAGTACTCATTCCAATGATCAAACTGATTCATCATCGAGTAATGATAATCTGACAATGCAATTTCGATCAAAAACTCAATCAATTAATTTACTATCCTTCGATATCGTTAAATCACTGGCAAATTTCATTTATCCAAATTTAAGAACTATTTCTTCTGGTTATTTCTTCAATCGGAATAATAACACTAAGAAAAACTCCATATACATGTATTCAAATGCATACAGTTCAAACAAATCTGTTCCTTTAGTTTTTCTTGGTAATTGAATTTCAATATTTTATAGTCTTACGAAAATACTTTTCAAATTAGGTACTGAATATTTCGTACGTAAACCATTGGATTTCGAAAACTTCAAGTTTCCACTTTCAACTAGCGGAAATATTGAACCGTTGATTGACTTATTTATCAAACGTCCACAATTTATGTATGAAATTCCTGAATTAAATAATTTGTCGGATTTCCTTTCTTTACCACGTTCTGTATCAGCTTTGCTATTCTTTAATTCATCATCAAACCAATCTGGACGTCATGCATGTTATGAATTACGTACAAAAGAAGATCAAAATAAATTTACGATACAAGATTTAGTACGTATGTCACAACGTGAAAATAATATTATTCAAATGAATGCATTAAAAGACAAGCGTTATCATGAATTTAAAAATCAATTGATAGAAACTTATTATTATCAAAGTACTTCATCATTAATCAAACAAAAACACATCGAATCTAACTTTCATGAATCAATGATAAAAATAAAATCTTCTAATCCTCGAACTCGTCTAAGTTCATAACATATTCAGGAATAAAACATCATCCACGTATTGTAACATCAATGGTATTCGACGATAGTCATAGAAAAATTTACTTTGAAAACGTTTCTATATTTGTTTAATGCCAATAAATGCTTATTTCATTAAGAATGTAATATTGAGTATAATTTATTCGATGCGATAAAATGGCATTCGTTTTCTTATCATTTTTAACAATTCGCCTCTACCATGTCATGATTGAGGTGTTTGTGTTGATTTACATCTTTTTTTTTCTTCTTATATGCAGATACATTGATCTTGCCTGTCATACTGATTATTTTTCTTTTATAAAAATGTTAATATCAAACGTGTATGAATCAGGTGAGTAACCCGACATAGATTGAAATCAAGTCTGTTGCGGCATTGTGTAGGACAATCCTAACATATGCTTGAATGCTCTTTGATAAATATTCGTGTACGATGTATAAATCGATTAGAAAATATCTTCTCATCGATAATATGGTATGATCTATTTCTTCTGTTGATAACAGATGGTAATGATTATCCACGAAACCTTCTTCGTGCAATCGATGTAAGAATTAGCTGATGCACAAACAGTCGCATGACAGATGTGAATAATAGCATGACACTTAAATTCACAAAACTCTTTGTTCTTTTTTAGCACAGAAGTTCCCACTAAAATGTTAATAAATTGTTAGGAAGTTAAGTAAAAGTCGATATCGAAAAAAAAACTTTATTTGGATTTGTTAATTTCTGTCTAGTAGGACTTAAGAATGAATTAATATTGAAATACTTTCGAAAGATGCATTTTTCTTTTACCAAGAAAAAAAAACAAAGCTTCATAAAAACAAAAAATTACTAACCTATCATAGCAAGTCATATGTGTGTATTGGATGACAACGACAGTTGATTACATCTTGAAAATGTTTTACTGATCATCGATTCATTGAAAGACATATGCAAAGTTTATTTTTCATACTGTTTCAGTATCGTTGTCCCAGATATGTACTTCTACTTGACTTTTGCTCATAGAATTTTTTATTTCATACATCCTAAGATATTCTTTGTGCTTTAAATATATTTATTAGTAAGTAAATATATATTTTAACTACCATTATTATTTTCTCGTCTGATTAGTTCTAAGCATTGATCTATGATAATGGTATACTACTAAAAATATGTGTCACTTTAAATACTACGATTATTGCTGAAATAATACACGAGAATATTATGACAATATTATATACACACGAGCAGCAAGGTAAGTAAAATTAAGGACTGATTTAGTATTAATGAAACTTGAATTTGAATTAGAAAGAAAAATATTTATCCACTACATTTTATACAACTATCAACATAAATATTTCATCCGGACGAGACCATTTTAAGAGTGGTCGATCGATTTTATCTTCATCCACACAGTTATACAAAGTATTTAGCTTAAAAGCGAGTCATTAATGAAAAAAAAACTAATCCACTATTTTTGCTTATTCTTAAAAGTACAACGTTATCAATACAAGAAGTATTTCTCTGTATTTTATCAAGTTATTTTTTTCAAAAGCATAAGACAACTCTTAAAATATGATGATGTGAAATCTAAAGCAATGATTTCATAAGAAAGGTGAAAGAAAAAACTACAAGTATCGTCTTATCCTAATCTTATCATATTAGGATCGCAATAGAAGATAATAGATATATGATGTTTATGTTGAATTTATTCTTCGATCTACTTGTTTGTATAGTTAACTAGCTGATCATTATTGTCAATAATTAAACGTGTGTAAGCTACCGTTTTCATAACATGTCATCTTACTTCAATGTCTTGTACTAACTATTTCAAAAATTGCAATATTTTACATTGGTATCCTTTATTTTAAGATATCTATCGATGTTGCATCTTTCGTGATGCAAGCTGAAATATGGTATACTTTGTCCTATGATAAAAATACAGAAATTCTTTGTAATATTCATTTGGCGTTTTTTGATAAGATTTTGTTGACATACTTACACATAGAATTTGTTTTTGTTTCGTTTTTGTTTCTTTTCATTTGAGAGTACGAGATGACTATATCAAGTGAGAGCGATACATTATTTATATCTATCAAAATAGTTTTATTGAATTTCTTTACTTTTTAGTTAGAAAAGCATGTTCGTCTTTCCTTGCCGACACATTTCTCACATATTCTACAGTTAAAGTAGTCCAAGTACCAAATACAGTCATTGCTATTATATATCGTTTAATTCAACTGATTATCGTCGTGTATATAGGATGGTAAATGAAAAATGTTTATCATGTATATTTTTAAAAGAGAAAACAAAAATAATAATGGAATGTCGGTTTTTAGTTATATTGTTTGGTATAAAAAAGGATATCAAGAATTTCAAGAACCACGTGGAACAAGCATAATTAAAGTAAAAGGAATAGCTAAAGTTACAGGCAATGATACAACACGATTCATAAGTAGGTTTTAAAGCATAATCTTCACTTAGCGCAGAAACAAAAGACAAGTTGTTTTTTTCCTTTTTTCCTTTGATGAATTCAGCTGCAGATTCAGCACATTTATGGGATACAGCTGAGTATCAAATGCCTCCTCTCGTATGTTGAATCAATTGTATTCTCATATTAACATATGATTCTACATTAGGAAAGCAATGCATTCTTTATTACAACGCGACAAACAGTCACCTATGATCAGATAGAAGGCAATTGCCCTAGTGTTTGTAAAACTAAAGATGTTTCTATTTAAAAAAATTCGCTCTTTATTCTCTTTTGGCATGTAGGCATTAGACGATAAGTTATTTTGTAACAAATCAGCATTAGATGCATGTCCAAAAGGTCAACCGACACAGAATACGTTCGGTGAGTAGATTCCATTTGTCAATGTAAGTTCTTATTGATTGAAAAATTTAGGTTATTTTACGGGAGATTGCGTACCGGCTTTGGAAAATTCGTCGATCACTGTTTGTGAGATCAATGCTTGGTGTCCTGAGGAACTTTCAAGATCAATGTAAGAATAGACGAAAATATTTTCTTGTAATTAAATTCTCGTAAAATATGATCTTTTTTATGTATTACAGTGAGTTTACAATGAATGCTCAGGATGTAGAAAATTTTACAGTTTATTTAAAAACAATGGTGACATTTACATTATTTAACATCAATTTGTTTGTTTCAATCCTTATTTTATTTAACAAAATATATGAAAATCATTTTCTTTGTCTAGGAGAAATGTCCGTGACGATACGAACTTTTCATGTCGATATAGTAAAGATATTGATCCACGTTGTCCTATTATTCGTATTGGTGATATTCTCGATAGCCTTAAAACTAATAAACCTGCTCTACTACATGAAGTAAATCCCAATTAAAGAAGCTTAGAATTCGAAAATAATGAGAATTATAAATAATAATAAACTATTGTAGGGTGGTTTAATTGAAATTCGTCAAGATTGGACATGTAATTTTGATTTTCATAAGGATCAATGTTTTCCAAAAGTTGAATTTAATCTACTACAAAGTGGTGATGATAAACAATCGCCTGGTATTAATTATCGGTAGAAATAGAATCAAATTAAATTGAAAATAGTATAGTCTGATCTATATTTTCTTTTATAGTTCAGCTCAAAAATATCGTGTTAATGGTACAGATTATCGAACATTATCCAAAATTTATGGTTTACGTTTTGTCATTTCCGTATCAGGAAATGGTGGAATATTTAATATCGTCAATTTATTTGTTGCTATTGGTATGGCGAAAGAATTCGTATAAGAAAAAGATCGTTAGTTTTTCTTTTGATTTATTTATCGAGGTTCTGGCATTGGATTTATGATTATAGCTGATATTGTATGTGATGCAATATTTATGTATATTCATAAATCTCGAGAACGGTATCGGGAAGGAAAATTCACCGTTTGTGAAGTATCTTCTAAGCAAATGAATTCAAATGAAGATTTAGTATGTTAATAGACTTAAAAGATAGTTGACTGGATGGTTATTTATTGATTTTATTTAATTCTCTTTGAAGGAAAAATTATCAATTCACACAGAAACCAACAATATAAAACCATCTGTTAATAATATTTATAGAGACCGTTTTTAACGAACATATTTTTCGTGTGTTACATTTTCTGTTTTGGATTGATACTTTTTTGAAGTAAAATGAATTTTTATATATAAAAAAAGAAAAAGAAATTGTTCGATGATATATTCATTTATCTACAAGTAATACTTATGCTTATCTACAATTTTCAAGTATCGTATTAATAACTGTTTTCGTAGATACGTACTGAAAAAAACAAAGTTTCAATTCATATGAACAGAACGGTTTTTTTTTCATTTACAAAATAAATTTCGAAGAAGAAAATTGTTCGTATATTTATATTTCTTTTCTTTTTTCATCGGCGATTCATCAGACGTAGATACATTGGATCAAATAAATTTTGATTATCTTTAGATGATAAATTATTGTTAGATAAATGATTAAGAGTGGCACGTAATGCATCAGCATCAATAATTAATATAGACGATGATTCAAGACTATTGTTATTGCTATCAAATTGATGATGCCGACGACGATGTCGTACTTCGTTTTGTTTGAAACTTATCTCATTGGTTGATTTTCTCGTAAATGCCAAACGAAGATCAATCAATGTTTGAATAACATCTTCAATACATATGCCAGTATCCATGCTAAACATAGAAATTTATTATTCTAAAGCTTGTTTTTCTTAATCATAACTCAATGAACCTAAGTTGTGTAACAGTAACATTCATTTGCAAACGATGATATTCTTCAAGTTTGGATAGGATTGTTGAATGCCAATAACTTTTATATGTCATGTGACCAAGTGTTGATAGTGGTTTTTCGGGTGAACCTGTTTTCTTTTCTAATTTAGTTAATTCATAACCTAAAATTTGATTTAATAAGTCATTGTTCGTCTATCGAACACACATATTTCTACTTAATGAAATTAGAAAACGGCCAAAACCTTGCCGTTGACGATGTGGTAATACCTAATGACACAAATCTGAACCATGTATTAAAATAGTTCAAATGAATTTTTTACCATTAAACATGCCAAATTATAAAACTCATCACTGAGTTTTTCCTAGAAAAAAATAAATACTAAAAAGAATTAAGACAACTCTATTCTAATTGATAATTTTTACTTTTGAAAAATATCCAATGATATGCTGAACATTTTTTAAACGTGTATCTGATTCAACAAGCACATAGAAAAGAAATGGATTGACATCGAAATAAATTGTTTTTCGTTCGAGAAATAATTTGGCCAATAAACAAAGACATTGACAATATAACTTAAAGGAATAGAAACCACACATTAATTCTATTCTAATAGATGAACTATATTTCATTCTACTTGTGATGTAGTACCGTCAACTTCATATACAGATAGACCATTCGGATGTTCATAAATTTTTCGACCAGGTGGATACCGTCGATTGCATTCATTCTACAATTTAAAGTTCATTTTGAAAATAGTCTATTAAGTTAGTTCATCAATTAATCTAGAGTCGATAGATTGCTAACATCGAGTAATTCTTCTTGTCTGTACAATTAAAGAGATTTAATTTTTACCGAATGTTGTCGATAGTTTCGATTATTGAGAAAATACCGTAGACAATATTCACAAATATATAATTTTTCAATAGTACGATCTTTTCGATTGGAACCATCGTCAACATCAATATAGGGTGAATGAAACCAACAATCGATATCAACTTGACCCAATCGAATCGTCGGAATGTGTTTTGTCTTATTTGGAATCTGTCAAAATAAATGAATTGAATAATGGAAACAAACTTATGAAATTCAAAAACAAAAAAAAGAACGCAATAAAATCTTACATCGAGTTGTTCATCATCACTCATAGAATTATCATCAGCCATTATTTAAGAAATCTAAAACATATCATGGTATGTTGTATTTTCCCCCTAATAAGTTAAAAAGACTCGAAAACAAAATATTATTGTTAACTAAAATTGGTCTACAACAATATTCTATAAAATAGCACCCCATCGATTAATTTTTGATATGAGAAAAAAAGAATTTTTTGTCTTTTATCACAAGAAAAAAGAAAGGTTCATTGCAAGAAAAAATCATTTCTCGTTGATGAGATTGCACAAAGGAAAAACGAAATCATTGAAAAAATCTAAAATTCATCTTTGCTTGTTTTCGTATCTCGTTGTTCAACTTGTAATATCGGCATAGGATTCGTTGTTGTTGAATATTTCATTCGTTTTGCTGAACGATAGGCTGGATGCTGTTTAACATACTTAACCATTTTGCGTACCATTCGAGCGAATTCATGTTTGTCAAATGCATAATTTGTAAATTTCTTATGTGGTGTTCCCAATGTCGGATGTCGTCCTTCATCTTGTGGATAAACTTTAGCACTATTTTCCCATGTAAAATATTTAACACCACGAAGACGAGCTAAATCTAGATAACAATCACGATCTTCACAGTTATGTATTTCAAAAATAGCTGCCCAATCTGGTAAGAAAAGTAAATGAGTTAGACCAGCACCATGCATTCCTACAACAAAAGAAAGATGATCACTTTTAAAAATTTAAGTAAGTTAAAAAACAATGAATCATATCGATTGGTAATTAAAATAACTAGATCATATATGAGCCATTAATCAAGCATAGAAAAACTTTTAAAAGAAATTGCTGAGGAGAAAATCAAAGAATTCTACCATATGATTATTTGCTTATTTTTTAGCTGGGAGGAAACATACCATGCATATTACACTAGAAGAATATTTGTCATGATACAATAACTAAGACGAGAAGATCGACAATGGATAAATTCGTGTCGAGATGAGTCTTATATTAAGAGATGATTCTGAGTGGGAAAAGGGGGAACCGTTGAACATTATAAATCCATCCAACCGAATTCTTACCATTCTCTAATTAGTTTTTCGATCGAAATCTCACAATGTAATTTAATAGAAAAGGTCATCATCTGTTCTATTGCTTGTATGTTAAAACTGAGCGTCTCAAGTAGTGCCAAATGAATTATGAATATTCTACGGAAATACTACGTACGATAAGATGAAATTTTCGGTAATAATTTTAGATCTTCCAATTGCTGCTTCTATCATGAGACGCAGTCATAGTAGTAGTGTATCTTATCCACTAATCAGACGTAGGAGCAGTTTTGATGTTTTCATTGTTGAAGCCCCCCCCCCCCCACCCCAAAAAAAAGTCAATTTTCTGAAAAATTTCGAAATAGAGATAAATGCATCACAAGTTAGCGCGTTTTTCGCTCTTTCAGAATTAATATAGTTTTTTGCCCAAAAACTCTATTTTGCTGGAAACTTTGAGGATTTCTGAAAGCCCTTCTCAAAAAAACTGAATTTTCGTCAAAAATTCTCAAATATCCAAAAAAAATTTCGAAAAACTCTTTTTCGTTTTTTCTCAGTTTGCACTTTCAATAAAGCGCATCCCAAATTTCTCAGTCCATCTCCATAGGATGTATTAAAATTTTTGTTTTTGTTTAAAAGAGCATGTCAAGATGCAGGGCACTGCAGAGCGCTCTTTTTCAAAAACTGTCATTTATGACTATATAACAAGGGATCTCTATTCAACCCATCTCCCTTTTTTCCGGGTTTTTTTGAAGTCATTGAACTCGTGATTCCTGTTTTCCGTTGAAAAAGTAAGAATTTAACAAATAGGACTCTGTACTGCCTTCCATGTTCACATGCTCTTTCTAACAAAAAAAGAGTAAAAGATATATCATAAGCATGGATCCAGAAATTCGGCTTGCCAAATATGCTATGTTTGACCCTTGTCAGATCCGTATCTCACCCAAACACCATGATAGATGGCTAAATGTTTAACCATAACCTTTTCATACCAAGCCTAATATATCCTGTAAGTTTCATGCAATTCGAGCGTTCCTGTGTCAAGATCGATTTTAAAGGGGGAGAGCTTAAAGCGAAACACAAACGATGAGAAACATTTTTATTCTTATGAGTGTCTGTTTCTGCATAAGATTGAAAATAAAATTTTAAAAACTGTTTCAAGTCCTCATTCTCTCTTTCGTGATAAATAAGTTGTCGGAAGTTTCAACATATTCAAGAATCATTCAGAACTACACAATGCACATAGCATCAATGTAAAAACGTTCGAGTTATGGGTGAACTTCACTCGTGAGATCAAATTCAAATGAACTTGCAATTTCATTGTTTTATTAAACGTAAGAAAAAACAAGACTGCGTTCGTTGTTAGATTAACAAGAAATGTATAGAAGTTTTTATTTACTATCGGAATTGAGTGCACTGGGAACGAAAACTATTCATTAGCCAAAAATTTTGAATTATCGTTTCAAAATGTAAACTACTACGTACGATTTTCACATGCTCAACTAAGTTACTCGATATTTGTTTTAGTCTAGTTAATATCTAGAATTCTTCTTAATCATTCGCTTGAAATAACGTTTCGATTGATATGATACATAAGATCGTTTATTTTGAACTATGATATAGTGAACTGTAACATTCATGATTTCTTAAGTATAATCTTTTTCTCACGACTCTAATCTCATTAGTCTCTAACAAAGACTCATCTCAATAGAATATTATCATTCAATAAAGTTCTCTTGTTCGGTCTAACCATTAATCCTTTCGTCATTTTTCATCAGTATATTCCTTTTAAATTACACACGTATACTCAACAATTGATTTGATTATGAAGATCTTTTCTTTCAAGAAGTATCTAAAATAAATTATCGATAATACTATTTTTTATTTTAAAGTTATTTTTTCCAAATTATTGTTATGAATAAATAATAAAAACCACTCATTAGAGTAAACATACCCATAAAAATATCCGTATTATGTGTAATGTTTAGTTGCTCTATGAACGGCATATTAATATTATAATCCACAACATTAATTAAATAATCATTGTTTTCATTGGTTGAAATATTTCTCAAGTGTTGAACTATTTCATTAACATTTAATATCTGTCGATATTGTGTCGTACGATTCAACAATGTTATTCGAATTTGATTTGATTTCAATGGTCCTAATTGTGGTATACGAAGACGATGAATAATATATTGTTCAAATGATCGAAATAGACTTGTTTGTGTACAACCGGGTATAAGCGGCATATTGTAATAAAAGCCTAGTTTATTTTTTGACAAAAAAATTGTTTTTGTTTTTTAAAAAGAAAACAAAAGTATGGAAGTTTGTTTTTAAGTTTAATATCTTACCATAGAACATTCGAGCGAGAAATGAAAAAAGAACATTATGAAAACAAACACGTTTTCCTTCGAATTCTTTAATATGAATAAGACGATTTGATGTAAATGCTTTCCATGTATGCGAGAAAAAACTCCAGTAATCATTTTTACTTGTATCCCATAAAATAATTTGTATATCTTTCGAAAACGTATTATTCATATGTTGTGTTATGTATAAATTAATAAAATCACAAAAATGATGATACATATTATAACCACTGTCGAGTTTAATGAATATTGTCGGCTTAGTTATTATTAAATCACAATTGAATGAGTTTGTATCATTCATTTCAATAAAAACTTGCAGTTCAGAAAACCAACTCTGCAATGGACTTTTATGATCACCATTTTTAATTAAATTTTGACGATCTAATTTACAATTACCACCAATATCGCCATGTCGAAGTATATCTTCACGATAACGGTCGTCGTATTTGGATGTTTCAGTATGTCGAAAATCGATATAAATATTGTTTGCTCGGCAAAACCGTAAATGATCAACACATTCAAGTGACGATGAACAATATTCTTTTAATTCATTACGCTTTTCTGCTATATAGCCAAAATCAGCGGTTCGCCAAAATTCGTAGATTTGTTTTTCTTTCGATGTTGTCCAACCACGACTTTCATCCGGACATTGAATAAGTGATGCATTATTCTTACAATTTGGTTCATAACCCCAGCAAGCTACATCAGACGGTGGAAGACTTTTTGCTTGTTCATAATATGGACATTGATTTTTGTCGAGTAAACACTGAGCATGTATGGAAGGATTACTTGTAAAGAAGTAAATAGAATGTTCAACAGGAATATCAAGTTCAGACCAATTATATGTATCACCGATTGTGAAGAACAGGAATGATAAGAAAAAGATGATTAACATCTGGAAACGAACAAACAAACAAACAACAAAGGGTAAGGACAAAAGGTAATGACAAATCATGTTGAATGTTATTTTTATTTTCTAAATCAAAAAAACCTAAAGAAATTCTTTATTTTGAATCTTCTGCTTTTGTTGAGGTTCGTCGTAATGCTCGATCGTAGAAAATAAATCGTTGTGATTGACTACTACCTCGAAATTCGAGTTTGTCTACGTGCCAACTAAAAAAAAACGGCAAAAGAAAAAGAATTAACCATTTATAAATTCAAGTATAACATTCGATCATATTATTGCAATAATCGTAGAAAGCACATACTCTTCTCTATCGAAATATATAACATGTCATAGAACGCTAATCGACTATTAACTATCGTTTGAGGAATCATTGTATTTCACTGATAGGAAAAAAATATTTGCTTTTTACTTAAAGAATATTGAATGACAAACTTTTCTTTTCTAACAGTAGCGTACAACATTTTATATATGAAATATTTTCAGTTTAGAAATATTCAATTAAAATCTTTTCTTGGTTACACAACCTAGCCTTTGATCCCTATAGATAGGATTTGATACTACTAAAAAATATCTATGGAAGATGGATGAGATGTTGTATCGCATGCAGTTACTTATGTCTAATATCGCTGTTTTCCATTTCTAAATATCCATGACCTCTTGCTCGTCCAACATGCATTTCAAGACTGTCTATCAAAGAGTATGAGATATGTCATCATGTTGTTTCTCGTTTTGAATGTATAGGCGATAGATTATTACGGTTTCTTGCACAACAAAATTTTCTATTACATATGGAATCTGCAGTAAACTCCAACTATTAGAACATGACAAATAACAGCAATTCCAAAGACGAAACAGACAACTGATCGATTTTTTCAAGTAACAGTAGACAAGAGCTAGATATGCAAGTAAAGGTTATCTTTTTGACTACATCTACTTTCTCAAGTTTAAGTGATATGTTTTTCAAGTGAAAAATTGAAACAAAGCCTTAAATAGAGCAGTTAATCTAGTTTCATTACGTACTTGACGAAGATGTAAAAGTACGAGCATGTTAACTACTTCTTCTGGCTCTATTCATTGTTTCAAGTAAGAAGATGCTTATATTTACGAAACTGGCTAATGAATAATCTCAACAAAAGATCAGTCAATACAAAAAAAGAATGCTCGCCACGTAAAGCTCGTATCGTAGTTCACACAGCTGGGGATAATATCAAGCTACTTACTCATGGTCTACTGCATCTCTTGTAGCATAACAATAAATGATACCAGCATGTTCAGCACCTCGAACAGGTATTTCAACCTAAATAAGATCATGTTTGTATCCGACATAAATAAAAACAATAATTTCTTTTTTGTTCTGGTCTTTTTTTTATTTAACACAGAAAAAAAACAGCAAAAAGAGTATTTCATTTATGGGTACTATTTG
The DNA here is from genome assembly GCA_900239685.1 of Rotaria macrura. Lineage (NCBI taxonomy): Eukaryota > Metazoa > Rotifera > Eurotatoria > Philodinida > Philodinidae > Rotaria > Rotaria macrura. Next base: position 57,933 of record OENT01000125.1, read on the forward strand.
AAGATGCTTGTCGTCGATGTTTTAAACGCTCTTTACTCTTTGTAATAGTTGGTTCATATTCAATTTCAAGCGAACGTTTATTGGACGATGGAATCGATTTAATTATTTCTTCTTCATCACTCATATCATCACCCATATCCTCAACATCATCAATATCACTTTCATCGAAATCTTCAACATATTCGATTTCTTCTTCACTATCCTGTTCTTTTTCTTCCTCTTCTTCTTCTTCTTCGTCATCATCTTCTTTTTCTTCATCAGTTTCACCTTCTTCATCTTCTTCATCCACTATAAATCATAGAAAAGATAAAAGCATGTATGAGAGACATAAAAAAATTTTATTCTTACTGGAAATAGCATTAACCGGAAATGTATATGTATCTCCATATGTTCCTTTCTTTAATCGTTCCAGTAATTCATTTTCAATAGCACGATCAATATTGGCAGCAACAAATGCTTTCTCTTCATGACGACGTTCACGTCTTTCAGCTTTCTTCTTTATTGGTACTAGTTCTTGTTTAGCAGTTTTCTTTAGCATTAATCGACGTGTACGAATAATGTATTGTGTTAACTTTGTTAAACGTTGTTTACACTTATGTCTTATGAAACGTGGCCAATAAATTAAATGTTCATTGATTTGCTTTAATGCACGAAGATAATTTTCGTGCAGTTTCACTTTTTCCCATTGCTTTTTAGGATAATGTGAACGTTCAACAACTTTCATATAAAGATATAAAATGCCCTTTTCTTCTCGAACAGTTGCATATTGAGAATTGGCCAATGGACATGAACGACGATCACATAACCCAGTTACATTATATTCATTTGAACAGAACATTTGTGTTTTAGTTTTTTGTTGTTTATATGAACAAAATTGTCCATTGAGAACAGACCAGATCACATCATCGTGTTGCATGTTTCTTTAAAGAGATATAGATATTTTATCTAGAATGAAGGAATGACTCCGTTCTTGGAACTTTTAATTGAGTCTTGTTCATTTATATATTGTTTTATTTAATGATTGAAAAAGAAATACAACATCAAAACGATGGTAACTGTGAACTTACTTGTGCTCCGAGAAGAGCAAGAATATTGAATTTACTTGTTGGATCTATTTGAAGCGGTTCTATTGGTTCGATAAGTTTTTCAGCTATTGGCTTATAACCACGAGTTAATTCAAGTGCTTCTTTATAAAACGATTGTTCAAGGAAAAGACCTAAAAACCATATTGAAAAGAATACATTTCGTAGATCAAACAGTAAAAAATAAACTTCGAGCTTTGTGTCGAGCACGAATGTTAGCATAATATACAGCACTTGAACCAGCAAGACCGATAAGTGATGCAACAAATACGAGCGGATGACCCCAACGAGATTGCTTTACATTAGGTAGAGGAATTTTTGCCTTCGACGACATCTAAAAGTAAACAAGAACTAGATTATTATTCATCGATGAAGTTCGATGAACTGATAGTTCGAATTGTTAATTGATAATATATATATGTCGCAAGTTCGTTCAACTGGTTAAATTGAGTCTCTATTCGATCAATTGAAGACAGCAGCGCTACACATTCTTGTAGATTTCTATTGGCTAAAAATATACTTTAGTTTTTGCGAATCATATACACGAACGTTTCATGTTCGATGAATAGCGTCATCTTTAGAATACGTGAGAATAATTATAAAAGTATATAACAAATAACAAAATACTACAAGAATCAAATGTTCCAGTATAATCAAACACTTTGTTTTTTCATAAAAGATTCTACCAAGAATCGTTAAAACATAAGAAAATGTTCATTGTGATTAAAACATGTAAGTGTTTTGTCACGGGACGTCGAGGTTTCTGTTCTATTAGTTGTATGTCGTCAGAATTGGTATTGCGAAATCTAATGGACAAGGTTTTAAATCTCATATCATTCTCATTTCAGACATTACTATTTGATGTGATTGATGATACTATACTATGTTCTTCACAAAGTAGGATCTCATTTTATCAGCAGATGCTACTCAATGGTATGACTATATTGAACATCGTCGATTTTGAACGATTGCTGGGTTACATGTTAATTAGCATAAGTCGTTCTATCGATAAAATTTTATCAAATATAAGCGTAATTCCATACTCTGAGAGTGCAGGTAAAGAAATGCTTCTACATACTGATTAGAAATCATCATCGAGAATATAAAGCAGTATGTAGTATTCATGGAGACGGACACCGTTCTGAAGGATATTTATGAAAATTGAACAAACTAATTGTACAATCCATTTTTCCTTTGATTTCAAATAGAATATAGCAATGATCGTGATGGAGGATCAAAAAGAGATCGTATAATTTGCCGATGTTTTTTTCGACAGTTTCATCATACAATATGATTCACTAGATTTTCGTCTATCATGAAATGTTTCTGGTCAAGATGAATATTAAACAAAGCTATAGCTGTCGGAATTCTTCATATCATTTGAAATGAAAAGATAACTATTGATTGCGTTCCGAGAAGTTTCTGCAAAAGTGTATTTTATTTGAATATTTGTTGTGTCTAGAATTGGATTGCTATAGTAAATGAGGAGAAGTACTGAATTTTTCTTCAAAACTTCAACTCTGGACTAATCCCGAATCTTAATAGGTTATTCACTGTCGTTTACTACTGTATTTGTATCTTCACAATTTAATATGTAATTTCTCTTCGTAGAGCATTTGTCAATATAGGCTTTTAAACTTTATTCTTCAGCAGACATCTTTTTTTCTGTAAAACCGATAGACTGTATTTATGTTCCTTTTTTTTCTTTTCAAAATTTATTTAAAAAAGAAAATGAAAAGTATTCAGTTATTTTTTTTCTCTATGCACGATTATAGATTACACATTGAGTTTATACAGTCTCTTGTTTTTCTGGAAATCAATCATTGTATGTTTTTCTTTTGTATATTTATTCAACTTGTTGATAGACTTTTATGTTATCGTGTTGTTCGAATCGGAGGTAAATACACTGGCACATTGTGCATTGATGCATACAATTCATCAATTCTGGATCTTAATGTTGATGGTCCAGAAATATATATCTTCAAAATATCAAGATAGTGTACTTGAACACGACATCTAATTGAGAAAGACGACGAATAAATCAATTAATTTTAATTTCAAACGAAAAGAAAACAATATAACATACTGTTTTAATAGTCTTCGTTGTCCTTCAGGTGAGTCTCGAACAAGACAATCGATTGTCGCAGCTGCAGTACCATGTAAAAGAATATTTTGACTGTTTAACAAATCAATAAGATGTTCGAGACCATCACTGGTAATAATAGCTTCACAAACACCTATGTGGTAGATCCGAATAAAAGAAAGAAAAATTGAATCATTGTTTGAATGAGAAAAAAAATCTTCACTTTTTCAAGAGGTAAATTTAAAGAAAAACATGCAATAGTTGGTTATAATTCATGCAGCATGCAAGTGTATATAAAGATTATTCAAACCTGAATGTTTGTGCATTCCAAAACCTACGATAACTCAATAGATTATTTATCGAATTTCGACATCTACAGTTTAGTTAATCAACCTGTTGGTATACGTGCTAACCGTCCAATAATATCTGTTGGTAAAATTTTCTCTTCGTCATTAATATGATGATCACTAATAACTCGCAATAAAGTCATTATTGACTGGCCAATCCATTCAGAAGCGATTATGTCAGGAAACAGACGAATTAAAATAATCATCTAATATCAAGATTCACATAATTTTTTGTTTTGTTTTATTATCAATAAAGCATTTAATTTACTTGAAATGCTGCATTGCAACGAACAGAAATAGTTTTTGATGTCAATAAAAGTCGAAAATGTTCATGATCAAGTTTCATATTGTCTAAACAATAGTTATAACAATTCACATCACTACAGATAAAAGTAACCAATCTAAGAAGAAAATAATAGTAAGCACATGTTTGCTTTTTTCATGTTAGATTTATAGTTATTTCGTTTCTAACCCTCGGCCAGCTTCAATTTGAATTTCTTCGTCGAAAGAATTAACTAATACAGAAATACGTCTGAGTAATTGATGGATAACTGTTTTTGTCAATACTTCTTTATTTTCTTTATGTTCTATAGAATAAAATTAATCATAATAAATATGAATTATACTCCCATGTGAAAGATATAGACAAACCGAAAATTGCACAGGCAACAGTTGTTATTGCTATAGATTGAATGAGTTTTTCTTTATTTGTTCGTCGAATCAATGTTAAGATTTGATTGAATCCATTGGCTTTTTGAAATATTGTTTGATTTGTTCGGCATGGACAATAAGTCGACAGCAGACATAGTTTTTGAATACAATTTAAACATTTCAGAAGAAATCTTGGCCCATGATCAATCGATAACAATCGAACGATGGGAGGTATACAATGTCGACGTCCACATTTCAAAGGAATATTTTCATGATCTGTTGGTACTCGTCGAAGAAGCTCACTAATAGCATCAAGTAAAATAAGCAATTGATCCATTGTTTTCGTATTTAAAACTTCAACTAGAGTAGATACTCCAATAGAATCTTAAAGAAAAATCGAAAACAGAAAAACAAATCTCATTCGCATTGTAATTTTTATTCTTTAATATATTATCTTACATGCCATTTTTTGTCGTCGACTAGGATCTTCTCCTGTTAATGACCAAAGTGTACATATAATAGAAATACGTAATCTTGGTAGTGTTGCTTTATTCAATAATATAAGAAGTTGTTCAGCACCACCTTGTTGTAAGATTGTATATTGAGAAACAGAATTATGTATAATAATCATCTTAGAATAAATAAAAGAAGATATGATTGGTCCGTTGTTGATTTTATTTTCTATTACATTAGAAATTTATATTTACTTGAAGAGTGTCGACACTTGAACGTTGTACATCTTTATGTGTTGAATTAAGAGCGCTTAACAAATGTGCAATCAATAAATAATTATCGGCGCATACCTGTTGTTGTTCTTCATTTTCTAAACATAGCTCACGGATGAAACGAAGTATGGATATTGTTAAATCACGATCGAATCGTTCCAGTAAATCAATCGCTTGTTCAAGAATCGATCGTTTTGCTGACGATGAATTTTGTATCAACGTTTGGCATTCTTTACTGTAATGTGCGATTTTACCAAGAATATCAAAATAAAGGCATATTTGTTTTATGGAAATGTTCATCGTATCTATATCTAGTAAAGCTTGCAATTCTCCAATCAGTTTCTGATTGACGAATGCTTGGATACAACGTACATCGTCACATAATCGACTTACTATCGTAGAGAACAATAATAAAACAGTCTCATTTATTTTTCGCATTTTTACGAATGCTCGTGCACCATCTTCATTCAGAGCAAATATAGCTCGAAAATTTGATTGAGCAAACATAAGATTATAAAATATAACTAAACAACTTGTTAGCAAAGGTTCGTGTACAGTAGACATATTATTTACGGTGTGTATAAGAACTTGAATGTCTTTTTCGAGAAGACGAAAATTAGAAAGATTTGGCCAAACTTCATCAATATATTTTGGTGATGTTAATTGTTCAAGTAAATGACCTGCGGCTAATGATTCATCTAGAGCTTTTGATGTAAACATATTCATCAATGTATTCCATAAATCAAGTTCATTCGCATATGGTGCTTCTGCAAAATACAGAAACAAATCAGCATTCTGTTTGAATATAGCTATTGAAGCCATAGAACGATTATCACCATCGCGACAGGTCACTTTAGCCCCATGACTTATAAGACATTCAATAGTACGACGTGCATTACCTATGGTTGCAGCTAACAATGGTGTTAAACGAAAATAATCATAGGTTATGGCTTCAACCATTTCCTGGATGCGTGCTTGATGAAGAAGGTCGTGTCGTTCGTTTTCTTCCTCGGTTTTATTATCTTCAATGTCATTACTTTTATGTCCTTGTTTTGAACTCAGCTCAGCTAGAATTCGTTCGACAACGCTATCATGATCGCGGAAAGCAGCTTCGTGGATAGGTAAACGACCTTCATTATTGTATTCATTCGCCATGGCTACATTGAAAAACAGAACAAAAAAGTTAATATCCAAAACAAAAAACAATCATCAACATTCGATATATCCGGTGTTTTTTTTGCCATAGTTCATATTCATAGGCTTTTCACTTATCATTTCCGTTTACAATCCAGTAGAAAAAGAAAGTTCGAATGGTAATAGAAACTTTTCCCTTCCCCTATTATGTCAATAGTTATTTTGACAGCCTTATGCAAATTTTTTTTTGCTAAATACGTAACACAAAACAGAATTAAACAGGTAGGAGTTTGCATTGTAAAAGTTTACTTTGTTCATTGCGTTATTGCAGTTAATCATAATTTATTGTTTGCGAAATTTATGACAAAAAAAAGATGTACTTACAAATAAAAAGTGAACACAATACTTTCTTGATAAAAGAAAAAAAATGATGTTTGTCGTCGTCGCCTGATTATTTTTTTCGGTTACACAAGAAAGAATTTCTCAATAAAAAAATGTAATAATATTTTCGAGCACTGTTCTGCTCTTGTTGAAATATTATTTATTTATTGGTACAATATAAAATGCATCGTATTGGATGAATGAATGCATTGTACATATTGCTAATATGCTTTTTTCGTTTTCAAACCGAAATAATAATTTGCGATCTTAAGTGATCAAGTTGTCCAGAAAAAAAATCATTTTCTCTTTAGATACAAAATACAATGGCCCGAATAAAAAAAATCAAACATTTGTTTTTTCATATGCTGATGTCGTAGCAGGAGATATACAGAAGTTTGTCAACTGAATGAAATTATAACAGTTTCCGTCGTTTTTTTTTGTTTTGTTTTTAACCACTTGAACAGACACCGTTTTGTCTCTTCAATAACAATAACAACAACAAAAAAAAACGAAAAGTGAAATCCATTAGCAATTTGTGAGGCGTAATACAACGAACATGTGAATGAAATAAAATAATATTTTTAAAATGTTTCGATCAAATGTTATTGTGAAAAACTGAAAAGTGCCAGCAAAGTCGGAACAATGACAACACTGAATAGGTTAATGTCTTTTGATTGAATATTTTATTATTTCGAATATTTATCATTGTTGCGTCTTTTTTTCATAATTTATAGTGTAAAAGGATCAGCAACTTCGCGTACTGATACAAACAACGATGATGCTACTAAAGCATTGTCCATCTATGATGAAAATGGAAACCTACCAATACATAAAGCAGCATATCAAGGACATGAAGCAACAATAAAAACTATTTTAGATGATGCACTACAACGAAATGAACTTGCAGATCAACTTGAAGCTAGAACAGAAAGAACTGAATTCACTCCATTACTATTAGCCATCGCTGTTGGTCGATTGGAAATCGTTGCAAGTCTATTGAAATATCCAGTTAATTTACAGGCTGTTGATGCGAATGGAAATGGTAATTAAATAGGCAAGGATAGGACTAAAAACTGTCATCGATGAATGTTAAGTTCTCTAAAAGATAATCTAGTTTTAATAGTTACATTCAAGTATGATTTTGAATAGGTTAAAATTTTCGATAATCATTTTACCTGATTTTCATATTCATACATATTGAGACAAACATTCAACAGAGAATCGATCATCAAAAGAGAGTTGTCTCATAGACATTTTATTTAAATCTATTTTCTAATTCTTTAGAAAGTATCATTAAATATTCTATTTTCTATTTCAAGTATGTCGATCGTGGTATAATGAAATATTATCTATTTCAATAATTAATTCAATTTATTAGTATAGCTAGTTTTTGAAATAAATAATTAGATGCATCCATGTTGTTTCCAACATTTAAGTAAAAAAGACAGTACCTTTTGAAGTTTTTCAGTTATCGTACAATACTGATTTTCTTCGGACGTCGAAAAATATATTTTCATCCTTCCAAAATTCTCGAGTCATTTTTTTTTCACTCGGAATAGAGTAATCGGAATGAAACATTGGTATAGATTCATAAAAGAAATGAGAAAAATAGAAACGAAAAATGTCTTTCTCTAACTGTCACATCTTTGTTAAATGTTTCAATTATTTTTACTTTTATCGGACAATAGTAGTCAACAATATGGTTAGATTCAATCAGAATGAAACTATGTTGCCCACCGAAGAATATGTAATTTGAAATAGAACGAGTCAACTTTCAAGTTTCGAATTCGTGATTTCTTTTTTTTTATGCATTGTAAAATCTATTGAAATAAAGAAAAGTATTTTTCTTTTCATGAATGATTTCTATGACATGTATAGTAAACTAAAGGAAAAGTATCGTTGGTTGTTGATTCTTTGTGTCAAAAGATTTGATCAAAGACTTTTTATCATATTATTGTATAAATTTTAATTCTCATGTATTTTAAAATACAAAACAACAGGTCTTGTTTTCAGATAGCAACATCAAAACTTCTTATCAACAAACGAAGAAAAAAATCTATTTATTATTGACGTTTCATAAAGAATGATTGACAGAAACAAGTATTTTCTTTTTTCTTTTAATTAGGTGTGGCTGCCATAGCTGCCTTGTCACAAAATGAACGCACACTTCGTTATATTATTGATTTACCTTTTCCAAACGATTCATATAATGTTTGGAAGCCCCTATTCAAATTATTTAGTTCTTTGCGCGATGATGAAAGTATTGTGTGTGGTCGTGCATTGGAGTTATTAACGCGTCGTGAACCAAACGTCCATCGTCATAGCCCATATTGGCCAGCCATGGTTGATAATGGTCTCGTTCCAACATTAATAAATGTACTGACAGAATCGAAAAATGATGACGTACTTATAAGTGCGTATCTGTTATTATTAAATAGTTCTATGGAATATCCACGTGTTAAAAATGAACTAATGACAATTAAGACTGCATTCAGTCCTATGTTAAAACATACACGATCAACTAATACTCAAGTGGTTACATTATTAGGTCGTGTATTGGCATGTTTAAGTGAAAGTAAATCTCTAATTGAACCAATGGTTGATCAAGGTCTTCTGGAATCATTGATGGTGCTTATTGATAAACAGCGTACACCACAAATAATTGCATCGTATTTCGATTGTCTGGCTAATATTGTTTCACATTCACCGGAATATCAATTAAAATTGGCTAATTCTCAAGATTTCCTATCCCTAATTGTAAATCATTATTTAGAAGAATTCGATTCACGTTTATCATTATCTGTCATGCGTTTTATACGTGAATTAGTAATTGGTAATGAGCCAATACAAAATATATTGGCTAAAAGTGGTGCCTGTGAACATTTACTTAGTGCTTTAACAGCATCGTCTAAAGAATTACAGCAAGTCGCTATTGAAGCAATACAAGCTGTCAGCGATAAAAATGGTACTGTACAACGAATTATGTTACGCGAGAATGCGCTTGAACAATTGTTAAGTTTACTGGAAAAGACAAATCTGACGAATTTACAAATAGCCATTGTTTGTACGTTGTGGACATTATGTGGAAATAGTTCATCACGTAAACGTGATGTTGCAACACGTATCGGCGTTAGAAAACTAATCAGTTTTTATAGTATCAAATCTGACGAACATTTATTAGCTATCACTGATGCACTTGGAGAATTAGCCAAACGAACAGCAAGTGTAAGAATGAATATACAAGAAGAGATTAACCGTGCACAAGGAATACCGTATCTTATTCGACTATTGAAATCTGACAATGAAAAGCTTGTTTTAAGTGTTTTAAAAACATTACAGTTACTGGCATGTGCACCTGGCTTTGTCTCCAATCGACGAAATCAAGAAACTATTGTTAAGTATGATGGTGTTATGATATTGGTTGCATTAATGTTACATGCCAAGAGTGAAATTGTTCAAGTCGAAGCTGCTCAAGCTTTAGCTTGTATGGCATTGGGTATGTAGAATTATGTTGGATTATATTAAAATCTTTATAAACTAATAAATTTGATTTCAATGCTTTTATTCTAGTTAACATTCAATGTTCCACAATCATTGAAAATACATTAGATTTCACATATGAGCATATCTTTCAATTAATGCAATCAGACAATCCAGTTGTACAATTAAAAGCAACGAATGCACTAGCATCATTCGTCTACAATAACCCACATGTACTAACTAGGCTTGCTAAGCAACATGAACTTTCGTTTGATTATTTTCAAACATTCCTTCAAAGTACGAGTGAACACATAAGATGTGCAGCAGCGTTTCAAGTTAGTGTTGATCGATATATATATATGTCACTATATGAAGAGTATATTATGTAAGAGTGTAAATTATTTAGGTCGTAGTTTTGGCTGGCTTAATTCGTGAACGAACACAATCAGTTAATACGGCTATTGGCTGTGGAATTCTCATCGATATACTTCGAAAAGCTCAAAGTGATGAAGCAAAATCGGAAGCTGCTGAATGTATAGCACGTCTTGCACATATGAAATCAGGTAAGAGAATGAATAGATTTTCTGTTAAATTATATTTCGGATTAGTTTTCTATATGAGCATACATTTATTCATAAATATACATATACATATTTAATTATAGCTTCGAAAGTGCATATGCACACAGGTAATTAGTGAAATTTCGAAACTTATCTGCCTCTTCTCCTTTTTCCTTCTCCTTCTGCACTAAATACTATCCATCGACAATTTGCATCCCGAAAAAACTTCTTATTTTAGTTTTTAATTTCTTTATTCTCTATGTCATACTTCGTTCTGTAGTTGCATGCATATTTCTTCTCATTGCTAACTCTTGCAGGTGTACCACAAGCATTAATATCAGTTAATGCAATCGAATATTTATGTGATTTATTCTCATCATCAAATGATACAACAATTGGCATTGCATCTGTGGCACTTGGATATTTATCTTATGTTCCTGAAGGACAACGAAAATTGTTACATAGGTATTTGAAGAAAAATATATTTTTATTATTGTTTAATAAGAAAATCTTTTATTTACAATTACATAAAGATGTCGTGGTGAACCAGATATCATGGCTTTTCTTAAAGTTTACAACTGTTTACCTGATTTGTCGCCACGGATATCGAAACATTTACTCGAAGATTGGGATAGATATAATACAATCAAATTACCCAAATTACGGTCAGCGTACAGCACTACTACTACAGTGGCATTCACAGCATCCGTCATGAGTCGCACCCAATTATTGCTCAGGGCACAATCTCGTGCTGCTCGCCACGATGGCTTTTGAGAGCGCGAGGGCATGTGTTTACGTGTGTGTGTGTTTGTGCTCCTGAAGCTCTCACTGCTCGGCATTTGCAAACATATTTTTCTTTATTTGATTTTATATTTATTCTCTTCTTTTTCTTCAATTTTTAAATGACATTGAAATGCTTTCTATTGAATTTTCTGTTTATTTATTTATTGATTTTTCGTTTGTTTTTCTATTTTAGATCCCGAGGGTCAAACATTCGTTATTTTAAAGTTCTTGCAAACAATATTGAACGATTACGCGCTGCACCCCAATCAACACTTGAGAAAGAACCCGCACCAGTTACCGCAATCAAATTTCATTTACCACCTATTCGACAAAAAGTCCAATAACTTCTTTTTTTTATCGAATAAATTTTGAATATCATCGAAAAATAAAACATGACGAACAATATAAAATTGTGGTATTCATGTAGAATAAAACATGTCACATCGATTTAATATGATAATCAACAAATTTTTGCTTAGCACCACAGTTCAATGGATAATATGTTCATTTGTCATAAGATATCGAGGTGTCAAGAAGATCTTTCTTCAATGTTGAAACATTTATCTCGTTAATGAAGTGGAAATGCTTTTTCAAAATACTTTCCATGTGACAATTTAGTTTGTCTCATCATATAATCAAAATCAAATTTAACAGAGTCATGCAATGTTGAAACCAAAGCATGGGTTTTAGTATGATAAATAAAGTTAGATGGAAAATAAATTGTGAACTAGTAAAAAAATTAGAGAACTGAAACATTGATAAACCAAACATTAAATAAAATCTTTATAATTGAAATATGTTTTGTTTTAAAGATTTTAATGAAATAACTATTTAGAAATGTGCCTTTACTGAATTTTAAAGAAGAAAACGTTTCTCGCATTAAAGCAACTTTTGCTCTTAAAATGTCATATCACTATACGTTGTTAAGCCATCTTATCATGAGTGTCGTTCAATGATGGGCGTAATTAGTTCACAAGGTCAACATTGACATAAAACAGAAATTTAATTAGTTACCTACTCTACATCGTAGAAAGAACATTCATAATTTAAGAATATTACTGGTTGTACAAAGGTGAAGACGTACGTGTCATACTAATTTGTTCATCTTTTCTGAAACGTATTTTTTTCTACTAATTTTTTAGAATTATTATTCTTTTTCTTTTGTGTATTGAGAATCCCAGAAAAACAGACAAGAAGACGTTCGTTTCTAAAATCTTAACATAATTTCATTTTTTTCCTCAATTCTTCTTCGGACAAAAAGACAATTAAAATCTTATATAAACAAAAAAAACCAAAAGATATTGTGCAAGTTAACAACCCATAGAATAAAACATAAGTCTGTATGTATGTATATAAATATATTTGTATGTATTTATAAGAAATTTGTTCGTTATTAGTTCTCTCATATTACCCAAGAAAAAGGAAAAATACACGTAAAAAGAAATTTCAATTGGATTAAAATAAAAATATTGAAATTTTCATTTTTCATCAGATTATCCTTAATTATTAAAACTATAAGTTACATGATTATTTTCAATATGTGTATAATGTGTTGGACGATGGATCAAATTTACTAATGATATTATATTGTTCATGATATTTTTAATAATCAGTATTATTGATTCTATTTAGTTTTTCATTATTATGAGTCGATGTTGTATTATGTAAAGGAAAAGTAGTCATTTGAGTTTTCGGTACAACCGCCATTGATAATAATCCTACAGCGGTTCCACCATTACCAGCGACGGGTATCATATTCGTTCTCTCATTTAGACAATATTCAGGTAAAACTTTTGAACATCCTGGTAAAGATAAAATCATCACACGAAGTTCTTGTCGAAAAACATCAGCCGTTAAAAAATATAGTAAAAAATTTGCTGCTGTATTTGCATAATAAATTAATGAAAACATAGTCCACAGTGATTGTGAATTTGTTCCGTGTAAATTTTTAAATAGATGTCCAAATGCCATGAATGTTGATGCTGGTGCTGTCAATAAGATAAATACGCATGAGACAGATAAAAGCATTATTGTCATGTTACGTTGCTTAGCCTTTTTACGTTGGTTTTTTTGATTAATACGTTGTTGAATACGACGTGCTGATGCAATTACTTTCAATATTAGAGAATTAAGTATTAACATGGTGACAAAAGGACATAATGTAAAGAAAAACCATTGAATGTATCCAAGCATGTTCGAACGAAACCATAAATAAGTGGAATAGTCCGACGATATATTGCATACACGTTTATATACGATTGTTCGATTTAATGTTGATATATTTGGTTTAGGCACTAATATGAGTTCATAGAAAATACTCCAATGTAATTGAATGAATATAGAAATTAAACAAATTAAACCAATAACCATATAGGCATTTTTAACAGTGCAATGTCGCTTGGAATAATGATGTTTAGCTATAGCGAGATAACGTTGAACACTGACAGCGACAAGCAACGTTGGAGATAGATTGATAAAATAATAAGTAAAAAATATATGTAATTTGCAGGCAATATTGCTGTATAAACGCATGTTCTGTTCTGAATCAAGACGCACAAGATAGAAATTCAATACGCTGAAGAAAACATTACCTAAACATAAATAACAATCATAAACGTTAAAATCATATTAATGAACTATCTTCGTCTTGCCTAGATCAGATAATGCTAAAGCAATTAAATAAATAGATGTAACTTGGGCTCGTAATTTTTTTCGGCTAAGTGTGAGAGCGGATAAAGTGTTACCGATTCCACCGATGACAATTAACAGGCCGCCGATAATTCGAACAGACCATTTAAGAACGATGAATTGATTTTGATTAGAAACTGCTTTAGCAACAGACGAAGCTGTTACAGTTAAAATTGACATTGACGATGACAAGGAGTTATTTGACGATGAAGAAAGTGATGACGACAGTTTGTAACCAAATGTTGCTTCAATCATGGTAAAATTACTATCGAAGAAGAGTGGCTCGAGCCAGAGCACATCTTCGGTGACGATTGACATTGTGGACAACAGAACTAAACGGCCGACTAACAAACTGATGAGCATAAGAACCGAAAGTTAAGAGCGGCTTGTATTCTTGCCGTGTAACCTAAATGAAAGCGAGTCGATAAGAACGATCGATATTCATATTTCATCTTTTCTGTAAAAAAAAACGTTTTTCTATTTTGAAAGGAGTAATTATGCTGTATTTTAAATTCACAAACCTTGTTAGTTATGTATTTCATCATTCTATTGACGTTCTCGGGACATAACTGGCGAGCGGCTTTTTCTTTCAATAGCAGCAATAACAATAATTCCTTTTTCTTCTTCTTTTGGCTTCTTTCATTCATGCAGTTTTTCTTCTCCCTCTCTCTCTCTATCTTTGTTGCTATATCACAATCACATCGAGTTGACACCACGCTACTCATTAGATTCTTTCGATGCGTACGTTGCTAAGGTTTATAGGAGAAAGTTTCGGAAATGGAATAAGATATGTGTGACATATATGCATACTTCTTTCTACTCTAATCTTCTTTCGGTTACGTTTTTTTCTTAAATAAATGTTGACAAACTAATAACTGAAAAGCTACAAGAAAAATAATAACAATCGTAATAAGCAAGAGACTTCGACACCAATGTACGTAAGCACACACATGATTAAGATTTATGAGTTACTTTTTCAAAAATATAAAAGAATCATTATCGTTATTGAAAGATAATAAATAAATATATGTATTTATATATATATATATATATATGTATCAACAGCAAAAAAATGAAATAATCTGTGTACATAACTAACAAATGTGTTTGTTCGGTAAACAAAAAAGAACAGCGATCCATTTAATGTGCAGTATCGCGTGTTTATGATGTTTTTCTCTCTTCGTTTAGTTTCTTTCATTTTTTGTAATACTTATTCTTAATTCAATTATTCCTACCTTCTTCAGACTAAGTCAATTCTACATGATCATTAATATTAGAAAAGAAATGGATTCATGTCAGAGAAGAGAAAAGGGAAAATTCTACCGATAGATATGTTTATTGTCATCGTTGTCATTCTGATCATTATTTCTCATTTATTGACTAAGGAAAATAGATCCACATGATGGAAAATATGAATGTATCCGAACTCTTTCCTTTCGACATCATATTCTTATCCACTTTTCGACTTGATTGGTCTTACATCAGGATACAAGACGAAAACATTTAATACTTCTGGGATGCTCATCAAAGTTTTTTTAATGATGAATTCTTTTTTTTTTGAAAAACAAAACAAAACGAACAGAACTGAACAGAACCAGAGAGCATATTTATATTGGGATTAGAATCTTCTTTGTCTTCAAATCTGATTTCTTTACCAATTGTAGATGTATCTGTAAACCTGAGATAACAATAGAAGACATCCGAATAGAGAAAAGAGTGACACAGAAATCGGTCGCTGCTCGTACTTAAACTCAGCACTAAAAAAATACAAAAGCGACGTTACGACAAATGAAGAGCGAGAGCAAGTCTTAGAACCATTGACTGCACTTGACATAACTCTTGAGAAGCAAATTAATGTCGATTTGTTTTCTTCTTAGAAATAATAACTAGGAATTTATGTTTTGCGTTTAATAATTGACGATACTTACACAATCGTTCTTTTCTTGATTGTAGAAAACATATGTAAGCAAGATAATCCTTACAACTGCTTTATATCGTCATTTTCTTTTTTACATATTCATAGAAATATAAAGATCAGAGTTATTCGAATGATAATTATGAAAAGTGATGATGAGATTCAAAATAGAAAAGAAGATGCATAGCTTGGAGTTTTTTCTTCCTTTGTATCGTGCTTTTTCATTCTGTCCTTGTTCTTCCTCACTGTTCACTAATAATTTCAGCGTAGATGTGTGCATCTTATTCTTTAAAAAACGAACGACTAACGGCACAACTGTTCCAACGGAGACTTCCCATGGGAATTAGTGTATTATATGTCCTGTTGTGTTTTTCTGTATTCTAGAGCGTTAATGAGAAGAAAAAGAGAGAACAAAGAGAATAGAAAAGAAAAAAACTATGAATAGACCATAAACGACATAGAGAGATGCTTAAAAATGAAGATCATTCAATATTACAAGTACTATTGTGCGACAATTGCAGGTTTCACAAGATAAAACCACGTGAGGCCTTTACGTACCGTTAAACACCAATCCAGTTCAAAGTCATTGTTTACCTCTTATTATGAATGTATATACGCAAAAAATTGACAAATCTGAAGGGCGAAGTTCAACTACTGTCATATTCTATATTTGTTGAAGTGTTTTTTGTAGCAAAGCTCCAAATAGCTTTGACTAAGTCGAGTACAATTCTAAAACTTTGATCGGAAATTCTGGATGTATTCTAAATCTCTTCTATATACCAATTTTGCTGCTAATACAATATATATATATATGTATATATTTGTATTCGTGTGCATGTACGTGTGTGTGTGTGTGTTTAAGTGTATGCATATCTGTATGATATTCATGTACCTTTCGGGAATGTAATATGAGTAGAAGTTCGACGATATGCAATACATCAAATGTTTTTCGGGCATTGTATTCTATGATATAAAGCCTTTTACTGATAAACACATGTACATCTACATGCACTGATTGATATCAGCGTATGGTTTTTATCGAACTACTCTAGTGCCAAAGTAAAACAATAACGTCGCTCGGGATTATACATGCTATTGAAAAATCTATTGTCTGAAGACATATATATACGCCTTGTCTTTTAGTTCATATTCTCATGCTCTTGTCCTTTGAATATTAAACGAAAGCCACTCTTTTTGTTTCTTACCTCCTTCTCATATGTGCTTTCCAGATGACAAATCCTCTCGACATACTCGCTGGTTACATGCAAAAAGATGAAAGGAATTTGATGAAAGATTAAAATGAAAGCCAATAGATGATTAAAAGCAAGAACAAAAAAACTAACAGACAAGAACCGAATCAGGTAGTAACATTCGAACTATTGAAAAAATAAATAAAATTATCGAATGGAAAAAATCAACATACAGCGTGTTCTTCTCTTCAAATGTATTGTCTTTGAAATTAATCGTGGAAAATTTTATCGTATGATTTTTATCGCCAGAACTGTCTAACGATGAATTATATCTATCTATCTATCTATCTATATATATATATATATATATTTAGATAGATAGATATAAAAAGATAGATAGATAGAAAGCTATAGATAGATTTGTGTGTATAGCTAGCTAAGAAATTTGAGCTATTTATTGAATCGATAGAAAGACAATGTTTACTCAAAATACATCTTTTCTTCGTTAATGTGTGCATTAAATTTTATCTATTCATCCGAACATCCATTATCGAGTTGTTTGTCTTTTTGTTATAGAGTAAAGTACTATTACCGCAAATAATTATAGCGGCAAAATAAAGAAACACGTTGAACTAATAACGTCTACATTAAATGTTTTATTAAAAAGAGTAAATATCACTTGACTATGATATAGTTACATGATACGATTTTATATCTTCAAGTGAACTAACGAATCCATGCCTATTTTTAAAGAGAAACAAAAGTTCTTTTGTTTTGTTTTTAAAATAGATTTAGATCATTAGTAAAACTCATCATTAAAAAGAGTTTTTATTTTGTTTTAATTTGATCTTTTTTCTTCTTGTATGAAATCGAATTTAGATATGTCATTCAAATTATCTTTCTATTTTGTGGAACTTCGCAAGCGTATTCGCGGAAGCTTTGAACGTTTCCTATTTTTATTGTAGCTCATAAAAAATATTGTTGATTAGGAATTAATCAAATTTACTATTAACTAGAAAAAGAAACGAAGACCAGAAAACATTCTTTCGATTCTACTAGCTTGAAATTATTTACCAACTAAGTAGTAGTTTCATCTATTGTTATGTATACATTCTCCGGAGAATTATAAGTTACTTGATATTACAAATTATTTTTACATGAATCTATGATAAACATGGGAATGGTTGATCTCTATGAGTACTAACATGCATAATGTCTTTGATATTTATCGAAATTGATTAGTTAAACCTTGTGATCGATTATGGAATGATGTGTCTTCGTGCTTATTATGAGAGAGATAACGAGAATAGATTATGACAAAATTTTATTGATAGCAGTATTTATTATTGAGATATCGTTGTCCTTGTTCAAGTGTATCGTTAAAAATTACTTTTGTGTTTTATTTTTGTATAATGAGTCTTGTCATTGAGTAGAAGTCATGTTGAGTGAATAAACCGTAGTAGATCAATAGAAAAACAGAAGAAAAGCTATTACAATCATTTATATATGAGTTGAAGATTCAATCATAGTTATTCAGTTAGGAAAGACGCATAGAAAAAAACATGGTTTCTATTGGTATTAGTTAAAATCATTTCCATTGTCGGATTATTGATCGATGAAAAAAATAGAAAGCCGTGCGCTCTTCGGAAATTAAACCTTCTTCTTTTTTTAGTAGACTGTGCTAGCCTTTTTCCATCGTCTTTTTTCTTCGCTTTTCGCTCTATGTCATATCTCAGTCAACAATGATTGAGCATTTGCACGCGGCTAAGTGCCTTTGGGGTGTGAACAATGAGTACTGCTAGAATGCAAGTCAACTTTCTTTTCTTCTGTCTTGCGCTCAATTCTAAATTCTTTCTTCGTCATTACCAACACCACATTAATAGATACTATTCGATCAGATCAAAAAAAGAAGCCAACAACTTATGAAAATAGATGATTCTATAAAGAAAAGCGGAAATAAATGATCACTGCATACTGAATTTTTCTACTTGATATTGGTTTTTCGTTCAGAGTCCTCATCCATTTTGTTCATGAAATTTTTAACAGTAATAGCATATGAGGAAAAAACAATAAGTTCCATGAACTAAATCAAAGATCTATTCGTAATAGAATAATTACAAGCAATTAACATGGTGGAAAGTCTGTTATTATATATGTTCTAGTTATTATAGGGACCTATTCTTCAAGTAATATGCTTCAAAAATACAACTTATATAGTTTATAAGAAGAAATAATGTCCTACACAAGCAATCAACAAGTGAAAGTTCGAACGAGAACTACCGAAACAACAAGAGCCTTACAATTACATAAATCTTGAATATTGTCTTCTATAATTACATATTTCTTTTTGATTTTACATTTTGAAAATGATAAAAATTTCATCATTAAGTACTTACGGCCATTGCTTTTATGTTCATGTTCATTATATTATTGCCTTCAGAATAGAGAAATTGTAATTCAAGTAAAGCGAGCAACAGTAATAATAGTGAATTAGTTAATTGTAAATGGCGTCGATCGTTTGTTCCGTATCGTGATTGTTAATTTTCAATAGTTGAATCAAGAAATGATTTACTAAGGAAAAGGACTTTCTTTTGCTTTCTGTATCTAAAAATTACAAACACAACTGAGAATGAGAAAGTATGAATTCAATAAGAATCGTACAATAAAAGATTGCAAAGAGACGTATCAAGAAAGAGAGATAGATATTAGAACGAATAAAAAAGAAAAAGAAGGAAAAGTTAGCATATTCTCTTCTCGTTTTCTCTTTCTATCTTGGTCTTTTTCCCGTTTTATGTGGAAAAGAAAATAGCAAGTGAATAGATTCATCGTCGTTGACGCCATCAGTATTACAATCTATCTCGTGCTCATTGTTAAATAAATATATATATATTGATAGATGCATATGTGTGTGTGTAAGTGTGAAAATTGACGCTTACTCATTTGGAAAGAAAGAAAAAAGAAATGTAGGCAATATATCGATTAGATGATGCGGCACTGAATAAACCAAGAAAGACAAGTGAGAAAGAAAATACTAATCATAATTTACATCAATTGTAAATGAACACAACAGACGACCAAGATTTTGACTGTAAAATATCATTAACTAATACTGATCCGATTAATTTGAAACGACAAAAAGAAAAAGACAGGCTTGGAAAGCCAATCATGTAATTCAATGGTGCTCACTCCAAAGGCAGCCTTTGTAAATCGTTCACGCTTTTAGATAGATAGCCGGAAGCGGAAGCTCAATTGTGACTGCTGAATATATGTAGAGCTCATGTAAGGAAACATATAAGCATACACATAAATTTGAATCTATGTAAGAAGCAGAAATCAGCATAGCCGTTTAGTTGACAGAGGAAAGACGCTGACGTATTTTTTGCTAGTTAATTTGGGGTAACTCAATACAAAGAGTATATTTTTTTCGATGTCAAACAGTCTTCAATTAACTGTCATTGTGGACCAAGACATGCCAACAAAACAAGAGGTGGCATAAAAAGTTACTATATCAGTTTTCATTATGTTTGAAACATGCAAGCATCTTTTGTTTTGTGTATCACATAGTTACAACGTCCCAAATTGCAGTCAACAGATAATTAAAGAGTAA
The DNA here is from genome assembly GCA_900239685.1 of Rotaria macrura. Classification (NCBI taxonomy): domain Eukaryota; kingdom Metazoa; phylum Rotifera; class Eurotatoria; order Philodinida; family Philodinidae; genus Rotaria; species Rotaria macrura. The sequence continues at coordinate 78,559 of OENT01000125.1, forward strand.
GATGCATCGATAGATTTACACAGTTGCTTCATCGACCTCTCGTCCACAAATAATAAGTAGAAATATGTAGAAATCAAATGTTTTTATATAAACATTGACTGTGCGTGTCTGAGTGTCTGGAGAATTCACAATAGAATGTTTAATTGATTGATCTTTTTTACTTTAGTGAGAGGCTCATATGTATACAGATAACCAATAAACAAACAGATCAGATAGTGATAAAAACGTCAATAACAATTGAAGCAGCCAAATAACTCATGAAGTAGTGTGTTTGACCTCGCGCCTATGGTCAATCGATGTTGAATGTAGGAATGGAAATGATGGGCAAGAGAAAGAGAAAAAGAAAGTGAAGATAACGGTCGAGAAGGACGATTCATTTATATTGATCTTACATTCAAAGCACTTTTCTCATTCGCTAAAACAGAAATCATGATCAATCTTTTATACTTCTATGTCCTATTGCTTTTATTTTTCAATATAAACAATGGAAAAAAACCGGATGATCCTTTACAAGGTATATTGAAGAAATAGATTGGATTTTTTAAATTTTATCGCATAATAATACTCTATTATATTATATCTAGGAACAAATTCAATATGTGCTGATGTTTGTACATCATCTGAAGCACATGTTGAATTGGATTTAAGTAAGCCACGAATATATCGTGAACATGAAAATGTTCAAATACAACTTCCCCAAATTGGTAATGGTCATTGTCGAGAACCAGGTATTTTCAAAGTTCATTGAACATATCAATTTTAGTCAACCATTGACTTTGATTTCTTTGAATGATTGAATAAGTCATTTGCCTTGAGATTTAGTTGAGTGAAATTATGTCTATATGGTAGAATAATAATTCATTTCATTGACTCGGTTCAATTTATCTGATAACAGATCGAGTGGAAAGCATAATAAGTGTAGAGCGGACTAAAATAGAATTTTCTTGTAATAGAAGAAAGTCATGCAAATAAACAATATTTTTCCTTTTTCTTCCTAATGTTTTTCCAATTTAGCTTTACTCAAAATTCCTCTTGATACAATTGGTAAACATGGTATTGTAAAATTTGATCTTAGTTTTGGTCCTGTCTTACATAATTTTAGTATTGATATTGGTATTGTATTCGTCGTCATCGTTTTTCTTTTACTAGAAGTAAAGAAATATTCGAAAAATAAATGATGTTTTTCTTTGAAGGATTTAACGATGAAAATAATACGAATAGACGAAGTGTTAATATATTTAATCAACAAATATCAATTGAATATAATTCAAATGATGACAATATAGTTCATATTCATGAACAATCAGTAACCCTACTTGAACCAGGTGAACAGTTATCAATTTACATATCGAATGAATGGATTTCAATCGAAAATAGACAACGAAATCAACAGAAATTCACAGTTCATTTAAATGAAACCAATAATTTCTTATTTAATCAAAACTCTTCTGTTACACATCTTTCTATTGGCCTTAATCGTAATATAAATGGAAATCAAACGGGTATCGGTCTTTGTTTAGCCAATATAACATTTATAGAATGTTATGCCGATCAACGTATGTTTTCAAGAAACAAATCTATATTGAATTAAATATTCTAATCTAGTATCTGCTTTGGACATTGACGTTAATAACAAAACATTCGAACAACGTGATCTAGATCATATTACGTGGATTAGTCATTTGACTTATCTTGATCCAAATGCTGATATACGTGAATGTACTGCACAAGGTTAGTTAAATAAAAAAATAACTAGGACCATTCTTTCATCTTTCTAATCATTTTTTTCTTGCACATGGACTAGGTGTTGTTCGTTTAACGTTTGATCCATATGGATCACGCCGAATTGCTCGTTTCGATTTAAATATGGGCTCACACGTACAAGGTTTTACATTTAATATTGGCGACTCATCAACTAATAATGGTTATGGTGGTGATGGTGGTACAACATCGAATTCAGCTGAAATCCATTCCAATGATAACCGATTTTATGTAAGTTTCACTATAGAAAGAATCTGTCGTATTCTTTCGTTTGTAATGATTTATTTTTATGCACAAGGTTTGGGCGAACACAAAAATTTGCGGTGATACACTTCTGTTAAAAATTGATTATAATGTCATCGAACCAAATGATAACATAACAATACTTGTTAGGTATTATTTATAATATCCTAATAGGAGGTTCATGACATATTCGTTTTGATTTCTTGAAATTTATTTCGTTTTAGTGATGAACGTATTGAACTAACTAATCATCGTTCATATCATCAAACTCTTCGTAGTCCATATTTGTATGCACTTGCTAGACAAAATGTGACATGCAATTGGTTAGGTCAAGATAAATATTTATATTAACACATCATTTGCTGCTTTTTGTTTTCCAGTTTTGATTCACTTTGTTATCCCGGTGTACAGCCAGATAACGATGTTTATTTTGGTATCAATCGAGTTATTGGTGGTACTTATAGACCTGGCATCGGCGTCTGCAATGCACATGTCAATTGGATTCAGTGCAAGAAAATCGGTAGAGCAACACGAAAACTAATGTATTTATTAATTGCTCCATGAATAATTTTTTTAATCTACAGAAGTGTCTCCACGCATTAAATCCGAACCAATAGCTACGGCAACGACTATGATGACAACGAAGCTGACTACAACTTCTACCACCGAAATAACATCAATATTTGAAGAAACTACCATTAATGCGAGTATAGAGTCAATCGATGTAACCACTCCAGCAGTCGAGCATGAAGATGAAATAATAATTACTTCTCAAGTCCTTTCATCAAAAGTAATGGCGGAGAATATTAATCAAACTAATCAAGATTATTCAAGTAGCACATTTATGCCCATACTGTCGACAAAGATTTATTTTAATGAAACAACAGCACAACAAGAAATAAATTCCACTGACTTCATGTTTGATAATATGGCAACTAATCAACCACATAATGAAGAACAAATACATTTAACAACTGTATCAACAAATATAAATAATGAAGAAACATCGATGGTACCAATATTGAATAATCAATACCGTTTGTTTCGTGTATTAGCTAATTTATCACAGCATATATTTACCGAAGATGCAACTTCTGAATCAATATCTGATGAATTGGTTTCAACAATGGCAGAAAACGATACGATTACAACAACAATGACAACCACAACTATCAAGACAAAAGGTGAATCATCGAATTTATTTTAAGCAAGAATAATTTCGTATGTTCTATTTTTAATTTTAGATGCCTCAACAAGTTTAAATCCATGTACATTGGAAAATCTTCTTGCTAATTTTGTCTACCATGTCTATCCATTGGATAAACATAAATTTATCTTTTGTGATAGTGAAGGCAAAATGAATATAATTGCTTGTCCACCAGAATATATTTGGTCACAAACTGAACAATCATGCATTCTACCTAATTAGGATACAAACATGATAAAACTAAATGTTTCTGCTTTTATGTAAAACATTCTTGTCTTCTTTGTGTGCATCTTGATTAAATTGACTTGTGAAAAGAATTTCCTTTATTTATGACATATTCATATTCAACAGACGAAGTCTAAAATATCAATATGGAACCAATGAGAATTCATAGCTTTATTCTTAGTAGAAATCAAGATAAAAATGGCAACTTTATTCTAAATCTTTTAACAATTTACCTCCGAATATAGATGACCATGAACACTGGCAAAATCACTATTAAAAAAATGTCAAATCGATTGATTCACTTTTATATTTATAGTAACTTTAGAGGAAGAACTTAATCTACTCTCGATTAATAAAGAAAGTTACATTCTGTTATTGTTCTGTCGTTCAAAAAGATGACCTATAAAATAACTAGATTCTAAAACGTTTCGTTTTGAAATTTTAGCGTTCACTTTTTATCTATCAACAAAATGTATCTCTGGAGCATGCTATATGACTTATACCGATGAAAGTATTTACTATTAAATGAAATGCTTTTCGAAAAATTTCTAATAGTTTAATCAATTCAGAGGTGAAACGACATTAAATGAATACTAGAGCGAGTATTTACAGATAAAAGTAGAGTTGGCGTCGATCAGACATACTGCTGTGTAAACCATGCCTCATTGTCAGCAGAAGTAGAATGAAGCATGATTCGATCTGTTTAACTGCCTTCATTGATAATATTCTTGCTTATAGAGATAAAGTAGATGTTTTTGAGGAATGTGTATCTAAACCGAATGTGGTCATGAAATATCATTTTATATCTTTACCTTGTCTTTGTTTGTATTAACCAAATAAAGAGACAAAGATATTCATTTTTTGAATCAGTACTATCACACAAGAGGGGAAACATTAACGTTTTTCTTTTGATCCACCATCTCCTTTTTCTAATGCTCAATGCAATGATCAAACAATACTCTTTACCAAAGCAAACGTGATCAACAGATCTGCTCAAAAAGTTGACGTATTGGATAGATTTAGAGTCTGTTTTTATAGTAATTTTACGACTGACTTCTCTATCATCGTCATTAGGCGTTAATGATTAACATAGTTAAATCTGTAAAATAATACTTCGATATAAAAAAAAAGTGTACTATGCTCGAAATCCAAAAAGTAGTCGTATGATAAAAATCTATTACAAACACTTCAATTGTTTCTTTGTGAAGGAAACAATTTTTGCTCTGATTATTTTGTTAATTTTTGTCTAATGAAAAAATTGTTGTATGCTTTCGAAAAAGATCCCTTAACATATGAATACTGTAAAACAACGAACAACACAACAAACAATGGAATCAATTTTGTTAATTTTTTGAAAAGTAAAGTAAATAGTTTGCCATGAACAGTGAGAGTTGGATCCGGTTCTCGATTTTCAATAGCAACTCTATGCATTTGCCAATTGTGCCAGACGACTCCGATACTTGAACGAGTGTTAGCTATGGGTATGTAACTAAAAATTTCAGTTCCTTGAATCTCATATTCCAATGCTCGGGCATCTTTATCAGAGATATTTGAATCGAGTAAGATTTGTGGCAGATTAAATTGAATGCAAACGGGTCGAGCAATACCAACGAAGTCGCATGAATTGGAATCAATAGCATCATTCATACCTTCACGACTACGAAACCCACCAGTAACTATTAATGGTATTTTTGTAGTTTTACGAACTTTAGAAGCGAATTCTATGAAGTAAGCTTCTCGCCTTCTAGTTCGTTCTGATGGAGTATTGCTCTCCAATTTAGTCATAACAGGGGCTTCGTAAGTTCCACCAGATATTTCAATAAAATCAATGCCACCATGTTCATCAAGCCAACGAATCTGATCATGCGCTTCATCTTCTGTTAATCCACCGCTACTGAAGTCAGCTGAATTGAGTTTAACACCGACAACAAACGTTTGAGGAACGACTGCTCTTATGTCATCAATGACTCGAAACAAAAACCTCATTCTATCTTTGGGTGTTGCTCCATATTCATCATGTCGGCGATTTGTTTTAGGCGATAAGAAACTACTAATCAAATAGCCATGACTACCATGAATTTCTACACCAGCGAAACCTGCTTCAACCATAATTTGCGCTGCTTCAACAAATTTCTTGATAGCTTCATCAATTTGAACTCGGGTCATTTCTTTAGGCGTACCGATGAGTAAGCGTCGCACAGTTCGAGCAAAAATATTAGTGCCAATAGATAGTGGAATGGGACTAGGTGCAATGGGAGACGCTCTAAAAGATCGTTTCCCTGTAGGTGATTGACGTCCTGCGTGATTAATTTGAACAATAGTCGGTATTCCATGACGTTGACATACATTTGCATATTGTTTCCATTTATTTATATCAAGTTTATCTTTACTTGGAATCATTATATCTGTCATGAAGCCTGGATAACGTTCATCAATTTGAACATTCCCAGTTAATATGAGACCAAACGATCCTTTTGCCCAACGTTCATAGAGACGATAGATATATTCGTTAGGTTGATTATCACCACTACCCAGCATTTCTTCCATCGACGCTTTGACTATTCTATTAGATAATTTAAGTCCACATGGCAATTCAAATGATCGTGCAATCGGCATTTCATTTTGAGACATGATCGATCGTATATATTTTAAGACGCTCAAATATCTGCGAAGTGACTGACGAGTAAACCACAAATTACTTGGAGATATTTTATGTGAGTCATATGCTTCATGTACAGAGACATCTCTCGTAGAATCAATGAAAAGTTCTATATTTCAAACCAGTAAGTTCTCAAGCCATGTATTTTTGAGTCTCAATCTATCATTTTTTTTCCTAATTGGTACATGATACTTGTGTTTGTTGTAGTATTACTCGACAATATTTATCAACGAATGCTAATAATTTACCAAGATGTCACTGAATTCTGAATACTCGATTTTAAACAAATAAAAATGAAAGTATCTTCATATCTACTTTCACAATTGGTACAGATTACTATTTAATTTGACATATAAAATTCAAAGTATGCATAAATATGTATACTGACCTTAAATACTATGCATACATAAATAGATAACAATGATCATAAAGAGCTGCTAGAATCGTTCCAAAAAGTAGCAACGACAGAACTTAATTACATGTCAAATAGAAAGCTACAAGGCTTCTGCCTTTTTCAACTGATTGTCAAAACTACCACCTATAACTTCGGAATAAATCAGGACTCCACGGATATTAATGCCGTAACATTTGAATGTGAGATATGTTTTTTGTGGATACCGTCGAAATATGTTTCTATCGAAAACCTTCTATAAGATCTAGTTAGCAACGAGATGATAATTCATTCTTTCAACTAATCACATGTGCTTCACACTTTCTTGTTTCCACAAAAGGAAGTTGGTATGCAAAAAAGTAAATTTTACATGCATTGTTCGAATAGAAAACTCTTTAAATAACGATGAAAAAATCTGATGGCGTATGAAGTACTGAGGATATCAAGTACTTCTTTTTACTTAAAATAAAATAAAGTCGAGCATTTTCCACATTCGATCCATATGCCTTGCCCATTAAGTCTGACTTAAGGCCAATATTTTATAACAATCTTCAAAGATAAATATTGGTCTGGAGCTACTTACTCAGCGGACAAGGAGAAACAAATCTTCCCTGTAAATTATTTATTGTAAGTTTTTCATCATTTAATAATTGTCCGTGAAAATAAATTACGAACATAGTTTACACGAAGATAAGCAATACATGCTATACAAATCGTACAATTTAAAAGTTCGTGTAAAGATCAAGTTTTGAAAAATTCAAAAGTAACCAACTAATCGCTGTTACTAGAATCATTCGATGGGCCAATGAACGGTAGCGAAGGCAACAATATTGAGGATTCGTTTTCAATGAATACATGTACTGATTCAAAGCTTCCAAACAAAGAAAAATGATAAATACTAATGCCGCCAAAGAAAATAAAAAAGTCGAAAGTGGACAGCGAACATCTATGCTTGATGCTGTTTTAGAATGAACAATGATCACAACACTATGTGTAAATAATAAATTAATTAAATGACAGAAATCAAATAATTTTTGTATGATAATTTGATGCGAAAATGATTTCCTCTGAAAATACCGTCGTATCAATATTTCAATATGAAAGACCATTGCGATTAAACTTACAATACAAAGAATTAAACTTGTAAATACTTGAAAATGAATATTAATCAATGTGTATTCATCAACTAACGATGATGATCGATGAAAATTATATAATTGTCTGCTGCAAATAACATGCGGATAAATACGTTTTGATTTAGTTTTAGTTAGAATATAGGATGAATTTGCAACATAAGTAAGTTCAGACATTATTTTGTTTGGCAAAATAAGAGAATGACACTATGCTGTTAGTATATAATTAATATTCTATAAGATTTGAAAGAAAAACTAAAGTATATGTGGGTTATACAGAATTAGGATATGAAACGAGATGAATGTCAACATAATAAATACTAATTAAAAACTTTCAGACTAGAATAAGCTCCGTCGATTGATCTACTGCTATTTACCATGAAAAAGTAATAAATAAAACTTGAAAAGGTTTCATCGATAAAGATACATGCTAATAGAAGCTATTCATGATGGAAAAGATTTCTATGTGTTTGAATATGTGAGAGAAGTTGACAGAAAGCATTAAAAAAACCCAACGAGATGCTCTTCTGAACAAGAAAGTATACCAAAGATGTGTCAGTCCATTAAGTTCTAATTTGCAATTTCTCATTTTTTTTTCTTGGATGATTAAAAACTGCCCTATTTGTCATTTTACCCGCACAATTACTTTTGTCTTATTATTTTTTCCGCTACACTTAAACATTCTTAAAATAAATTAGAAACGAATGTCATGTCGTCTAATTGACATACGTGAAATGAAGATCCTGCTTTTTTACTTGAGATTACCATGGTAGACAAAAAAGAGTCATCCTATGCAAATAAATGATTTTGATGGAAAATACAAGTATAGTCATATCAAAGACAACGTTACACGGATCACACATGCATCAATCAATAGAAAAAATTTTGATTGCTGATACGTATCAAAGAGAACAGAAATGAGTATTTGTTCGATCCATGGGTGATTTATAATCCAGTCACTAAGTTTGTAGATGGTTTTGAACTTGATTCTAAGGTTTTTTTTCTCATCTACGAGACTTCGGATTGAGATAAGTAGTTTAAGATCTTGTCATCGGATAATGTTGCTTACATTGTGACTAGTAGTTTTCTATTTCATACGGATACGCATAACACATATGGCTTTGGTTTTCTAACGATATATTATAATCTGCTATAGTCATTATTCTGTAGAATATGAAATAAATGTATGTAGATTGTAGTAAAATTTCTGTGAGAAAATAAACAAGTGTTTCTGTCTTCATCAGAGTAATTTCTATGTATTGTAAAAATATGGCGAAACATCTTCTGAACCTTCCATCAAACATGTTTATAAATACATGCATGTGTTCTTGTTTGGATTTCATGCAAACATAAAACCAGAATTGTTCGTCACATTGAACACAAAGAGGATTAGAGAATCAATGAATTAAATACATTCTGCAGATTTTTATTAATCTAGCACCAAATAAGATTTCTGGGGCTTTCTGATAGATCTTTTCAAATTAAAAACGAAAAAAAGTAAAAGCAAACCATCGAAATATCCAAGTGTGTAGAACCAATTACAATATTCAACATTGATAAAATTTTATTAATTTCCACGAATAATACTTAAATTAACTAAGACTCATTCCGTGTAATCAGGAATATGATGGATTGATGCAGACAAAAACTAATCAACGATACTGGTTTACAAAAGCACAGTCCTACAAGTAAAACTTTTCTATCGTAACAAGATGTCAGAAACAATGAATATAATATATTTCTTATTGAACGATGTTTTTTTCCTCCTAATCAATCAGTTTATCGATAAGACTAAAGTAAAATCGAAATTTTCCTTCATTCAGTACTCAGTGGAAATCAAGTTCAATCGATGTATAGACATTGATAATAAACATTCTTTGGTAAAATGATGATCCAGAGTTTGTCTTGTCTGCAATAGTAAGAATAGGACGATATAGTGTTGTGTTGTACTAAAATTCTATGTTATCAATTATCATTTGTATCATAATGGCAATAAAACAAAAGAGAATGGATATTAGAAAGAGAAAAACAATGGAAATGATGCACGCTTGGAATATTTTAATCTTGGATCACTTCATATAAGACAAATGAAAATTATCATGGTTGAGTCATCATTAAAACTTCGCAAATGATCCGTTCCATAGGTTACTTTAACAAACAAACTGCAATTCAACCCCTCCGATGTCTCCGATTCAAATTGTTTTTGTTTAACTGCTATGCGTCAATGTATTCGATGTATTGTGACTGTCTGTCTATTGAGGAACAAGTCAATTATTGACTATAGACTTTGTAGTGTTGATAGTAAATTTTCTCAAAAATTTGTCCACATTTGGAAAGAACGTCACAAATGTCTCTTGAGATAAAAAAAAACACCTTTACTCTTTTCTAATTCACTTGAAGCTTTTAGAATGAGTCCAGAAATTAATCCATTGTCTTCAAGACACTTTGGTATCGACTCTTTCAGTCGCAACTATCTGAGAAAAACAAACGAAATGAAGTTCGTATTCATGTGCAATCTATATCGTTCGTTGAGTTGGCAAAACCGTAAGACATCATAGTAACAAACACAAATGAATTATATATCTTTTCAACTTTGTTTGTCATTACGTTTCTTTTTAATTTAATTAAAAAACTAATTTACGTCGAATAATCTTTGAAATAGGATTAAATCTTTAAGATTAAGGTTTTCTATCTCAGGGAAATTCGCTCTTCTCTTGCACTGAGTATCTACTTTGTGTTAGTTGATTTCTGAATGACGATGTTTTTCAGATGGTATACTATACATATACGATAAATGCTAGCTTAAAAGTAAAGATCGAAAACCAACGGTGAGTGACATATAATGTGAGTAGGTATTCAAGCGAGAGAAAATTTTGGAAAAGGAGGTGTATTGAACGCAAAAAAAGGAGATTCAACAACGAATTGTATGGTATGAAGTTGTAAAACAACTATCAGACAGAACTCTTTCATCTATTAATCTGATTTGAATGATAGAACAATGTCATAATTTATGTCTATCTGTTGATTCAATGTTCAGACTTGTCACAATAGTTTCTTGTAAATATTTCTCACATGTGACAAAGACGAGTACGCATCAAATATGAACAGCATGTTTCTCGTACATGCAACAGTCGAACTAATCTAATTAAAATTTGTATTGGGATTGAACTACAGAATTTTTCAAAGAATTTCATCATTTTCTTATAATAGCGACGAAAACGGAATGACAACTGCATAGTGCCCTTTATCGCACCATGAACAAGACAAATAATAGTAGTAGTAGCAGCAGTAGCACCGAATATTGAGCTACATTTATATATCAAGAGATCTTTTTGTACAGTTGCTGCATTCATAAACAATATTTTGACTTTTTGGAAATTCTAAACAAAATTATGAAGTTTGCTTTCATGAATGTGTATCCTTTTAGTAGAATGTTGACTGTTTCATTTGATATTGTGAAATATTCAATGAGCCCATCAACCTGAAACGTGTGTAGTTCGTTATAATGTAAATTGTAAGTTCCAACTGTTTGTAAACTTCTATTATTAAACAATGATCATCCTTACATTATATAATTAGTAAGTCCGATGTCATTAAACAGTTTCATGCATTACTGCTCTTCTGATTTAATCATTCTATTTGAATTCTTTTGCTTTCATGTACTGAGAAAGGAAGAAGATTAATATTTGTTCTTATTGAAATCTTATTATTGCAGATAACTTCTCTGACAGAAGTGGCAATGAAAAATAGAGAGTGAGAATATACTGACGGGAATTAATGGGTTCATAATAGATTGCTTGCTATCAGTTGTAGGGTATTACCCAAAATTTAATATTGAAGTGTATGGTCGTGTAATACAGCATCGTTATAGAGAAATATCAGGATAGCGAATGATTTGAACGTAACGAAATAAAATTTGATTCGTTGATGTTTCTCATCTTAAAAATTCGATGTTACATTGCTATACATGTGTATCATTAGCCCATTGGGCAATGCGGCACTTCAGTCATTGCTATTGCTATCGTTTTTCTAAGTTGCCCATCGAAGTAAGTCTTATAATTAACTAATCTATATAATACGTTGGTTCGCGCTTAACTTTGAAGAGGTAAAAGTCTGTGTTATACATGGTTGTATATGATACTTGTTCCATATCTCATGCACGGCATCTTTCAACTTGGACACGTTTTGTGCAGCATAATCGACCGAGACTATCTCCTTCGGCAATTTTACATGTACTGATATCACATAAACAAGAAAAAATTTTGTAAAACTTCAGTGAAAATATACGACGTCTTGTTAATATGCTTAAGAATTTAAAAGAATTCAATCTTACAATACTTAAAGGATAGAAAAGTAAATTTTTAAGAGTAGGCATCTTCGAACAGAAACAGTTTGATCTATTGTAATTTTTAGATTTTTTCAATAAATGTGACATATACATCCAAGTGAATATGCAAAGGGCAATGCTTTGCACGATTTTTTGGACATGTCGAGTTTGTAACGACCGTGGCGCAATTGGTCAAACTATAATACCAGTATTACTCCGTTGAATGAATCGCTCATCTTACCTTCTTCTTTCTTCACACTATATTGTGACATATGTTCCATGTGATTTTTCCTCGTTTAATTTCTGTGGAAAATATATCATTTAATATGAGGTTGAGTTGCAATGAAGAGTATTTAAATTCTTTAAATTCGTCTAGTTTTCGCTGAGATTTTTATTTTTATTTTCGAAAAGATAACTACGGAATCAGTTGATGCATGACCGTTCTGGCCTGTATACTATCGAACTTTTGTTAGTGTTCATTCTGAGCGAACTTTCTATCGGAAGATTTTTAACCGCCCCGTTCATTCAAAATGAATTGTCTATTTAAAGAGAGATCTGTTTTTTTTTCTGCTGATCAAAGGAGGTTCCAGAGGAATGGGGGCATCATTTTTGGTGCTGTGTTTCTATAGAACACTTTTAACTTGAACACACTGATAAAAAGTTGGTATTATTAATATCGCCTCTTCTTTCAGTAGGAATCGGGGATGTGCCCAAAGAAAAAACATAAGCGGGGGGGGGGGAGGGGGTCAGGACTCCACCCCATATGCACATCTCTAGTAGGAATATCATTAAACTACTCTTATTGACAGATCACAGTAAACAATCTTCACAAATCTACAGTGTTAGTGTTGCGTTTAATTTTTATCGAAAGATAACTTATTTTAGTCGAACGTAGGATAGTCTTAATTGTTCAAAGTTATGATGTCAATTAATGCACGATATGCTTTGATACAAGTAACTAGATGATCTATTAAAACAAGTGTAGATGGGGTGTCAAAATATCGACAAACTCGTCGACTAAATGAAAGATGAAGAAGCTCATTATAGAAAACCACTCATCTATGTTAATTCGAGTAAGTTAAAGAAAACGAAACAGAAAAAATAAGTCATACAAGGTAAGCTCGATCAACTGTGAACACACTATGACGCAGCAGTAATCGAACTCTGCGAATATGATGATTAATTGTTTATTGCTAGTTGGTAGGAAATCAAAGTAATGTAATTCATATATGCTGATACATAACATAAATATATGACTATCGCTATTTTTTGCCGTATTCATGTATGTTATGCTTTTTATTCACGTGTATTAGGCTTCAACTTAGTCAAAAATAAATCTCATTTTATCATAGTTCAATTTTGTGTTTTTCTTTTAAACTGTTGGCATATGTTTTTTTGAACACTATGTTTTTCGACATTTTGCTACTTTCCCCAAGGATAAGGGCAGCACAAAAGGTTTAGGCCGTTTACTTACGTCAACAAGCCCTTAAACAGCGTCGATTTTCATTTGAAAATTTGACTTTAGTCTTTCTCATGGTTTGCATTGATCAATTTGACCAATCGTTAGGTCTTGTTGTATAAAATTAACGTTCACATCAAATACGCTTCAGGTCTTCTTAAAAGTCGTGGTAAGTTATTAAGGTCAAAGGAACACGTAGATTAAAGTTGTGATTCAACAAACACTTAATGAAGATCAAAGCTATTTTTTCGCTCGAACATTGACGTTGTCACAAAACTTACTGATAGTGTTTTTCTGTATTCTTCATTCAAGTGTATACATTCGTATGTGCACTATTTATTTGAACAACAGTTCTAATTATTTTGATCAAAATCTTGATAGGATAGCCGGAAGAAAAAAATAACTGCTAGCAATCATGAGCATTCTCCGTTATACTAAAATACAATACCCATGAATAAAAGGTGAATGCAATAGCCCCACTTTGTAAAGTTTTGAAGAATGTATCGAACGACGCTTAAATAAAAGAAGATCGCTGATGTCAGTAATTGAAAAGAGAAAGAATCTCATTATGTTCTTCATACTTTGAATTCAAGCTAAAAGTGTCATTAAATGAACAACAGAAAAAAAAATTATTTTATCATGTCCAAGGACGACATATGATTAGAGAAAGAAACAAGATCTTTGCTTTAAATAGACATCTAATATTTGAGTGAACTAGAAGCGGTAGAAAAACCTTCCATAGAAAGATCTTATAGTACACATATCTGTATGGATAAGAGAAGATTGATATTTTTTCATGCAGCCCAACGGAAAATCTAAATGTCTCCATCGTAAGCTTTCTATTTTTTTCTATCGAACTTCTCTCCAGAGAAAATCAAGCACCTAATTACAAAAAATGACTGATGGCGTTCTACGCTCGGCTCATTTAACATTCTGAGATTTAGATTTTTTTTCTTGCCGTGCATTGAAAACTCTAGCTTATATAAACTACTGTAAGGACAATAATGGATACATATGAATCTAGTTGCTAAAAACGTTTTAATTTCCATTTAATTATCATCATTTCAAATTTCCCTCTCTAACATGCAAAATCAACCATCCACTGACAACTCAGATCATGAATAAAATAAATATTTCATTATAGACTGCAGCTGATCGATAATTATGAGTTTGATGTTAGAGAAGAAAATGCAACGACTCAACAAAAGTGTAATTTCATTGTATTGTTCCAAATCAAAATGTTGAATTTTTGAATAATTCAATCTTTCCATTTCATTCTAACAATCTAAATGTTTATTTTTCTTAGATGTGAACTCATGAAACAAGAGAGATTCATCAAGTTTTACCTTATGCTTCGAAGACTTCATGTATAATTTCGTATGTGAAGGATCCTTAATTAAAGTCAATCAAAGTTCGCACAGATGTTTTTCAGAAACGTGTATTTACATTGAAAATTCCTCAACTCATCGGGTTATGTTGGCTCTTTGATATTCAATTAAAAATTTCTCTTTCACATGATAACTGATTTATATCTGCTAGCTATAATAAATACTAAACATTTTTTTCTTTTAAACTTTACTGTTAAACTGATTTACTCATATTAATCGGTCACAAACGAGAAGTCATTGACAAATCTACACGTGTGTCTCATGTACTCGTTAAGAATTGAATTGAATTGAAATGAATTGAAATGAATTGAATTATTTTCTTATTAAATATACCTCTTCGCGATTTTCTTTAAAACTATCAAGTTTTGACGAAGTCGTAGTTGTTGTATAACTTCATTCAAACTCGTTTCAGAGAAAACTATAATCAGTTTTATATTTATACTTTGTTGTCTCATTCTCATGTCATTGTTCAAGGCAAAACTCATAATCCATCCAGCAACGAAAGTAAAGTTTTTTTTGAACTATACTTGAATAGATGCAAAATCTATTTGTTGTCCATTCAAGCATCTTCATTCTAATAAAACTATCGATAATCCATCGAAAGAGTTTATCAACAGGCAAACAATACATCTAAATATCCCTCAGTTATGGGAATGAACTTTCAAAAAGATCATCAATTTAGTTATTTTTTACAAAACACAACTCACGATATAATGTTTTACACATTTAATTTTTCATGTTTAAACCAATTCTGCCGTGAGAAACTGTGTGAAATTGTCTTCTTTTTGAAAGTTAAAGAAAAATACGTTTAATTACCTTTTAATCAATTCAATAATTTTTACTAATACGTCCGATACATTTATTTTGATACATCATCACCCTCTACCATACTGCTGTTTCTGCGATCTTATCAGAACAACTCACTCATTTTACGAAAAGTCAAGACAAGACATATGAAGTACTTTTTCTGCATTACTTGGGGAAATATCATGTCTCAGTTGTCTACCTGGAATCGAGTTATCAACGTTACACCACAAAATCCGTCATTATACACAAATGGATCAAACCAATCGTATAATCGGCCCAATAGAGACAATTATACATATTCCAATAGAGATCTACTTGATACTAGACCAGATGACATACTTAATCTTATAATAACGCTTGTCATTCCATCAACAGTCTGTTTTACATTTCTATTCTACAATTTCTTTCGACTACCTCATTTTCAAATACAGTCAATCAGTTTAATACTGATCTGTTAATTGATAATCAAAATCATACAAGCACGTTCACTGTTTTTATACTTCTGAAATATTTATCGGTACGAAGCATCATCAGAATAGTCATTGAAAACTATCACTTACCAGAACAAAAATACTGATTTCTACATCAAGCATTCATACAGATGTTAGGTGATCTACCATTCCGTCTCTACTATCTCTTTCAAAATCGAGTTCCGTTTTTCAAGCCAATGTTTTGTCTTATTTGGACATGGTACGATAATATTTTAACTACAATGGATATCTTTCTCATGGCATCAACGTCTATCGAACGGTATATTTTTGTATTTCATCGTTATTTTCATCGCCGACATAAGCATTCACTATGTAGAATATCCGTAACTGCATGCTTTTTCCTGGCAGCTACTTGGTACAGTGTTTTGATATTTGGTTATTCATGCCGAAATTCATTTGATTACACGACATTTCAGTGTGGAACACTGTGTTATTTGAAAACTTCTGGATTTTTCGTTGATTTCGAAAATGGTTTCTTTTTCATGCTGCCACTCGTTGTGATCGTTTTTGGAAATACGACACTCATCATTCGCGTTCTTATTCAAAAAGCACGTATGAAACGACGTAGAAGTCAGCTACATCAATGGCAACGTAACTTTCGAATGATTAGTCAATTGATGCTCATCGCTATATTGTATATGAGCATATATGTACCGTCGTGTGTTCTGTTGATATTCGGTAGTTATGTTCGTCGTGTTCGATTTCAATCGTGGGCTGCAAATGTACGAGTTCAGTATTTTATTCATTTAAAATATTTGATTATATTTGGATGTCCATTTATGATTATTGCTGGACAAAGAGAAATACATCCAATGATTAAAAGATTGATTTGCTTCAAACATCTACGTCGGGAAATACAAGTTCATCTAATGGCTGTAGTGAGTCATCGACGTTGACAAAGATATACTCGATATATTGAATAATGGTTGTCTTGTTTTGTGTTGTGATAATATTAACTTAGCTTACATTGCGATAGAGGAAGATTAATGTCATAAACAATATGATTCCGAGAAATTTTTCTCAAAATTTTGTTTAAGAATAATGTTATGGATTACGGTCAGGTGAATTTCAATAAGATATGTTGATCACGATACTCCCTATGAAATCTGATTGATTATTTGCTTTGGTTTGCAGAATTTTATCTTCGCATAAGTAAATCAAGTATCGAAAATCATAGAATAGTAAAAATGATTTTTAGAAACTGAGATTAAATGAATTTGGGTGTTCCTACTCTGATGTGATATTTGTCTCGTAAATAAGAGTTCTTCTGAAATTCCAAATCTCGGCGCAACTAACTTTATTCTTTGGGAATATTAGCTGAAAAAACAGGTATTAATTTGATGTCATTTTCTAGCATATAGTGTTCAAACTTGACTTAATTTCTTGATTTTGTATATTTGAATGGCTATCAGAATATATCATTTTAATCAATTTTTTGAAAATCTATTAATAGTCTTAGATTGATCATTGGAAAAGGCATTCATTTCATCTGTATTGATAAAACTCAATTTGCTCAAATAGAATCCATTTTATATTTGAGTTTTCGTTTGAACTTACTCGTCTAAATTTCATACTTAAGAATGTTTATAAAATCGGTTCACAAAGCACGAAGTTTACACTCATGGAGAATAATGTATATACGAGATTTGCCAACTAGAGGACCTCTTTTTCCTATTGGTATAATCTATCATGTTCATAAAGAGCAGGAGAACAGCTTGATTGAAACGACACGTCGAATTTATCAGCATACTACTGCTAGTTATTAAAGTATTCTGTGATCGTTTGGAGTTTACTATGCATCGTATTTTAATTATTCGAAGTCTTATTTTGAAATTTTCTATATTTATCTGCTAACTAGTCTGTTATTGACAGTATACTTTTAATATGATCATGATAGTTTCTCTGATTGAATATGATAACGGTCTATTATTCAAGTATGTTTAGGTTCATAAAGGAGAGTCTTAAGTGCTTGGTCATTCGTATAGATTCTACTCTAGGTATAGTTATCTATTAAATTATTATTAGAAATTATAGACTTTAGATGATCCAAAACACTGAAATCACTGAATCTTGAAAAAAATTGAATAAATGTCATTCACGAAGAAAACTATTACAGCATGCTCTCGTCAAGAAGTATATTAGTGATTTGAATAATATTACTACGTTAATCGGATATCGATTGTGTTCTGTGAACAATGAGAAAACCATCTTTCCACACTTCGCATATTAAACTTTAACAAGTAACTATAGGCACCAGAATAATGACGGATTATAGAGAAATAAGAAAGATCCTACAGGCATTCTTAATAAATATTATTACTTGCATACAAACATGACTGTATAATGAAGTGCAATCAATCAATTATTAAAGTCGTTATAAATATTATTTTTCTCTAATCAAGTTCAATGTTCAATAGTTCTATTGATTAAAAGCATTTTGTTGTTTGTCAACTATTGCATCCAATTAATAATACATTGTGACATAGTGTTCAAATGATTTGATTGACTTTAAGCAGTATGGTAATTTTTCAGTTCGATTCTTCTATTTAAACAGGAAGTTTTATGATTCAATAAGAAACATACTCGTATAATTGATTTTAGAACTGTAATATTTCATCACAGAGAACTTATTCTTGCTGAGTATAGCTGTTAGAGAATAACTTTGCTTTCAACTTTACAGGTGAATTATAGTAAGATGATATGAATCAGCTAAACGATAATGAAAAACAGTCAAGAAAAGTTGTTTCTCAGTTGGGCGCCTACATTGTTGAGTGCTGTTGTTCACATGTAATGAGATTACTATCAAATACTAAGAAATAATTCTAAGAACACAGTAGATGTGAAATCTAATTACAAAAAATCATGTCTAACGACAAGATAGGAATAAACTCACAGATCTTGTGCATCATGAAACTTATCCAACTGCGTCAAACTACAAAAACTGCATGTCCATCTGAAGCATAATAATACGAGTACGTTTACTGGAAAATTCGAGACTCAATACAAAGATAATAATTTCAAGTACACTTTGACTCAAATTCTACTACTTATTATTCAGTAGAGAGCTCACTGGAGTTTCATCCCTAAAGAATATCATCGTCTTGCACAATTTTTCACTAGAACATAAATTATTAAATCTAAAGTCAGTACATCTAGATGGCGAAAAACGAATAGACTATGAATACGTTGGCTAATTTCGTGGGGATCGTGTGCGAGAATGATCGAATAGGGGAAAACTCTGAGTTAGGTGCTAAAAAACAATGACAAATCTCTATATTGACCGTTGAAGATGCATCCGTTCAATAGTATACTCAGCATGGTCCACGTTTGGAACGAATGTCAATCAAACATAGTGAATACGTGTCAATTTAAGCTATTCAATTCACTACTCATTTCATTTTTTTTTACTATCATTAGCAGCGAATGAAAATATGAATGAAGACTATCATTATTGGATGTATGTAACCATAGATAGAGCTGGAATATTCTCGTGCACAAGCTAACGAGAAAGTTTACAACAGTACAAAAAAAAACAGATTAATTCACGGCTTAGATTTATTGTTTTGCTTGAATTTACATTCTAAACGTATTTATTGATTTGAATTTAATCGATTGCTTTTAAATGCAGTTGAACTGTAATGAATCCTACAATGAATATTTGAATTCTAATTTGAATCAAAACAGATAAACAACAAGAGATTGGAAGAAATGACAGCATGCTCGAAACAGTGATGTTATGATTAACACATTCCATCATGAATTTATCTGTTTAGAACTTGATAATCATGTGTTAGATAAGAAAATAAAGATGTACCTTGTATTGATCCGTCACAAACACTACTTCATACCTCATATACGTTCTCTTCATTTGTTTCTTGAAAAAAATCTAGCGAGTATTCACATTATATCAAATTATGTGTGCGTCATCATTTAAAACAAGTTAGAGCACAGATTCTCTGCTAGAACACCTACCTTGTAAAGAATCTGACGTAAATTTTGGTATACTTAGTCAACTTATGCAAAGCTATAAGGCAACGATTACTAAAAAAAGAGTTCATTCTAAAACACATTTTTCTTTCGATGCCTAAAGCTCAAATGCAGTGTTTAATGACTTCTAGGAAAATGCCGATAGTATACTCACCTCATGGCACTGTGACGTTAGCGGTTTTTATTTTGAGAATATATTGAAAATTAAAAGACCATGTACGTCAGATTCTACTGTCATTTTCAGAGAATTATCTTGATAGCTCTATTTTGTTGAAGCATTCATTCATTTCTTTGAGAAGTGAGAAGGATACATCCATAAAAACGCTTTCTCTTTACCATATTTGCAAACATTATGTCTTTATTGGTATATTTCAATCGATCTGCTGCAGCATCAATTAACCCTTTTCTCATCGATAGCAATCAATCAAATCGATTTGATAATCGAAGCAATAGGCAGAATGACACATACTTTAATCAAGTCCTTGTTGGTGCAACTTCACAAGCTATGTTTTGTCTTCTGACAATTCTAGTCATCCCATCAACTATTTGTTTTATTTTTGTATTCTATAATTTTATTCGAGTACCGCATGTTCGAACTAGAACCATTGGCTTTTTGATAATCTGTTTATTGATTATGAACTTTGCTCATGTAAGTTATCCTTTTTTTGTCTCAACAGATTAGTAAACGTTGCTAAAGAAAAAATGAATCTTGTTTTTAATCTATATCTTCTGCTTGAAAATTCGATCTGAAGTTACATGGGCTAGAATTTGCATGAAAATAGCGTGGTTATTATAGAAAATCGCAGTGAAATTTTCAAACTCAAAATTTATGACTGTGAAAAAAAAATATGCAACGTAATGAGATCAATAAGAAGAATTATAGATTATTTCGCAACATGAAATTCCCGATGAAATATTATTTTATTTCTTTCAAATTGTCTGAACCAGTCGAAGTGAGAAGCCAGACAGAATTCAAATGAGAAAAGAATGTTTTCGACGACGGCACGATAGTTGAGAAATTCAAAGTCGTAAAAAAACCTTTCACACTGACAATCTAATTGTGATAATAGTTATCATCATGTATTCTATTAATAGATTTTAATCGAAAATCAAAGTATGAGCACTGCAGCCTCCACTCCTTCGTGATATATTCTCTTAAACAAAAAAAGATTCAAAATAAAAAGAAATCAGTACACAAACATAAATCCATAGTGTGCAATTGAAAACCACAGAAAAATCTTTCCAACTTAAAACAAAGCAAAAGTATTCCTCAAATAGCACCTATAATAAAAACGATCGAAATCTGTTGACAAATAAGATGAAATATCAATGAAAAAGCTATGCCAATCATACAAAGTGAAGACGGACACTAGATTTGCATGTATTTATTTCAATTCTCACATTATTTCTATTGACTTTGACTTTATCTAACGGTAAGATACGTAGTCACATTTTTCTTCGAAAACATCCATGTGTAACATCATAGCTAATTCAGTAGTAGAAGACTATCACTTACCAGAAAAAAAATACTGATTTCTACATCAAGCATTCATACAGATGTTAGGTGATCTACCATTCCGTCTCTACTATCTCTTTCAAAATCGAGTTCCGTTTTTCAAGCCAATGTTTTGTCTTATTTGGACATGGTACGATAATATTTTAACTACAATGGATATCTTTCTCATGGCATCAACGTCTATCGAACGGTATATTTTTGTATTTCATCGTTATTTTCATCGCCGACATAAGCATTCACTATGTAGAATATCCGTAACTGCATGCTTTTTCCTGGCAGCTACTTGGTACAGTGTTTTGATATTTGGTTATTCATGCCGAAATTCATTTGATTACACGACATTTCAGTGTGGAACACTGTGTTATTTGAAAACTTCTGGATTTTTCGTTGATTTCGAAAATGGTTTCTTTTTCATGCTGCCACTCGTTGTGATCGTTTTTGGAAATACGACACTCATCATTCGCGTTCTTATTCAAAAAGCACGTATGAAACGACGTAGAAGTCAGCTACATCAATGGCAACGTAACTTTCGAATGATTAGTCAATTGATGCTCATCGCTATATTGTATATGAGCATATATGTACCGTCGTGTGTTCTGTTGATATTCGGTAGTTATGTTCGTCGTGTTCGATTTCAATCGTGGGCTGCAAATGTACGAGTTCAGTATTTTATTCATTTAAAATATTTGATTATATTTGGATGTCCATTTATGATTATTGCTGGACAAAGAGAAATACATCGAATGATTAGTAATTTCTTCTATTCTCATCGACCACAACTATTTCGAGCACGATTGACAAATCAAACATTTCCTATGGCGACGATGCCAAACGTGATGAATGGCACTACACGCAGTTGACGATGAAAAGAATGACAATTGTTTTTGTTTATCTGTACTTATTCATTATAGTTCCTTAGTCAACACGCATCCGAAATAATCATGGAGAGTAATATTTTCTCTTGTATGAATAAAAGTCTTCATTTAGAATTCGATGTAGATTGTGTTTTTTTTCAAAAACTATGAAAAAGGTTATGAAGCAATAATTAGTTCGTTTCTTGAATTGGAAAAATTCTTATTTCTTGGTTTCGGATTTAAAAAATTAATATAATGAATATTTATCGAAACAATTTATCCTTTTTCAACTTAGCAGTTCCTAGTTCATTATATCTAAGGTTCATATGCTCCGTCGCATGAAGTCCTTATGTCTCCAATTAAATGAATATTTTCATACACTAATGAAAAAGAGGAACAAGACAATTGCTTATCATTCGCCTAAGAATGATATTTTTTCCGAATCCCTATCTTATAAATTACGTAATGCAAAACCTATAAGAATCCATTCAACCGTTGATTTAATAGGTTTTACCAAGATGAAAAAAATAGTGTGAATTTGTTCTGAGACCCAAAAGAAAAATGGTAAGTATTGTTAGGCTTCTACGCTTATTATAATAAAGTTCAGTACTAGCAGATTAGAAACGACCTAAATTTCGTCCAATCTTGCCTGAACCTTCATAAATGAATCATATGTGTCCCTGTATCAGAACGTAGATAGAGTCAAATTAACTATCTTTTCTTCCGTAAAATTAGATCTTTTTCGGAAAAAAAGAAAATAATTCGAGCGACAATTCATCTCGGATTAAAATTTGTCACGGCTTTGACAGAGATTTGAGCAACTTTTATAAGCATGAAAAACCAGTTGATTCTCATTGACTCTTCACTTCATCATTGTTCTTTTTCTATTTCATATATACATACATTGTTGTCGTACAATGTTGCAGTAGAAATGACAGGATTAGTAAAAGAAAAGGTATTGTACTCACGAAGAACAGAAGATTATCAATGCTATAATCTGAAGAAAAAAAGCTTAGCTTGAATATATAGTATATACATGAAATTCGTTACTGAAAACTTAAATTTTCTACAGTATAGTCTATCTACCCAGTTCAATACTATCAAACTGAATTTATTATATTTTTTTAGTTGTTGCAACATGACGTAAATAAAGATTCCTGAATCTTACATGTATAATGTCGAAGTCGGACAATAAAAACGTTTACGTACACTCATATTAAAACATAGTAGTAGTAACTCGATGTTTCTGTTACGCAACTTCATAAATAAACAGTTCGAATCATATAAATCGATATAAGTGTGTTTGTGTGTGTATTACTTTTACTAAGTAGGCAGTGTATGAAAAAATAGTTCTGAATGATTCGATAAAGTAATTTTATTTCTTTTCCTATTTGTATCGTAACTAAGTCACTCAAGAGATCAATCAAGTGAAAATTCATGCTGTTCTTGTTCTCTTGACAAATATTTTCTGATTAACAATCATCAAGTATAGAACGACACATTTGTGTCCCATCGTTTTTCTTTCTCTTTATAAGTCTAATCTAATCAATACATCATGACAAATAATACCAACAAAAAAGAAATACCAAAACAAAACTAAACAAAATAGAAAAAAGGAAAAAAAATTTCAAACTTTTGTTTGTCGTGCATATCGAATTTGTTCAGAGGGTACAAAACGGTCGACTGGCCTGGCTTGTATTGGTGTCTGATGCTTATGATTTTGACTAATAGTATTTTTCTTTTCATCGTCATCATTAAATGTTAATGATGATGTTGATGAAATTTTGATGTCAACTGTTATCGATGTTAAAAATGATATTAATGTTAGTATTAATACTATTAATATACATATATATGATGCACCGATACGAACACTTAGAGACTTTTCAATTTGTTGAATAATTATTTCTAAATCTTTTGAAAACGTATAAATTTGTATACGAGAATAATGTCGACGCATTGCCTCGAAAAATTCTAATGCTTCAGTAAAACGATTACCATTGAATTGTACAATAATAATAATAAGAAACAGTGATGAAAAAAACGACGATAGAAGTGATATAAGACGAAGTTGAATATCATTTAAACAACTTGTTGTGCAATTACGACGACATAAACGAAGAGTATTAACAAACATAAATGAAATTTCAAGAATAATTAAAATTATTAATAATTTATGTATTGTTCTCACATAGAAGGGTTGCTGACATGTACATTTCATGTCATAATTATTTTCATTATTCATGAATAATACATGTGAAAATATACATTGACGATGGTAGTTTATATTATGACATAAGCCATAATCTGTTTCTTGAAATGATAGTAAATAGTTTCGTCCACATTCATCACCAGTTATACAATGAGTTGATAAACCGAATGAATGTGTTTCACCTAAGAGAGAAATGCAAATGTAGTTACTTGTTATTCATAGTCTTCATGTCAATTGATTCTACCTCTACGATAAAGTATATCAATATATTTATCAACTTCACCACGAATTAATGGATCTATAGGGTGATTATCTGTTGATATGACGGGTGTAAATGTTGAACGCAGTTGAATATATTTCCAGTTTGGTAAATGATATGCAATCATACTGAATATGAATGATATCAAACTGAGGATGAGTGATAGAATGATACAAACGCGTGCTAACGACTGCTTCATTCATTCAAACAATCTTCTTTGAAATTAAAAAACAAAGAAAACAAGTCAATGCATCATTTTAAGCTACCTGCAATAGTAAAATTGGTGAGAAAAAAAAGAAAAAAAAACTAGTTTAACTGATGACTTACACAACTCATGTAATATTTATGCATCTAGACAATTATTTTACCTTATGGGCATAGATGTTCAATTATTTTTCTATAGCAGTTTTATTAACATCAGTAATAGGACCTTTGTTAGGAAGGACTTTTTCTCGGATCTGAATGTATGGATATGAAACACAAATGGATTACAAAACTCTCCAATGTCGTCAGGAATCATCTTGAAAAGACAATATATCAAGGTGCTAGAAATAATTTGATATGTATCTCCAATTTAACTATGTTCTGTCTAACGTAATTAGTTGGCAGAGCAGAAAAAAAACTGCGTGAAAGAAAAGAAGACACTCAAGACAAGATGAATTGTGTGCTCATGACAAACTGACAACGTAACGGTTTTTTTTCTGTCCGTGTAATTTGTGTGCTTAGTGACAGGTGTTCATGTATGTATGCTGCTTATAGACAGAATAATACCGGATATGCAACTATATTTGAGTCAAACCAACGAGCAGTGATGCTCCTCCTTCTCTTCTCTCTATATCTCTTCTTCATATTTGATGATTTACAGAAAGATAGCTAGATGGATAGAAAATAAGGAAAGAAATAGCAACTAAATGAGAGAATCTCTTGGTCACGTATCTATCGTAAGTGAGAGATAGACATGCTAATATATTAGAGAAATGATTCTCCTCTTCACCTGCTCTTTCTCTCTCTCTCAACACACTCTCTGACACTTTACATAGGATCGATAAGTAGCCGTCATAATAATTCGAACGCTTTGTTTCCTCTTCTTTCTTTCTTTCTCTCTCTCTCTCAACACACTCTCTTTATCTTGCTGCCAAATCCTCTTTACATATTAACTAGGCAGACAAGTGAGAGAAACAAAAGAATACCGACTTTTTTTCATATGAACGTACAAAAGAAAATAAGAAAGAAAAAAGCGTCCACGGCCATTTCAACTGTTAAAATACTGCTCTGTTCGCATATTTATTTTGTAAATACGTCAAGTTATAGAAGTCTCGAACGGAGTCAACTCTCTTGTTTCTCTCTTGAGCTGATTGATAAAATATACGAGAAGAAGTAATGGTAAGATTAAAATGCATCGTTGATTGTCGATACACATGTGTACGTGAACTGATATTCACTGAAATATCAGTGCCTCAAGAGAATGGCAGACAGAATAAGTAAGTCAGATGATTGCGATGCCGTCAGGATGCATAGATTTTCGAGAGAGAGGATATGACTTTTTTTTATCAAGAATTCACTCTCGGAAATCTTGTCAACGCAGTTCTTGCTCTATCTCTCTCTCATTCTGAATAGTAAGTAATGTCACTTTTTGTCTTCTCTTCTTCCTCTCTGTTTTGTTACATTTTCTAAATAGGCGCCTAGAGAGATAGAAAGAAGACTTAATAATTTTATTGTTTGCATCAAGAATGAAAAGAAAGGTGTGGACAGTAATATAAAATATGGTCACTAGAGACTAGGTAATACAAGTAGCATTGGTCAGAAAATATGATAAATGAGATCTGACATGATTACAAAGAAGACAATGACTAAATCAATTTTTTTTCTCTTTTACTTCTTTCTTCCAGTTGCTCATTTAGTAGTCCGTTCTCTCGTGTCTGTACTTGTTCTAGTACGATAAGAAAAAGGAAACCGGTTGAGCCTTCATGGGGAACTATCAATAGTTCGATTAGGACTCCATGGGGATTTTTAGCATGATTACATTTTTATGAAGGATAACTGAATGTGTGTGTCTGTGTGCATATGACACACAAACAAATATTTGATGATAATAATGTGAAAGAAAAAAATGACATACAACGTTTCCGGACGTGTAAAACACCGAAGCATTGATTTTTTTTCATCATTGTGTAAGATTGATCTTTTCTTTTTTTCAATTTGACAACTTAGAAAAAAGACAATGAACATGCTGTCTGTTAAGTATCTACTGGTCAGCTCATTAGTGTAGATAGACGATTCATCATTCGTTTTTGACACTGTTCTTCATTCTTGATTAGATGCTACGTAATGACAAAAAAGAGAGATGCATTGCATACATGCTTGTTTGTTTTACGCGAGAAGTAGTCGAACAAACGTCATTTCTCTACGTGGTTAGAATAGGAGATTGATTTCTTCATTTTATAAACACCGATGGCATTTTTATACGTGCTTCTATTCTTTCTCGAGTAATATATAACGAAATAGACGAATGCGTGTTGATATGTCTATATAAATACATAGATTATATGCCCATATGATGAGTTAACATGAAACACATTGTCTCATTCAACGATACTTACATACAAACTAGACTCTTATTAGGATCATTTCAATCAAAAGGGCAAGTCATTTTTGCTATTTTCATAGTAAAACACACATTGTAAAACTATGTGTTTTTTCACGAATGTCACATGCTGTTGAATTACGTGACAAACTTAAACAGACATATGCACATTTTTATTTAAACCGATTCATAATTAAGCATGTTTTGAGCATGAATCAAGATATATTTATCGATGTACATCTTCAACTGACAATTATTTACTGATGTTTGAGCGTACTCATGAGATGAAAAATGCTTACATGATTCAACGTTTCGCTACTGAGATCATTTGTTTTTTCTTTAAAGAAAAATCAAGACATGAATTATGATCTTTCATTGCTAGCAGAATAAAGAGAAGTCATTTGTAAAATGACTATGACACACGGATGAATTTGTAGATTGAAATATTAATCTATATTATCGAAAGAAAAAACAAAACAATTTTCACAAGTTGTAATGTGGCATAAAGTTTCAGGAAGAACATCATTTTTCGCTTATATAAACTGATTAGCACATTGCATTATAATTGAATAAAAGCGTTAATTGTTTTACATCAAAATAGGTTATGTAAATAGAGATGCTGAATAATGTAATGGAAACCAATGATTATTTATGATGTCAGATTATTAATTTAGCTTTTACATCAAATAGATATTATCATTGTGTTTCGATTAATGAAAATCTAAAACAATTTTTTATTCGATTCTAAAGGATCAAGTTGCCCAGCTTACTCATTGGTTCAGTATTGAAATGCTGTGCAGTAGGTAAACGCAAAATGAGCAATCAGAATGTCAACAAGAATTGAACGTTTCATTTCTACAAAGATACTACGATTTTACGGATGTAGTTAAGGATTTAGTTATCCTTTGAATTATAAGAATGATTCATTTTTGAAATTTAAAATGGAATGTTGCAGAGGCATATCACTGATTGAAAATTGTCTATTGTAGAGGTATTGAATCCTGTCTTCAGTTTCTTTCCTCAAACAATAAACAATAAACAAAAACCTATTCACGTGCACGAGAAACATAGAAGACACTCTGCTGTCATAGGCACTTGTGAATCGATAAACAGAACAAAAAGATGTGAAATTTTCACATCAAATATGTTTCCGACAATATCTGTCTCATTGTAAAGTATTAAATTAGAAAAATGAAACAAAAAGAACTATTTTGCTTTCCATTACTTGCTGAAGAGCACTACCATATTGTAGTAAGATAGAAGCCCTTCAAATTTTACTGCTCTCGTAGTAACACACGAAGTACTTTAACTCATTTCAAGATATCTATTAGTCGAACAATTTTACATGATAGACATAATTGCGAATCAAAATCTATCAATCAGCCAGGTAACTTCATTTGTTCTGTCTGAGATGATGAATAAAGAAGATCTTTATAAGATTCTATTTTTCTAAATGATATTTGCATGAATGATGTATTTTGAGAAGAACATGATAATTCTTTTTATGCATGTCTGACGTTTATTTTGCTGATGGGATTTCTGCTGATTAAAATATTGGTATAATTATATTTTACATTACTTAAATAACATCCTGCAATGAAATACGATTAGTCTATAATTAAATATTTCTTTGTAAAATTTCGTTACATTTCTAGTTCATGATCATAATGTTTTAGAATTATTTTAATAATACATCAAATTTCAAGGAAATATTGATAAAGAACGAATTGCTTTGGATATTTGATGTTTTTCATATTCAGATTAGAAGTCTTTGGTAGCAATAAAAAAAACTTTTGATCGCATTGGCATAATGTTTTTATTCCATCAAAGAATCTGAACCATTTCAGTTATATTGTCATGTGCCATTTACTTTTTTGTCTATAGTCTGTTATGCACGTGGCTCTATCTGCAGACGCATTAAGGTATATAAAGTAGAAAATGAAGATACGTAGAAGAAAAACAACCATACATGCATTCATTCATTTATTTATTTATTTATGGTTGTGACTATGCAATATTAATAAAGAATATAGTGTACAAAATAATATATATCATATGAACGAAGAGGAGGCACGAGTTTTAAATTTGATTGGATCAATTGGATATTCGAATCGTATTCTTTTATTTCAGTTATTTTCGTTCACGTGGCCATCTCTTGTTGTTGTTACAATTAGTTTTTGCTTTTCTTTTATAACCACTCTTTTAATTTTATGGTATTACTAACACTTGTAATGATTTACTGTTACTGTTTTAATTTTTAGTTGTTCGAATTATTTCTTCAGCACTAAATATGAATTATGTATATGTTTTTGTACATGGATTGATCTATTCTCAGTGAATATAATCATGTCTTTATTGACCGACACGATTGTTGTAACTATTTCTCAAGTAAGGAAGGTTTTCTTGTCCTTCATTTTCATTGGTTTCACATTGATGGGCTCTTTTGTTCAGATCGGTTTTTTTGTGGGCGGTTGGCTATTTTTTTTTGGACAACTATGTCGAAATTACGATGTACGAAATCGAATAGTAATTCTTTCGTTTGCACTAACATTTGCTCTAAGTTGTACAATGTTTGAATTGATTATTTTTGAAATACTTGCTTTTTTACAACCAGCGTATGTATTTATTTTCGATTGTCAGCATATTGACTTGGATAATATTCTTTGTATATGTGATAGATCTCGATATCTACATTGGCGCATTGGCCTGTATTGTATGCTTTTCTTACTAGTGTTCCTGATTCCATTTTATATTGCCTACCTTTTATTAAATACGATTAAACTTGGTAAGACAAGTAAGATTTGATTGAATCCGATGATTTAGATATTTGTTTTTAGTGCGAGATTTTCGTCTTGTATTGTGTTTCACAATAATTGCATGGTGCTTTTATTTGTATATATTTTGGAAATTGGGCAATCCATTTCCAATTTCAAATCGACATGAATTCTTTAGTATTGAACAATGTATAAGTCGAGTAGGAATTATTGGTGTTACAGCTATGGCTATACTGAGTGGCTTTGGTGGTATGAAACGAAGTTTATAGATCACCGAAAACTTTCATGATCTTCATTCTAGCTGTCAATTGTCCATACACATACATGACATATTTCATTAAGGTACATAATAAGGCAAAAGTTTCACTTCTCTTTATACCAGTGAAAATCATTCACATTGCAAACATCTAATATACACTGTTGTGTTTTACTCTGTATATAGCTTCGTTTCTAGCTGGTATTATTTGTTTAGTAATCAATAGGATGCTAAGATCTTAAGTTATATCTTGAAAGATGGAAGTCACGTAGCGGAGTATTCAAGGTTGGAAGTTCTAAATTTATCGTAACATTACGTGTGTCATCATCCTTTGTTTACTCTTAAGTAAGTGATATTTGATGAGTTTTAAAAAAGAGATATCGATCATGACTAACAACTTGAAATTAATATTTTTTACATTACTGATTAATCTCAATTTTGCATGAAACGAACGATATTAAATCATTTCCTACACAGAAATAGAAGAAGGGGGATGTTTTTCCTTCTGTTGGTTTCTATTAAAGTACTTTCATTTTTTTCCTGAGTCTGTAATATACAGCAAGAGCGCGTAAACATTACTATTGCCATGAAGACGGATTAATGTTATTTCGCGTCTTATATTAATACGTTTCTCTAGTTTCAAGAAAAACAAGAAGTACAACAATCGAATGTCAAAACGCAAAAAGGTCGAATATTGCAAATCCTTGATAAAAATCTTTTCTAAATTTTAATCAATAGAACATAAGATGATGCTCATGCACTTAAGAGAGTACTGGGGGTAAAATTTACGATATGGCTTGGATTTATAATTTTGATGTTAAACTAACGCCTTAAATAAGATTGTCTACCAAAGACTAGAAAAAAGTCACCGTCATATTTCTTCGCCATCTGTATCGATTTATACTGTAACAGAACATTGGTTGCTGATGTATTCTATCTGGATGTTGTTTTGTTATTTGAAGGACAGTGTTTTGTTTTACTTGTTTTATGATTGATCAACACTTAGATTCATTTTATGACAATGTCGACTGCATATAGATGGAAGTGATAAGAATAATATTCCATCATTTCGATTACTAGTAACAAATACATTCTCACTATTATTCTCCACGTTATACATATTTTATATTGTAGCAATCAGGAGAGCGTCCTGTAAAGTCATCTATTAGTCAGAGCTTATTCGTATTGTAATCAGTTTCTAGTGGTAACCTTGAAATTTTTCTTCACTATGATCAAGACATGACCGTAAATTCTGGGAAAAATAGAACGTCACTTGTTGCTTGAATACCACTGTTCTCATGTTGAGCTTGCCGCTTGTGCACCATCAGTATATCACGAAATACTATGCACGTCATACTTTGTTAACTTATACAAAACGTTAAGGAGTAAATGAAGCATAAAAAAATACAAGAGAGTTCAGTATTAATTGACCGAAAGTAAACAGATCGAATGGCAAAATCCCGAAAAATGTAAAAAGTAAAATTAATTGAAGTACTTAATAGATACATAGTTTACTGATGATAAGTATGTTAACTGGTGAACAAACGGTACAAATAAAGATGATGCATATAAATGGCTAAGATGTAGTGCCTTAGGGCCCGAGTAAGAACTAAAAAATAACTCAAAAGAAAAATTAATCGAACTAAGTTCACAAGAGCAGATACAGTATTAACTGAATATTTATTTTTTCAATTTCGTGCTGTTCGCCGCAAGTAATGATGGATTCAGTGGGTATTATTTTGAGTCAATTTCGGAAATTTCTAATCTTGATGATAAAATACTAAGCCGTTCTCCCATAACAGTAGTTATTTTATCAAGAAACATAGAGAAAAAAAAAGAACTAAAAACAGATGAATCATCAGCCATTCAACATTAGTTCTCTCTCAAAATTTTCCAGATTTTTTCTTACGCGATTTTGCACTTCGAGATTTTGTATTTCAAAATTGACACCTTCCGAGATTTTTTTTCGACATATTTTTTTGTCGTAGTTTTTCATTTCGAGATATTTTTTTCTCGGGATTATTTTTCTACATTTTGTTTTCCGGTTAATTAACACATCCGATACAAGAGAACAAGAAATCGATTGACATCCAAATGTTGTTTAATGTGCAATACTGTGTTATATTTAATAGGAGAAAGACATCAGTTAGTTCAGCTAAGTGTTGGAAAAGCTTGATTTTGAATTCAAAATCATTCGAAATTTGATCGTCATGAACAATTGAGAATAACGGAAGCATGCAGTTCTGTACTCAATCTCTTGTGGTAGACTGTAATCATTAACTTTATCTGAAACGCCAAAAAATTAGTTGTACTAGTCGATGTCGATTCATTCGATTAGCATTATTCAGAATAGAAGAAAGATTAAAGAATTTTTCTCAATTAATGCTTCGAGAAAACTGACCTTCGATGTGTCATAAGCGTAATCAAGAATAGGTTTAAAACAGAACAGCAATGTATCCAACGACGAATTGAAACAATTTGTCAAATCTTAATATATCATAGAGAACGTATCCGAGAGCATCTTCAGGTGTCTAATGGATTTTTGACCACGGCACTATTGAATCGATGAGTAATAGAAAGTACTTGAATGTTTTGGTTTGCCAAGTCTTTGTTACTGCAGCATTGAGACTTTGCAAGATATTTTAGAAGAAGTTCTTTTCAACTTACGGTCCATTTTGACTTTCGAATTGAAAATTGTCATGAGCCAAATTTTCAATAAATTTAATTATTCATTGGAAAAATTCCTAACCTTTTGGATATTTTCAATCTCAAGATACTGAAGTTTTTGAAATTTTCTTCTGTGTCAAAGTTCATTTTGTTATCTATCAAAAACAAATATTTCAAAAGAATCAAGTCTTTCTAATTAACAAATATCAAGACCTCTACTTGATTAAAGCTACTAATGTGAATTGAATTCTTCATTTGATTGACTTGTATTAAATTAAAGATTGTAGTTGAGAAACAAACAGTGAAATGCTCATATTTCAAAGACAAATATTTAGAATACAGTCTAGAATTTTTCACTCGATAATATTCATCAATTCAATATTTTTTCAATCGAAAAACAATTAGATATCTGCAAAAGTTATCTTCGTACAGTAGAATATTTGTTCGAGGCATGTTATTTCATGTTGTAAATTTCTTGCAATTGTCATTATATACGTAATTAAAATATATGACTTTAAATATTAATTTTAGCCCGTTACTGACAAAGATATTAGTGATGCTCAAAAACGTTTGAAACAAGTAATGGAAGCCATTGCAAAAAGAAAGAAGAATGTTGCTTATATTGAATATGAGAATTCATTAAAATCGTCATATAACTCATCATTTACCTCAATGAATAATAAATGGAATTTTCTTCGACGAACATTAAATTCTGGATTCACATTACATACACCTAGTAATCCGTCATATAACTTATCAACTATAAAACAAGATATAGCTACATATGAAGAAATATTCTCACAACTATATAATGATCTTGCTGACCTTCAAGCTGTACAACAACGTATTGAATATTCCAAAACATTAAAAGGAAAATATTTTCATGTATTGGGACATTTTTTTTCCTTGTATTGCGTATGGAAAATATTTATTTCATTTATAAATATTATTTTTAATCGTGTAGGAAAAGGCAAGAAGAAAATTTGTTGAATTCGAATAATTTTTCGACAGGAATCTTCGTCTTTCTGCTCCGTTTCTAGTTGATCCGGTGACAAGAGGCATTGAATTGACAGTACATTATTTCAATCTTCAATTCGATGTACAATTCTGGTCTCAATATGTATCATTTATATTAGTTGGTATTATCGTTGTCACAAGTATTCGTGGCTTGTTGATAACATTAACAAAGGTTTGAATAAAAAATTAGACGTCGTGCAGAGAAAATTTATATGGCTTGTTGCTTTTAGTTTTTCTATGTTATATCCAGTAGTCGTTCATCGAATGTTATTGTTTTATGTCTTGCTCAATTGATGGTATATTCATTAACAAAATGACTTAGCTTTTGTACCATGTAATATTTGTGTTTCTAGGGCATGTATTTTATATCATCTGTGCTTCTAATTCGAATGAATATGCCGGCGCAATATCGGTATTTATAGTTTATGAAAGAAAAGCTCGAGTTTACTTCGTTTTTTTATCATGATGTAAAATTTTCCTTAGACAAATTATATCTCAAGTACTTGGTGATTTACAATTTAATTTCTATCATCGTTGGTTCGATTGCATATTTCTTCTTTCGGCATTATTTAGCATCGGTATACTCTATTTGCATTATCGATCATCACAACAGTCTATATCACTCTACGACATGAATGTTCAAAAGGTAAAAGACATTAAGAGATTACATATAAAGGGCTAAAACTTTCTTGTTTTTGTTTAAGGTTTACTCTTGACGACAGAGGCATCACTTCCGTCTATTTTTATGTTTGGTGACTTATTGCATTTATTGAAATAGCTGTCGATTGATTTTGTAAAAATAACAGAAAATGAACAAGACGAATAAAATCTTAACACTAAATTTTCCAACAGTTAACTTAAAATACAAAAATATTTGATACATCTATTGTTCTTTTTACAGCTTGGAACAAACTGATATCTCCAGCAGCAGTTCTACCACAATCCATCGGATGGATTGATTCGACGTGAATCCGAAAATTTTCACAGCAATGGATACTAACGGTTTGAAAAGTGATCAGATTGCTCTAGTCATCATAGACAAAGAAGTGCATCATGTTCTTTCGGGTTAGCTATCCTATTATATATTCGAGAAATTCATGGAGAATACCAAAATTTCGCTCGATTGATTCCAATAATTTTCACGGATTCTTCGAACCTCGAATTCAAAAACTAGAGCAGCAAGAAGAAAAATACAATGTATGTCAGCAAAAATCCTATGATGTTACAATTATTGGTGATTGTTCAAATAAGTTTGATTTATTTTACAGGTTTCAAAAAAAACAAGATAACTGTGATCAATTCTCGTTTTAAATAATTTTAGTTCATATGGACAGAACCCTATTTTGGAATAATAATGTCGCAAATTTGTTTTTTGTCGTTACAGATATTTCTACTTCTATTGACTGATAGTAGAAAGATAAGATAAATACAAAATGGATCTCTTTTGGCATTTTCTTTCCATGAATGTGAAATGAACTTACTTGTCAAAGGAAATTTTTTAGATGAATACACTTGAAATTGGAAATAGCGAAAACATCTGAATTCAGGTTTTATTCTTGTACCACACAGCAGAGTGATGGTGTTCAAAGTTCGCAAAGTGAACACTTTCATCCGTATAAAATGTTGAACATTTCAGAGAGCCATGAAATTTAGACTACCAAATAGCAATTCAAATGAATATTATTTTTCATGAAGACTGCTAGAGGTTTTATCACTGACCTCACTGTCTATCATAACGTTCGTGATATGAAAACTATGATACAGTATACCTATTCATTCTTCGGCCATGGTCTGACAAATGTTTTGAAACATCAGTAATTATTTACAGCTAGGATTCATTGCTCTACCTAGGCATACAGATAGAGGTTCATCGTTGAAAAAGATCAAATATTTATCGATGACAGTAACTATACAGTAAACAACTCTATTCCATCAAATAAACTTGATAATATTGGACTAGTCTTCTGTTTCAGGAATCGCAGCCATACTACTTTCCTGATTTTGTCCTGATATTTCAAGATTTATCTCTGTAGAAACCCTAATACGTCGTCATGACATGTTATTTTGTAATATATAACGTTTCGTCAAACCTTTATGAAAATATTTGCAGAATATATTTTGTAAAGAAACAGTGGCCGTGCAATTATTCGATTAATTTCAATCAATCTTTTCTTTTTTAATTAATTTAAGCTTCGATTATTTTGAATTTATTAATTTTTCAAAACGACTATTTTATCGTTACCAATTATCAACGATACATAAGCGGCGCACATCAGTGGACAAGAAAATGATCGGTGAGATAAATGCTTATTTCAACCGAATAAATGTCGTCAAGGTCGAAAATGCATTCCCGTTTTTCTCTGTTCATATGCTATATATACGAATACATAACTAAATCGATGTATATATATATATATATATATATATATATATTTCCATCTATACATATAATGTACATATGTATCTATAAAAGTAGACTTTGTTTGAAAAATATTTGTAATTCGGAAAATGCTTGTACCACTTGCTCTAACAATTTTTCCAATTCAAGTTATCCGAATTCTTATGAGTTCTCATTTTTCCATTGGCAATGCGTATGTATGCGTCGAATTTCAATAGAAGCAGTTTTGTCTCGCCAGAAATGAATCTAGCATTAGTCCAAATGCGAGTGAGCGGGTTTTTATTCATGGACTAAACTTTATGCGTATGATATGGTTATGTTATATGCAGTTCGGAGCATTTTTGACTTTGAAGGCATTTTTCTGCTGAAGATAATCATTTTCGTTTTTTTTACATAAGTTGCTGCGAACTCAACCGTTTTAGTAATTTCTTTTTGGACTTCAATAGTACTGAATTTTGTCCAGAACGAAATCTTAGGATAGTCCGAAATTTCACTCCACTGCAAATGTATGCACTTTTATTGTGCCACAACTTTGGATAGATATTCATATTGAACTAAAGAAGTGCTAATTTTAAAAAGCAGAGAAGTGACACTATATAGCATGGCTTTTAAAGTGAGGTTATTATTTTGAAATAGATACTTTACAGTTTAATTACCTATATTGGTCACGATAACGAAGCTCTAAATTCATATTTAAAAAGACAGGGAAAACGTTTTCCTAATTCGTTAATTCTGAATATAACCAATCGTCTTGAAAAACCGGAAGAATCAGTAGAAAATTTTCATGACGACTTATTTCGTCGGTTTGATGATTGATATTTCGAAGATAACTTCTTTCATTCCCTTCATGATTATATCGTTTTTGAAACACCTCATATTCAATCTAGATTGAAAACTGAAGTTAAATATATAATAAGTCCCAAAGAATAGCTAGTTTTGCTGTCAAAGAGAATATACTGATTCTTATCTCTCAGACAACCACGGTTAAACTTTCAATATAAATTTTTGTTCTTCGCATTTTTCTTTTGTTGGTTATAGAAAGAGTTTGATGGTGTCAGTTGGGAATATGACTTGTTTTTCACGAATATCCATGCTTTGCTGTTGAAATATTCTTAGAATGATCGACAAGAAAACGAATTTTTTCTGATTCCATGAGAATTGGTCAATACATAAAATAGAAGTACGAATAGATTTTACAACAAGCGTTGTCTCGAAGCGTTGACATAAAAAAGCACTTTGTTAATTCTATTACAGCAATAGACATACTCTGAGCATCATGATTGCCAGTGTAACATTGACTGACAGATTGATTCGAAAACCTATATTGTAGTAGTAATTATAGAAAATGTCTACATTACGCAATAATTATAACTTAAGCCATGATTCACACATTCTATGATTTGTAAATTTACATTGAAATATTGATGTCATCTATGATGATTGAATCTATGCATGTTACGTTTCATAAAATCGATCAAACTAATCCTTTCTTCGTGTAAAATTTAGCGAATAAGAAAATTCAATAAACTATTTCATGAAGTTTAATTGCTGAGTCAGCAAAAACAGCGTAGGTATTGGATTATCAACAAAATCATACTTCATATCGATAACAAGAAATATCAACCCTCTAAAAATCTATTTGCATTTACCTAGCTCTCTTTTTTTTCTTGTATCTCACCATTGAAATTCGAGCGAAGTTTTTGTATCATTTTGTTTGCATCTGAAGAAAAGAAACAAAAAATATGATCTGTTATTTTAATAATGGGCGTTAGAAAACGGGGCTTTGTAATTCGAGTTGATTTTATAATTGAAGTTAGTACAATCATGATTGCTTATATGTTGAAAAAAAGAATCATTTCACTTTTCATCGTATCATTACTTGATTGATAATAGAGCCCAAGTCATCCAACTTGAAAAAAAGACTCCTTTGACAATGAAAGTGGTAAAAATATAGAACAATGGCATTAAAATTTGTAAACATGCTTCAATTTATGCATTTAGATGTTACTGAAGTATATACTTCTCCTCTTGAGTGTCCTAACAACAAGGACGCTGGCAGAAT
This sequence comes from Rotaria macrura, assembly GCA_900239685.1. NCBI lineage: Eukaryota > Metazoa > Rotifera > Eurotatoria > Philodinida > Philodinidae > Rotaria > Rotaria macrura. Next base: position 117,236 of record OENT01000125.1, read on the forward strand.
GTCCACTAACTGTAAAACCAGTTGATATTATTAGCTGTCTCCGTTACTTAACATCAGGAGCACTTGGAGCTGCTCTAAACGGTATTCATTAAATTTCTTCTTGTCTAAACGAGTTCCATTTATGAAACATGATTTTAGATTTGAAAATGATATGCACCATTGCCGCTGACATATCAAACTGTGCTAAGAGAGAGCTTGCTGGTTGTGTAGCAGAACAGGTAGATCGGTTTCAGTCTTGAGAATTCATCTTATTCAAAAATGTTCTAGATTGGAAAAGCAGCGCTCACTGAAATCTCTGAAATAGCTGAAAACTGCTGCCCAAACAGAAATAATCCGCGATGTACTCTTCGAGGTTGGTATCATTTCGACCGTCATATAAATTATACACATCCTTTCTTTTCTTATCCTCTTCGTAGATTCACTCGTTAATGAACAACGTTGCTTTGCTGCAGATTCTCTTGTCACTTTATCTGATGGTAATCGAAAACTGGTCAGTGATCTACAACCAGGTGATTCAGTTCTTGCCTTTGATGATCAGACAAAGAAAATTGTTTCCACGCGTCTACTTACTATGCTCGATTTCCAACCACATCGATTCGGTAAAATAATTACGTATACACACCAATATGTGTAAAGTCTTGTTCTCATGTTTTCTATGCTAGCTTTGTTTAAGCAAGTGACTACGACTACAGGTCGACAGTTATCACTGAGCTCATCCCATATGCTACCTACTGATGTGCATGGTTACATAATGGCAAAGCATATCCGCATAGGAATGAATGTCTATGTCGTGAGTGATGATAAGGGAACATTCATTACGGAAACCGTTTCAAATGTATCAGACATTGTGAAACAAGGATACATGGCTCCATTGACTGAAGAAGGCACATTGATTGTGAATGATATTGCAACGTCTTGTTATGCTACGATCAATAGTCATTATGTAGCTCATGGTGTATTAGCACCGATGCGATGGTGGTATCGTTTAATGGGACTATCAAATAAGTCGAACAGTACGATTGGTGTTCATTGGTTTCCGAAAATGGTGTATGAAATAACCACGTTTTTATTACCTTCGATTATTTATTAACAATTTGCAATCAAAATTGTAAAAGAATTTTTCCGCTTGCTTTGCTTATTTATCGATACATGAATAAAATAAATGAATTGAGCATACACAAAAAATGCAACACGTGATAAACGACATAGTGAATAATATGCTTTAAAGATTTACACCAACGAGAAAAATCATTGGTAACTTGAAAGTTCGACGTCGAAGTTCAGTTTTCAGATCAATAAGAACGAGCTCAATTCTTTTTATTGGTTATCGATTTAGGTTCTTTCAAATTAATTGTTACTGAAGACATTCATCATAGTTGGCTGTGCGATTTCTTTCTTTTCTCTTACGAATCTATCCGATGTGGTGATCCAATCACACTTTGCATTCGTAGTAGCAAAGATAAATATTAGTATTTAATCGAACAACGTACCAGTAGCATAAATTGAAGTTTTCTTCGTAGGATATGGCGTCACTTTTTTAGTTTTCTTTGAGTTTCACACTACACTATATGCGTCGTTTGCTTTTCGAATTTATTTCAATCAATTGAGATATTGACTCAATCATTTATTCATCGAAATTCACATTTCTACGATACGAAGATCTTTTCCATAATTCTCTTTATTATTCTCGTTTCAATTATTGCACAAATTGAATGCTTTCTCTTGTTTTGTTTCTAAAGTTTGATTGCAATCGAACACTAAACAAATAAATTTCATGGGCTCACATAAACTTCACGTATAAATGACATTGATGTCTAATAAAAACATGAGATCTATTTCACAAACACAAATATATGCCTACATGGAAGGGTCAATACTTAATATCAGCACAAATAAAATCTGATCATCTGTTTGACTCGGATGGAAGTAAGACTATTTTTCTATGATTGAATGAGGATTTAATCGATTCATTTTCACTATTTTTTTCACGTCCGACAAAGAAAAGAAATCAGCATGTCTTGTATTTTAACAACATATTAAAAGTCAAGATATGTAATTACAGCTGTCGAAACTAACAAAGAGCAAGATGCTATACTAGATAAGCAGTATTTACAAATTCACTTTTATCCTGTTGTTGTTTTAAAGAGTGACTCAAAATACCGTACTGCTATTTGAATCTATTTTTCTAAATATTCATAAAAGAGAGACTCCATAAAAAGCCATCTGCTCCATGGTAAGTTTATCCGAATGTCATAAAAAATTTCATTCGTATAAATATGTTCACTACGTGTAGATGCTATTGAATATTGTCTTCGTTTTTGGCTGTTGCATCTCGGTAACATACGCAAGGTGCAATTTAACAGCAGATTCTTTGGAATTAATTGATTGTCTATCTCATATGAGCACAATTGTTATTGCAATCGCTAAGAATGGTTAGTATGTGAAAAACCTCTATGACACTTATCTGAAAATTTTCAGACATTCCAAGAGTATGCAGATCAGCATCATTAATTACGAATTGTGTCAAAAGTCATATATCGGGCTGTATTGGAGAACAGGTTTATAGATCGATGAATTACCTATCATCAAAATTCTTTTCTGATACTTTATTTACGTAGATTGGCGACGCAGCTTTGAAGGAAATTATAAATCTGGCAACCAATTGTTGTCCAGATCGAAATAGTCCGCAATGTTCTATTCGAGGTTGGTATCATTTCGACCGTCATATAAATTATACACATCCTTTCTTTTCTTATCCTCTTCGTAGATTCACTCGTTAATGAACAACGTTGCTTTGCTGCAGATTCTCTTGTCACTTTATCTGATGGTAATCGAAAACTGGTCAGTGATCTACAACCAGGTGATTCAGTTCTTGCCTTTGATGATCAGACAAAGAAAATTGTTTCCACGCGTCTACTTACTATGCTCGATTTCCAACCACATCGATTCGGTAAAATAATTACGTATACACACCAATATGTGTAAAGTCTTGTTCTCATGTTTTCTATGCTAGCTTTGTTTAAGCAAGTGACTACGACTACAGGNGATGTGCATGGTTACATAATGGCAAAGCATATCCGCATAGGAATGAATGTCTATGTCGTGAGTGATGATAAGGGAACATTCATTACGGAAACCGTTTCAAATGTATCAGACATTGTGAAACAAGGATACATGGCTCCATTGACTGAAGAAGGCACATTGATTGTGAATGATATTGCAACGTCTTGTTATGCTACGATCAATAGTCATTATGTAGCTCATGGTGTATTAGCACCGATGCGATGGTGGTATCGTTTAATGGGACTATCAAATAAGTCGAACAGTACGATTGGTGTTCATTGGTTTCCGAAAATGGTGTATGAAATAACCACGTTTTTATTACCTTCGATCATTCATGAATGATAAAACATGAAAAAAAGTGAAAAGCATCGCTACGACAAACTTTTGTTTATTTGTTGAAAGCAAGCTAATAATCAATCTTTAATCATTTTACTATATACCAATTTTTCAAAAAAAAGAATTGGCGTAATAAAACACTCGAATCCCTAAGAACAATGTTTGACAAGGCTAGAGCCCTGCAGGTTGTAGATAACTTGCCCTGACAGGGCAGGGCAGATGATCGAAAATTTTACAGGGCAGGTTACAGGGTGCTAGTAGCGTAACCTGTGACCTGTAACTTATATTATGTAATAGATGAAGTAAACTTCTTTCCAGAATTATTTGATAAGAAAAGGCTAAAACTGATAGTGAATAAAAAATCAATTTAGATTGGTCACAAATGCATTCAATAGAAATAATAGATACGTGCTTTATTAGTATGTTTTTTGTGTTTATGAACATCTACAATTAATTCTATTGTACATATATTACTTTTCTGATTTTCAGCTTTATTATTTTTATTCTTTTGTCCATAATTATAATTACTTTATCGTCAGAAGGGATAAAGACATGTTGCACTATCAATAACATGCTCTAGCATATATTCTTAAGACGATCATTGTGAATAATTCATATTCGAAATTCCTGCAAGTTCGGCTATACCAGAGCTTGTTTTTAGCTCATCAGGTCGAATATTTGAGAAAAGAAGACAATTTTTAAATCCCGATATTGTTGATGATATTTTAATGATAAGAAATTTTCGTAATGAATGATTTCGTGCGTTTTGTTTTGTAATTGAAACAAATTGAATGAAGTTGCATAATATAATCATGTGAAAGTTCGAATTTTTCTCAATTATAAAAAACTACAGGGCAGGGCAGGGTACAGATTAAAAAAAAATGTTCCAGGGTAGGGCAGGGCAGAGTATGCGAAAAAGAAATTACAGGGCAGGACAGGTCCAGGTTGCCAAAATCTTGTGACCTGCAGCCCTCTAGACAAGGCACGCTTTAATAGTAACATACAAAGCTATTGTTCAAGCGTGATTAAAATTTTAAAAAGTCACTATTCGATGTTCTTGATACTATTCTGACAAGTTTTGCTGTTGATTCTGATTGATCAGGCAGAAACCGTTTTAATCCAAAATAGTGTGACTTTTTTGTTGTGGACCAGACCAGAAAACATGCACTTGTCGGAAATTCAAATAAACGTTTTTACACAACAAACAAAAGGGTTTCTCCCATGTTGATACTTCTGAAATTGGATGCGATGGAATGGTGGAGGGTTTTTGTAAATTTTTCGAAATCCTGCAGACGGAGAGATATTCGAATTCGTATTATTGGATGTTATCGAATCTTTTTGTAAGAATTCGATGCAGGCTCACGTGAGCTTTTGATCTAACTCTGGCAATGCCACAAGATACTAGTTAGAATCGAACTCATGCGTGGGAGCCATTTGAGGTTTCGTCTCCCACAGTGCGATAGGATTCTTTTCAGTTGATTGGATTTGTGAAGATCTGGTATCAGATTTACACACCTATACATGTTCTATTTTCAAGACAGATCGCACGATGACTTTGTGTATATCCGTGGATCATGGTGAAAAATCTCGAAAATTTAAACAACTGGAAAGGAAGAATGGGAAATAATTGATCTATTCTATTGATAAAATATAAACATTGTTTTATTAATTTATCTAGAAGAAAACAATATTGACAACATGAGGAAGTATTTTTAATTTTTGTGTTTCCAATTGACAGGGATAAACTTGATAATAGTCCATTTGCTTTGATTTCGTTCTTAAAAAAACGACCATGAGGAGTTTCAATTTTTTTTGAAAAGATTGAATCTTTTTCGACTATTTAGGAGCACACGGACTGTCGCCAAGTAAAATTGAGCTATGTTCAAAGTGAAAATGTCCACTTTTAATCAATTGTATAAAGCTCCAAATATTCAGGTACTTTTCTGACAATAGAGTCGCAAATCGAAGGTTAAAAGCTAACATATAAATGAGTAAATGATACCGGGGGAAGCTTCGAAATGAAATAGTCACACTTGGTATCCATATAGTCCCACGCTTGTGGATAACATTGCATAAAGAATAATGTAAGATTGATATTTATTGATCATTCTTCGAGCAGTAGGTTGCTCGAAGTATTACCAAACGTAGCATTTACCTGATACTATGCCCTTGACACGTTAAGTGGCTCTACATGGACTGATGAATGGGTGATACAGTCTCTTTGAAATATAGCCAGAGAACGTATTTAAGCAGTCCTCGTCGCACCAACATTCGAAAGTTGACAATGAGACTAATATTCGATTTCAAAGCAAACTTGCATGACGACTGGTATTGTTCATACCACTAACACCAATACTATAGGTTCTCTGAAATCTTCATGAACCCAGAACGCATGTGGCATGTGCTCAATAAACTGCAGAGACAGTCTCTAAATGTCTTGTTTGAGATTGAACGAGCAGCTGTGAAATAACATACGAGGTTCTCAGTTCTGAAAGAATCATGATTAAATTTTTAGTTCGTGGCACTTGCTGCAATCGTGGATCCACCATAGTGGCCATCCGGCCATGGCTATCCCCTTGAGAATTTTTCTTTCTTTTTTCCCAGCAGAAATGAAATAGAAACGAGTGGTACTGCCTCAAATAGGCGGCTAAAACCTTTTTTTGACCATGAGCACCACGCCCTTACTGATTTTCTGGATCCGACGCTGGCTTGCTGTGAGATATTAATCAACCTTACGAAATCAACCTTCATCCTATTCCTACATTCGTTTATGTAGGTGTTCATCTGTTCCAAATAGATTCTCGGAGGTAACAGATGTTAATTGGCATACTGTATCGATCGGAAGCGGCTACAACTATCATTGATTGTCAATCTGCTAAGTTAGAAAAAATTATTGGAACAATTGAACATACTCCGATACTTGAACGACTAAATCATTAGTATCAACTGTCATATTAATTGAAATGAATTGAGATGAAAGATTCGACTGCAAAAAGTCACTGGAACGAATTTAATTTAACACTACATTGACCGAGAGCAAAGGTCCTTGTGAAATGATATAACGTTTTTCAATATCGCATTGAAGCGTATGTGGATCCGAATCTAGCTAACGTTCATAATCTTCCTGGGTAAGTAGTTAGATAGTGACTATATAGGGGGGCAACAAATCTTTAATGAATTTGGGATTTATCACCAAATCTCTGACGTTTGGACTTGGATTTGGAGCATGGTTCGAATTTAGCTGCTAGATGTGGATTTCGTCTAAATTTAGATTACAGGGTTGTTGATAGTGCTTTGTTTATCTAAGATTTGAGATTTTGGATTATGGTGATATGTTTTGGACTTGGATTTGGGTTTCTGTCTTAGTTTTGGATTTGGAGTTAGAGTTGGGATTTGTTTTCAATCTAACATGAGTCCCAATTGGTAGCCATACTGCACTGAAACCAAATCTTAATCCCAAACCCAAATTCCAACCTGAATAATGCAGGCCAAATCTAAAATCCAAATCTCAAACTCAAATCTATAAAATTTCGTATTAATTTATAAGACTTGAAACTCTTTTCTCCCTTCTCAAACTTTATCTTACAAAGTCTCATAAGATTTGGGTAACTTGAGATCAAATTCAAACCCAAATTCAAATTCAAATCTCAGTCGAGAACAAACCCAAATCTATTTACACCAAATCCAATGGCCTTGGATTTGTTGCATCTCTATGAATATAGTCGATTGTTGGGCGATACAACTGTACAGACCCAGAGTAACCATGGTAACGAAGATAATTAGTAAATAGGCTCGAGTACTCCACTGTTAATTTCGTTTGATACTAAGATGTTGTTAATTCGTTTGGAAAAAAACTGAGGATCAACAATTTATGTTTTATTTATGCTAATACTGCTTTCACGTTGGCTGTTGCAAGTGCTCCTAGAGTAGACTGCAAGTGGATGTGTATGAATCTTTTCATGCAGGTTAATTTTTTATTTGAATGAGATAGTCTAGAGGGGTGCTAGTCTTCGATAAGTTGAATAAATTTTCCGATTATATGTGAACACTGAAATCATAAGATTGTGTTCAATCCACCAATTTGAGCCAGAAAATCTATTACAATAGTGGGAAACGTCACTTAGTTGTACAAACGTGTACGAACAAGTTAATCGAGTACATGCCATAAAGAATCGACCGTAATCCATACTAGTCTGCCAGTTTCTATGAACAACTCATCAGCCAGAGATTTTATGACGGTTTCTGTAACATTGAAATGAGTATCTTGATTGATATCGAATGTTGGAACATCTTTAGCAGAATAAGGAACAATCGAATCGATACAGGACGCATCCTAATAGCCTTCTAGTGTCGAAACTAGAAATTCATCAGGTGGCAAACCTGGTGAAGAAGAAACACAATATCGATCATTTCAGAAAAAGATCTATTCACTTACAAGCTGATTTTATTTCAGGAACGAAAACCGACGAATATTCTGTAGCGATAAAATAGTTAATGTATTCTGTGCTTTTCAATGATTCATTTCAAATTTTCTTCTTTCTTATAGTTTGGAATTGGAAAGCTACCACTCCGTACTATTGAGCACACACCGTCAGATAAGTGCAACGAGACTAAATGATAGGTTGGAACACATACGTTGAGAGGTTTGCATGAGTATTCAACCAAGACTGGTAGTCTCATTATGAAGTTAGTGCTTAGGCCAGATATGAAAAAATTATTGTTGTTGAAATGGCGCATTGTACTTAGTTTTAGGGATAAAGGGATGGTTGTTGTTAGAAGATTTTGACTAACTTGCGCATAGACTCTGCTAGACAAAAAAGACAACGGGACACCTTCGGAGTTGATGAGTAAAGACAAAACTGACCCCAAAATTGCATCCTCAATGATAGATTGTTTCAGGGTACATATGGATCGAAATCGTTAAGAGTATGCCCTGATGATCATTCGAACACCAATGCCAAAAAAAGGAGAAAAATTAGTTTCATAAGAGCGATCGTTCCATGATTGAGTTCCAAAAGATCTTGAACATATTTGATGAAACTTTCGAAAGCCTTGCATTTACAAATTCTATAGCCAACGCAATTAATGTTTGCTTTTCTGATCTACCGAATTCCTCGAAGGATGCTTGAAGGGTTTGAAGTAGCAACCATCAAGTCTGAATAGATGTGTGTGATATAGAGTTATATAAAATCATTCGTGCCTCAATGTTGCTGTAATTGAGTAAAAGATGGTCAATGGAGAGACTTGCGATGACTTACTAGGCCGATCACAGAACTCTTGTTAAAACAACCTGACTTGAACAAAGTTTGTGCGTTGTTTTAGACGTTGGCTAGGAAGAACTAATCAAAAGATGAGCATTTTTCAAGGTGTGATCTAAAACGTTTGTAAATATCTTAAGATCATTTTCCATCCAGTCAGCCGTACTCTGCAGATCAGAATAAGTTAGCTCTCCTTTATATTGATATCTAATTAGTGTACAATTCTGTATTGTTCGATTTCCGAATGAAAAGAATATTCCAATTCTCACAGTTAGATATTACTAATCATGTAATTTGCGCTAATCTTGCTTCACAGCTATCTTAATCAGCTTCGATGAAAAAGATTGTCAGTAGTGCAATCTTTATAGGATCACAATTGGAAACACGACACAGCTACTATTACTAATCATCTGAAAATTGTACTAATCGATACATGTTTATATATGCATATGAGTGAAATGCAACTTTTTGGTACAATTCACGGAAAAAATTGAAAGTGAATCTAAACCACTATTGAGTAGTTCATTTTATTATACTCTATGCCTCTAGTATATAGCAAAAATTTCCCAACACTTAATCGATTATTAAGAGAAGTATGAGCTCTACAAATTTTGCGATTCTTCTACTTGAGGTGCGCGTAATTCAAAAACCGCACAAAAACCTTTTTTGATATATTTTTACATGATTCAATAGAGCTCAGCGAGCTCTACAAGAGTAACTATATTGAAAAATTTTAAGTCCTTTCATTGAAAGAGATTTCTCAGAAAACTCCAATTTTTCTTCTGGTAGGTATAAACACTTAATTTTTCACTAAAGTTTGCTTTTTTACTTTTTTAACGGCGGTATATGACACTCTGAGAAGCTTTTGTTAGATTTAGCATGAAAAACTGCATCTATATAGACGTGACTTTTAGTTTGTTCATATAAAACTGAAAATATCTGCAAAAATTCGTTACTGCACTCTAAAAAAAGAAGAGCTTTACGGAACCGCCC
>OENT01000125.1:127115-181115 GCA_900239685.1 Rotaria macrura
GGGCGGTTCCGTAAAGCTCTTCTTTTTTTAGAGTGTCTTCTTTTTATTTAGTATAACGTAAATTTCTCCCAAATAGAAAAGGATTAAAAGTTGAAATTCCTGTCACTTACACAGCTTTTTGTTTTACAACTACAGTGAAAATTCGAGAGAAATGTTTTATTGAAGAGTTATAAACAGATCAATTTTCAAATCATCACTACAAAATGAGTATGAAGACCTTGTTTTCAAAAAGTCTTGTTATTTTCATGCACAAATTAATCTGATAAACACAGCTTTTTCTAATAATTTTGTGTCTTCAAGAGTTGTCTTTGTTTTAGTAAAGTCTGCGCATCACTAGCTTTTTCAATGACAGAATTACAACCACGTTTTCCTCACTCTACACAAAAATAATAGTGTCTGTCAAATAGTGCGAACATTGTACGAAGGAAAGAACAAAACATTATGATCAAATCGTCGATATATTTCGATACAGTATCAAACGCTGTACAAAATTTTTGAGCTGCATAAGTTTCCTCTTCTGTTTCAATGGTCGAAAAATTCGTTTTTCTGATCACGTGTCATTAATAATGAGCATTTTTTCGTCATATATCTCTTATCATTCAGGACTGTTATGAGCTACAGGGCTGAAATTTTGTGTACCAATGGGACATACCAAGTGCCATAATGTATAAAAATATTATTCGAATCAGTTCGTAGAAACAAAAGTTATTAGCCTAATACTACTAAAATATTAACCGTACAAAAAAGTTGCAATTCATTCATATATATTCTAAGACATTTCTTATTCATCACTTTCTTCACCTTATCAAGCTGCAACAAAGAAATATTCAATATATTGTAATTCGATTATGAGGATACATTACCTACTCAGATCAATCGTTCAGAATTTCGAATACCATCGGAATCAGCCCGAAACGGATACTGTTCCGATCTGTTCTGGCTGTGTCCAGTATATTTCAAGCGGCAATAAAAACGCCACAATAATAGAAGTAATATCCCGACCTGATTTCACAGAACCAGGAACTGGCGAACTCTGAGAACGGTAAATGTCTAGCTAATAACTCGCATCTTCGAGGAACTCACTGCTATCAAGTCAATTTTCGTTAATATCCCTTCAGAAAAGCAGGATAATCCGATCCATAAGGTTCAAGGAACAAAACGGAATCGACTGTTCTCCGTCAGGATTTTGGCCAATTATTGTTTCTGAAAATACCTACACCACCTTGGGAAGCAAAACCAGCACGTATCTATATATAATGCTCATTGTTTGTGTCTCTGTGTGTTTCTCTGTGTCGGGTCAAATGTTCAAGGTAAAAGTTTGAAGCTTAAAGATTCTAGAACTTTCTAGAGCTTTCCAGATTTCTGTGGCTAACTATAAATTTCTGGAAGTTTCTAGATTTCTCTCAAACTTTCACTGAGGACCGTGTGGAAACGTTAAAGATCAAAGTTAAAGGTGAAACTTGATGCTGCTATGTTCCCAGAAAGTTCTAGAAATATATACATTATTCCACAATGTTAAAAAGTCATCAAGAATTTTCTGTAATATTTGAAAACGATCCGTCACTTACTGGAATATTCTCTAGCATACTCTAGAACTTTCAGTGACCATGCGCTATGCATGATTGAGAATGTTTTCGAAGGCTCTAGGATAGATTACAATGATATATGGCTGTAAGGCGATAAGAGTAAAAGGGTACAAGGTTGAAGGGATATAAGGCTTTAATGTGGCAAGGCTACAAAGTTGTAATCTATCTATATACAATTCGAACTGTCTGATTGTGTATTATTGGATCAAGGTTAAAGCACATATGTGAAACTTTACATAAAAATTAGTCGTGCCGTATGCACAGGATCTTGCTAGTGATGAAATACTTTTGAGAGCGCCCAACCGAGAATCCCCTTACCATAAAAACTCAATCATCACGAGAGCTTTAAAGGTAATTTTTGACTACTTTCTTCTACTCGAATTCTTAAGCATCTCAAATTTTATGCAACGCAAACGACTGTCACAGTTTCTGCAACAGTTGGATCTCACTGTACGCCTAAGTTTTCGCTCAAAATCAGTAACTTAACACCAAAATAGTATCGAAGATTATTCATTTTATGGAATTTTGCTGATGTTTCTGAGGAAACTGATACAAAATCAAACGCTGAGATGCTTGAGAAAACGGTTCTCTCGCGCTCAACTGTTGTTTTTACGAAAACGACCGTTGCCATTGGAAATGATATAGTGATAAGATTTGTGTCCTTCGGAACGTCTCTCAGTGCGGCTTCAATCGATGAATGGGAAAGACCTTGCTAGAACTTTTAGTGGAGGATTCCTAAATAGTTACTGTTTCAAGGCGCCAATATCTTGTTAGAGAAAGCACTATGTACTGATCGTTTGGTTGAAATTCTTCAATTTTCAATTGTTTAACTATGGAACTCAAAAGAGTGATACACCGAAGCTTTTTAAAAAGGTTTCTGCATTCAAATCTGTATAATTATTGATTTGGAATTTCGAAGGCATTATATCAGAGAGGATTTAATGAATTAGTATGTAGCAATTTAGGGCTGTGAAGGTCAGTTAATGATGCCACGCATCGTTTACTTACACCAGTAAACGATGGAAATTTAATACTTCAGAAGGAGCTGCGGTCAAAAGTAGAGATATAGTAATAAAGGAATATTTGAAAGGCTTGCCGAGTACATCGTGATGATCTATATGGCTCCATTAATTTTAAATAGGCATCGGTGAGCTACGTATAACATACCTGCTTTTTTCAAGCATAGCGAGTTCGGAATGAAAAAGTCTCAAAAATTGATTTGAAAGACCTTCGAAGTTTAAGTTATCTTTTAAAGACTCTGATGAGTTTCGAACCAGCTAGTTTTAACAAGTATACTGTTCTTGTATATAATAAATTGGGATGAAAATATATTCTTCAAAACGCTTTCTACTGAATGATTAAAGAACATTGTGGAAGCTCTGGAGGGTATGTATGACTTTGCCAGTATTTTCCTCAAAGTCGCTATTAGGAACCTTTCGCAAGCCTTCGGAAATATTGGAAAGAATGGCTTATTTGTCAACCGGAGGAAGTTAATTTAGATGAGTCGTGTATGAAAAGTTTTGGACATAGATCAAGTGATCTAATGCGTTGCCAGATTCTATAATAGCAAAGCGTTGCAAATTTGTTTTGGCTGTCAAAATCAGTTGAAAACATTTGCATGCATATCAATGTGGTTTCTATCAATACGGGGATTTCATTAAGTCGTATGCTCGAATACCCTTTCGTTCAGTGTTACTGTTAGAAGTTGTTTTAAAGTTGTTTTCCAGGTTAGAATTATTTCTATTTTCTATTGTAAGTTTATGAAGGATTAGTTTTGTTGAATGATGTTAAGAAGTAAGTATTACTTGATACTTAGAAGACTTCGGAGACTGATTCAAAGGGTTAAGATCGATGTTTATATAAATTATTTTAATTAGTTCATTGTACTTAGAATTACTGCAGTCAAGCGTAATCTAAACAGTCACAAATTTGGAACAACGCTAATTCACAAACATAGATTATGAGGCACTAACACTGATTAAACTACAGCAAGAAATCCATTTTGACGAACGCAAAAACTGTCTCAGTATGAAATCAACAAAAAACTACTTCAATGTCGAAAATCGAAAGCTCGATTTTCTTCTACAATTTAAACGTATTCGTTCAAACGCTCTAAAACTGTAGTTTTTCATTATTTTCACACTAAGAAAGTGAAAATTTAGCGCAAAAACGGGTTTCTTGTGTTCTTTTAATCAGCGTTAGTAATTCACTATTGAAGTGCGATTTTTACTGTTTAAAAGCGTTCTTCTCAATATTTGTCTGCTTCGGTAATGAAGAATGCACAAATAATGCTTGACTACATAAAAATGAAGGAATAAGAAGAATGATAACGGTGTAAGAATCACTAGCATTGCATAGTCTTCTATCAATTGTTATTGATATTAAATTTTTGTATTCTGTAATTTCCCCAATCAACGACATAGAGATTACCGTATCGATCAAATGATAAACCAAATGGGGCATTCAGTTGGTTCGACCGTAAACCGGCACCATTTCCACCAATAATGATGCTTCCCTCTGCGGCTCCTCGGGGCCAACGCACGATTCGGTCATTCCCCCAGTCAGCCACATAGACAGTGCCCAACTTATCGACAACAACTCCTTGAGGACACGATAATTTATTCACACAACTGCCTTTCCCATGACCACCAGCAACGATAATGCCTTGTTTGGCACCTTCCAACCATTTCATCACACGATCATTTCCCAATTCAGACACGTACAATGAATGATCTCGATCGACGAATACATATGATGGACCAGAGAGCTGATCGAGACGATTTCCACGCCCATTGCCGCCAGCAATAACTGTTCCTCTAGATTCTCCTCTTCGATATCGTCTCACCTCATCTTTTTCATAGTCAGTGACATATAGAGATCCATTTTCGTCCATTGTCAACCCCCGACAACTGATGTTGGAGAGGATTGTTACTCCACTTGTTCCATTTCGAAGAGGCCATCGAACCACTCTTCGATTAGAATAGTCACAGATAATAAGACTATCACTATCTTTGTCGATAATCACATCGCTTGGGTAAGACAATTGATGGGCTCCACTTCCCTTTCCATTTCCACCGGCAACTACTTCACTACTCATCGCCCACGATTTCCATTTCATAATACGATGATTGGAGTGATCAGCAACATAAAAAGTTTGATCATTATCAACATACAAACCGCATGGGTAAAATAGTTGATTGATTGCATTACCTTGCCCATTGCCTCCAGCCACAGTGATACCATCCTGAGACCATTGAGCATTTAAATGAATGTCAATGGAGGGAAAACGTAATGGAAGGGCTAAAATAAATGTTACGGTAGTATGTCTTGTTAAAATCAGAAAATGAAGGAGTATTTCAAGAAGAAGTCGGGAGATCATTGGAGTGCTCACTGTGGCATTGTACATGACCACTGTTTCTGTCTTTGCAGCAATGACTAATCCAGGAAATCGAAACAGATTCCAATGAAAGCCGTTTGAAAGAAAAGCAAGCTCATTCTTAATGACTTTCATTGTCGTAGAAAAAAAAGAAATGATCTGTTTCTTCAATCTATTCGACTTTTTTCAGTTTCTAGAAGATTCTTTTGAGAATATCACCATTGATAATTTTTTGAACATCATATCTATTTTCGCTCAAGTTCCTATCATAGATATAGTTTTCAGATTTTTATAGCCAATAAGTAATTCAGTCATGAATTAGTTGATTAATAGTAAAAGGGCTCAAAAATGAGTATGGTGTTTTCTTTTAATAATCAAGTTTGATTATAAGTATTGAATTTAAAGATATCGTCGATAACTAGGGTCCTTTTCTCGACTACCTTCTGTGGCTATAGTTAGAAGAATTCCATTACCATAGCTCTCACCTACCGATGATTCTCATTTTGATGTCGAAGTTACTATGAAAGATATCCTACCTTTAGTTGTAGAAGCATTGATTTCCATGCTGGAGATCTGAAAGAATAAATATTGGATGGTGAAACATTTTATAAACTGATTATTATCCAACCGGTGCGAATATGCACATTGATGCTACCATTTCAGTATTTTCAGTCGCACTTTTTCCGGCTGAAGCTTCCTACAAATAGAATGAACAAGCGATGAACAAAGAAAGTTTCTTCGAAAATTCTTTTACTACTTTTGATACGATGGATGATACCGTTGGTTTTCTTTCGCTTTCGGTAACAGCAGCCGGTGCTCCTACTTCACAAAAAATTACTCTTGCATCAGATGATCTACGATCAGCGTGGAAACAGCTGATTTCTGACTTGCCTGATTTTTCTGACTTTTCTGGGTTTTTCGATTTAAATCAGAAAAATAAACAAGAAAATCAGCTGCTTCCCCCGTGTCTGCAGTGGTATTATTGAAGATATTCGACTGATATTCTATTAATTAATAACTTATGATCAGGGTGTTCGATACAGTTACGAATGGTTTTCNCTCTTAATCATTTTAGAAGTCTCAATCATGCTTACCTAATATATATATATATATGTATGGCTCTACGAAACACTATAAGAATCATCAGCAGAATGCTTCCTTTGCTAACTCAGAAAACACTTTTATAAAATAAATAGGGAGTCTAAATTTGAAACGTAACACACCAGAATAGCAAAAGCAAGTATCATCTGTAGTAAATGTTTCCAGTGATTTCCATACTCGATTCAATCATTCTCAGTAGAAAAATATGATCGTGGAGAGGTTTTTTCTCGTTAGGAGAAAAATTAACGTCAACAGTTCGTTTACGTTTTACGTTTAAAAATGATTAGATAATACAGGAAAACAAAAGCGAAATATTGAATAGACCATAGGTGCTTCACTCGCTACTACGCTAATACAAAATTAATTGATGCTTTTTAATAAAGATATTTTCGTTTAATCGAAATTTTCATCAAACTGAGTTAATTTTACGTTTATTTCTGTTACAATCTGTATTGATGATAATACGAGATCATAGAATTTCTTTTGTACATGTTCACTTCGTTTTCTTCTCTTTATTGCCTGTCTCTCTTTCGTCAGTTGTTTTTCTCTTCTTTTATTAAAATCACCTTCTATGAATGCCACCAGATTCTCTCCTTCTTATTTATAATTATGAAAGTATATTTTTTTTAAATGAGAAGAAATTTTAGAATATTTATAAATTAAACCCCGAACTTTGAGGATTTTCACTTGAGTTTCAGCTAGTTACTCAATGGATTATTCATCTGCAATGTTTATAGCACATCGAATGCTATTGAGGCATATAGCTCTGAAATGTTTTCACGACATCAGAGAGTAAGAATGTCATTTGTAAAGTGAAATATTTTATCTCGTAATTTCGATATCACGTACTTGAAGGCTCTGGATTGATCGGTGATGATGGAGTCACAGGTTGTACTGCTTGTAAAAGAGGATGTGGTGGAGGAGTTTCTTCCAGCTGAACGATATGTAGATCACCTTGTTTTAGACAGCTAGTTACTTTGAATTGCGTGGCAGCCATCAAAACTACTTCGTCTTCTGGTGGATAATAAGAATGTTTACTAATGTTTCTAGCTGATGTACATTTTAAAGTAAACAGAGTTCTGGTGCCTGTCTCTCCCAAGAATAGGTCTGATTGTAGTACACCAACGGATTTTGTGCAAGAGGAGAAACCCCACCAAACAATTGTGTCTCCTTCGACGTAACGGTTGCTCAAATTCATTTTGACACCCCGGTATACAGTTGTGACAAGCGGTGGAAGGCGCAACAATGCATTTAGAAAAAGTCTCAAAAAAAGATACCATGGTGTGAGACTTTGTTGTCGATTCGGTGCTCGCAATGTTTTATTCAAAACTACGTAAAGGCATTCATCAATCGGATCCCATCCCATCGTATAGAGCATGATCGATGCAGATTCATCTGGTGTCAATCCATCAGCAGGTTCTTTGCAGCGTTGTTTAGCGACATAAGCGTAACTCTGAACGTCTGGTAGAATTCGAATAAGTGGTTTCACAGCTTCTTCTAATGAAACAAGGGGCATTCTTCCATAACCACTAATTGGAGTGAGAAATTCAAGCGGCTCTTTATTAATATCTGTAATGCGTAATATACGCTGCGCTGTTGCTTCTTGTTCTTCGACTCTAGCCATATATAGAGGAACGAAAGTTGATCAAGAAATATTTCAATGATAGATATCTGGAAAATAGTAGAAAAACAATTTCTAGTCTTATATTCTATGTCATAGATCTTTCTTTCTCGTTTAATCAACTGGTAACATTTCATAATATTTGACTACAAAAAGAAACTGATTTATTCGAGTATAGATGTGTTTAAAAATCTTTTATGTGGGCTGCGTCAATACTGATATCTATAAAACTGCGTTTTCCTCTTGCACTCGTCAGGCATAGCAAAAAATGTTTTCAAGAACTCAGTAATTTGTTCGATACATTATCACTGGGTCAGGGCTTAAAATTTCCTACGGAGGAATTGCTCAGACTTCTTTCTTTTGAACACAATCTAATCTTCAAATAAAACAAAAACTGCTGGTTAATCTACTGTTCCATTCCGAAAACATCTAGTTCTGTTGACTGAAAATTTTAAAGTATTCAATAAGAAATTAAATCAATCATGGAAACAGCAGAATAAATGGTCGGGTGTGATTTTTCGGTTCGCCTTCCTGCTTTATTTCATCTCATTTAATGTTTCTCATGAAAAAACTATCCATGTTTCCTTATTGAGATCATAGTACCGCAGATTCGTCAATGTTAGCAACGCACTATTTGAATGGGATGCAAACAACACGTAAAAGAAAGAAAACCAATCTTTACATTTGCTACAACAACTTAGAACAAGCAGTCGTGAAATTTTTAAGCTCGTTTCTAATGATAATGAGTATAACGAAGTAAGCGTAGTTGTTGATCGACTGTGAATGTGAAACAATTTTCAATCAATGGGATGAACAGAAGGCGAACATAGGAATTATTTTATAATATGCTGATATTTTCGGATGTGGCTTGTGATGATTCTGGAAGTCAAGAATTACACCCACAACCTGTATAATAACATGAAAAAAGTTCGATTTTGTAATTGATCCTTCGATTGTTTCTATGAATAATGCATGTGGTCTCGTCATTTTCTCTTGAATGCATGGATCTGGTGTGGAAACAGTAAGTATATTCTGATTGATGTCATGTGAGATTATTATCCTATTCAAATAACAAATAGTCGTGCCCAAATTACATATCCAGAAGAATAACTGAAAATGGCCATACTTCTGTCGAGTACATCCATGAATAATCACTCGATCAAATAAGCATTCGTCTTATCTGATGTCATAATATGTGTTTGATAATGATGATGATAGCTTTTATTGCTAGAATAAAAACTGAATGATAGTGCAAATATGAAGATGAGAGGAAAATAAATGACTCCACTGAAAAGAACCAAGAATCACTGATGCGAATCGGGTAAAGAATCGGAGAGCATAGAAGAGGAGCAAAACCCTATCATAAAGAACAAGACAAATTAGCTGTAATGGGTTGACCTCTATTGACGCTAGTATCTCCGTTATGTATGAGCTATGAGACAAGTATCAGCTGTCTTATATCGGATTACACCATAAAATACATAACATTTGCATTTTCCTGTGTAGATTTTTGTCAAAAATTAACTTTATCCCACATAGGTGACTTAAAAGAAGAGTGTGAAAATTTACTACACTCACGTGACTATGGTTAATTGAATTCGTATTATGTACTTCATTGTTCCAAAAAAGTAGAACAATAGGTAGATTATCTGTTGTTGTCAAGAATAGGTGAAACATTTGAAATGTTCGCTTTCAATGCGTCATATATATTGATCATAGAGTACACATGTTGGTTCACTCAGCTAAATCCGTTAAATTCTCTCTCACTCTCTATAGGTCTGTTATCATTCAGTTTTTCGTTACATAACAATAACAAGTATTCAGGAGTGTATACAGGTGTGGGCATTGATAGGAGATCAGATGTTTACGCCGTAATGGTCACTATTTACTAAGAAAACAAATCTGTTTTGAAATAATATTACTGGTTATGTCGATAATAGAGAAAAATAGAGTAATCCCGTGATCCCATGCACCACTAGAAATGAAGCAAAGTACTCACTACACTTATCATCAATAAAAAAAGTATAGGAGAGATTTACCATCGCTAGGTTTAGAGTAATAGCATTTTTTCACAGCTGACTTGTTTTATTTAGTTCCTAGTAATATTAGGAGTAATAATGAAAAGAGGCAATCAAAGGACTGGGGCACATTTGAACGCATTTTGGCCCTTTTGATTTCAATTACAAAAACTAACTGAATCACATGTAAATCGATAGATTATCAACTTCTGATCATTTTCATGCTAAATTCGATGTGTTTTTATGAGATTCTAAGTTTTATATGGGTCTGTCACATGTATCACCCATTAAGTACAATAGTTTTCTTAATTTTTCATGAAAGTAACTTTCACCGAACTTCTTTTATATACCATTCGGTAGGACTTTTCAAGCTCTAAAAAACTTGCTATTTCTAAGAATTTTAAAAAGTAGACCCATATCCCAAAAAAATCCTATAATCAGTTCGGTCTCTATAAAAACAATGTCTGGACTATAATTATATCTGTAGTTTTTCATAAAAACAACATTGAACCAAGTTCTTTTATACACCATTCGATAGAACTTTTAAAGCTCTATAAAACTAGCTATTTGTAAGAATTTTAAAAAGTGGGCTCATAAGCCAAAAGTACCATATGATAAGTTTGGTATCTATGAAAAAGAGACTTTTGTCTTGGTTCTCAACATCTATAGCAAAGTATATCTCTTTGATGAACAAGTTAATATCTACATCAATTGTTCAAATTATGATCTATGTTAAGCGCTTCACTCAGGTGCTCATGAATCAAAGTGTAGCATAAATAATAATTATGTTTGTCTTATCTTTCTCGAACATATTGCTACAAAGGATCTTATTGCTTTCCTTATGATTATCGAGAATTTACTGCTAACGTTAATGTTTGAGGATATTTTGTTCTTGACATGTGACTGTGTTATCACATACTTTTTTTAATGCTGACTAGTCAACAATGCCCTTCCCAAGTGTATCTAATATCATAAATGGTTCGATCCCATGTCAGTATTGTGATAAATTTAGTTTTGTTTGTTCGTTCATTTTGAAAAAAAGTTGCGTGTGTTGAACAGAAGTTTTGAAATCTATAACCTAAATACCGCACACGAATCCTACAAAATGTGTTGCTTGCGATTGAAATATTCGAAGTCCAAGAGTGCATGTTTTGAACACAAATATTCTCAGAGTTTTTGTGTCTATCGAACAACGTAAACAAGTCACATTTAGCAACGCTATATGCAATGGTTGTCGATCGAACTACTATCGGTGGAAGAAATTGACGATGGGTGACTTTGACTAGTTCGATAACAATGATTCAGATTATTTGGAACCTGATGATGAAGTAGATGAAAATAATAACATGGTAATATTAGCATTGTTAGGATACACAAGTTGATGTCTTTTCCCACAGGTATTAGATACTTCACCTTCAATTTCAATCGATGAAGAAGATGGACAAATAGATTCAATGGAAGAAAAAGCAACAACGATTAGTTTTCCTGTATGTTGTTGTTTGAAATCATACGAGTAAATTATTTTGTGGTTCATATTGCCGCATTTAATTTGATGTATTCAGATATTGTATCGTGTGCAAGACAAATAATTCTGAATCGAAATGTGTATTGACAAAAGAACAGCGTACGATAGTTTTTCTAAAACGAGGAATTATCTTACCTGAAAATTCTCGTTGTATTGCTGTGCACATGTATAAACGTGAACTTACTTATGAAGCATTGGAAATGATTCAACCTTCAAAACTTGACGATTTGATTTTAAAGGGTGATGATGTTAAGAATTTAATGATTGATTTTCGTTTTAGTAATAATTCCGCCAATACTTTCGATTTCGATAATCCGAGCAGTCTCGATGATGATAGTTACAAAACAATAACTGGTCATAGTCGAGGTTGATTAGTTTTTCTTTATGGCTTCAGTAACAATAACTTTGCCCTATTTACGATAATTTCCACGATGTACTTGGCCATTTAACAACTATGAATAATTCTAGCGTACGTTCTGTTACTGTTGCTCTTGCTGTTTTCTTCACTAAGGTGCGACTTGGATTTAGCAATCGCATCTTAGCGTGTCTTTTTCATCTTAAAAGCAAGTGAGCAGTGTCTTGCATATTTCACCTAGTGCGAGGAGCATTGATGAAACATTTTGTGCCATTAAATCTCGGCTATCAACAGATTACACGTAATGTACTCCTTAATTATCATCAAACGGTCATTGGTACTGAACTTCTTACAAATAAATCGGACCAGATTGTTTTAATTGGTGATGGAACCTAGCTATTTTGTCAAAAGTCGCCGAACAACGAATTTCAAAGATGTACTTACAGTAACCATAAGCATCGTCATCTCATTAAACCAGTGATAAATACCGCGAGCGTGAGCAAAATTAAAGGTCGAGGATCGATAAAGATAAAAAGATCTAACTAATACTAGAAATGTTAATCATACGAACGGAGAATCGAGAATGTCATTTTATTCATATTTAATTAATTTAGCGTAAGCGATAAGTATTCTTTCGAAAATCAAGACAAATAAATCGTCTATCTGTAAAATTGTAAATAATAAGCGTAATCGATCATAAGCACAAAACTTTCAGTTGATAATCAATCGATTATTGAATGAATATAAACAAAAACAATCGAAGAAATTGTGCAAATAACACTTATTTTCATTTTAATCTATTCGAAATTGATTAATAATTGATCTTCAATCAAATTCTAATCAAATATAATCATTTTCGTATAATATGTGCATCGCTTTTGTTTTTATCAAAACAAATTACTCGTGTAGGATGGTTATATACTCAGTGTACTGGGTCCATTGCTCGCCAACTCATCAAAAAATGATGCGGCAATTTTAAAGCATTGCTTGCTTAATAATTAACAGCAGATTTTGAACTGGTTGCGTGCCGATGACATCTTAGTATTAGATCGCGGGATAAATTATTAAAAAAATCAGATATCTCATGTTGTTTTTCTTAGTTCCGCAATGTTGTCAATACAACCACTCGTCTTCGCCTCCAAGTTGCGATGCCAAGTTTTTTACACCATCAAAACCAGTTGTCACATGATGAAGCGAATAGAACTCGTTTTGTAACAAAAACTAGATGGATTGTTGAAAGTGGTAGGTTACAGTATTTGTTGATGATCATGAGCGAAACTGTTCGAATAATCAATGAAAACTTACTTTACGATCTCTCAACTTCTAAGTTAGTGGCAAAATAAAAAACTGGAAGTTCTTCGTGCAAACGCTTCAAAACACATCGCTTCCGTTTGCTGGAAATTGCTTAGATATCGTATGCGCTCTCATTAATAAATTTTACTGTTCAGCCATCGCAAATAGACAAGATGGTCTAGAGATCACTGCACTAATGCGTGAGATGTGGAAGGCGGAAAATGCATTGGAAAAACATCTTCGAGAACTGGATCAAGGAGAAACATTGTGCTAGTCTTAATACAATGCTGCAATGTACCTTTTCCCGTCGCTTACAGAGAATGATGTGCGTAATCTCACTTTTGGTATGTGATAATTTGAGTCTTTCGTTGGAAGATTTCGTTATTCCAGGGTTATATCAAATCATAACGGCAAAATCATACATAGTCGATCATCTCCAACAGTCCGATATTCACGAAGAACAACTTGAATTGGATGTGGAACTACGTGAAGAACATGATGATTTGGTACGAGCCTGATTTCAGTCCTACCATTCAGATCGCAAGAAATATGTAGCTACGGTGAAATTTAATGAGAAAAACGAACAACCTATAACTGGATGGTTCTGTACATGCTATGTGGATGGTCGCGATGTAGGTATGTGCTCTCATATAACAACATAACTTTGGCATATGGGAGTTGAAAGAACTATGGTACCTACATCAACTCATCCATTTTCTGCTTCAACATTACCGACCGCTATCGATGATAGCATGAAGTTTTCCGATGATAGTTATAACTCTGACAATGATATAAATGATTTACGAGGAACTACCGGAACAGCCATTACCACCAACGACACAGAACTGGATTGGTGACGGTAACGGATGTAACTATTTTAACTTTATTCATATTACCACTGTCGTATTAAAGTCATTCGCTTCATTATACTCGTTAACAAGTTTATCAGAGGCAGCTGATTGAGATTATCAGAAACTGGATGAATCAACTGAGCAGGGACTAACCTAGTTTACCATTTTAATTCAAACAAAACACTATAACCTAACACATGATCGTCAATAAACTCCATTGTAGCAATATGTTCGAGAAAGATAAGACAAACATAATTATTATTTATGCTACACTTTGATTCATGAGCACCTGAGTGAAGCGCTTAACATAGATCATAATTTGAACAATTGATGTAGATATTAACTTGTTCATCAAAGAGATATACTTTGCTATAGATGTTGAGAACCAAGACAAAAGTCTCTTTTTCATAGATACCAAACTTATCATATGGTACTTTTGGCTTATGAGCCCACTTTTTAAAATTCTTAGAAATAGCAAGTTTTTTAGAGCTTGAAAAGTCCTACCGAATGGTATATAAAAGAAGTTCGGTGAAAGTTACTTTCATGAAAAATTAAGAAAACTATTGTACTTAATGGGTGATACATGTGACAGACCCATATAAAACTTAGAATCTCATAAAAACACATCGAATTTAGCATGAAAATGATCAGAAGTTGATAATCTATCGATTTACATGTGATTCAGTTAGTTTTTGTAATTGAAATCAAAAGGGCCAAAATGCGTTCAAATGTGCCCCCGTCCTTTGTCACGTCGTTTTCGATGTCTACTGGTACCTTTTATGGACTACTAAACTTAAATATGAGTTAAAAATTACAACAAGACTGAATGCGAGTTCTACTGAATAAAACTTAATCATAGTATTCATTAAGTCTCAGCATGAGTTTTCAATTTGTTTTTCTTTGTATTTTGGTGTGCATAATAAGCCATTCTTAATGAATAATATCGGATATTTCCATAAGAAGTCTTTTGTAAGTGAGCGGTACATTTCGTTTTGAGTAATTGAAAATTTGAAAACAGATTCAGATTTCTCTAATGATGATAGATCTTTAATTTAAAGTCATTATAACGTGCATGTGATCAGAGATCTCAATGGGTCGATCAATGATGGAAAGTCTTTTGATAATTAATGTAAGACAAGATTAATTGAAACACTTTTACGATGAAATTCTACCAGAGAATTGCTGTGCATTTTCATCGAATGTATATTAATTTTTTGTGTAAGTATTTTCTGTCAACAAATTGAGCACTCTATCGAAAATATTTTCTACATATCTAGCAAAATTCGCCGAGAATTTTCGAAAAATAACTCCACTTATTGAAAGAAAGTGCCCATGTAAAAACACCACAGTTTCAATAAAAATATTATCTCATAGAATGTCATAAAAAAGGTGGGTCAATACATCTGGTCTCACATTAATTATCAAAAAAATTTCGACCCATATTGGCCTATTGAGAACTATGATGTGTAATGTGAAATTGCCATTCTTCAATGTTAACATGAACTAAGAACATTCAGTATATCAGATTTATTTACATGATATTTATTCGTCTGCAAGTCGTTAAAAATGCAGTCAATCAAACGATAAATTCCAATTAGAGAGCAAGCCAGATTATCAAAATCTATTTATCTTCACAGACATTGGTTATGATATTAAATCGGACCCGTGACACTTGTAAACGCATAGAAAATGCGTCAAAATGTGTTTTGGATGCACTTCAACACAACTTTCGATAAAATTATTACATAAGCACATTCAAAGGCAGTTTATTATGACGTCTAGATTAATGCGGATTGGAAAATATGTACCTAAACTAATTACAGATTTATCGATATATATCTAAACGGGTAAATGCATCTGGATGCATTCTAGAATTGAAAGTGTTTCATTTTTTAACCAATGTTTGACGCGTTAAAACGTGTTTCACGGACACTATTGCATTTGCAATATAGGCATATTTTTTTCTTAGAATTAATGAAGCGTGTTCAATTGAAACTGTAACTGTCTAAAATGCGCCCAAAAGAGGTTCAATTTCTTAAAAACGAATTCTTTTGTCGAAGAATCAACAAAATATTTGTGAAATTTGAAATACTTTTGATTGTTATTTGTGAGCTTCAGAAAAGTGATCTTCGACATCATCTATTCTTCATGGGATATGAATATATAAAGTTAGTTTCGTATCGCTTGGTAATCTATTCATAAGTATTTTGCACAATACTATAGCGGATGTTTTCATCTAGTTGTAGACACTTTCTGTATCATATTGATGTTATTGCCATTACTTTATTCAAACATTGTTTTTAGAAATTGAGATCTCATGTTTTGAACTACACGAAACGTTTACTGTTTCGAATCAAAGGTCTATTTTTGGTGTAATATTATTCGGATTTAAATTAATGATGGAGCTATGCAAAATGATTCATTCGCCTAATAAGATTTTTACCCCATGCAAGAGTAGATATGTACGCTTTGAAAATATATTTTACACCGACACTTTCTTTTGGATGCATTTTTCGAAATGTTCTCAATATCGACTACACGACGTTCTCTATTCTCTGAGTTCCGAGAAATAAAACCTCGTTTGGTAAAGGTACGTAATGATAAATTTAAATATATTCAAGTATACTGTGCATCACTCATAAAACAATAGTGGCTACTGTCCGCTCTACTATATTAGAATGTCAAGACAACTGTGAATATCTTAAAGCAGTCATTAAACCTGCGAAGACTGACTCTTTTTTTCTAGTAAAAGAAGTAACGTCAATATAGTAGATTTATTTATAATTTAGAAAACGATGAGCAATGTTACCATCATCATTTTTGTCACTTTATGGAAACAATGTGACAAAATTACAGCTGAGGATGAAATCGGAAAAAAGAAAATTCTCCATATTTCAATCAATACTAAGATTTTTACGACTAACAACAATTTTAAATCAATAAATATGCGTGGTTGACCTTTGTACAAAGCTAATTTGTTTTTCTGACGGATTAGCAAGAGGATTTTTTTCCTTCAATGCATTTTAGTCAGGAAACTAAAGTCAATACGACATGCCGACAATTATTTGATGTTCGACAATATTGACAATCTATTTATCACGACATCTTTTTTTCTGAGGTAGAGGAAATATTTTTATGCAATATTTAAAAAAAATTCCTTCTCTCTTTTGAATATCTTGAATTACACATCAATAGACACTCTAAAACAAGATAATATCGAAGAGAAACAATTCCATCAGTAACATCATTACTTAACATTTTAGTTGTGACGATAGCATGCTGTTCTCAAGTAAAGTTCTAGTCGAAGTAGCTCGTCAAATATTGATTTATGGAGGATTGCTGATGATTGTATTCGGAACATTTGGTTCACTTATGATCATATTGATATTCAATCGACATCCATTTAATCAAAGTCCATGTTCAATATACATCGTAATAAATAGTGTCTTAGCACTATTCTTTCTTCCACTCTACTATTTACCAAATATTGTTACATTTGGTTTTGAAATAAATTTACTTGCGTTGAATACTCCATTTTGTAAATTCCAAATGAGTTATGCTGTATTTACAATAACATCAGTATGTGCACTCAATTGCTTTATATCTTTTGATCGTTACGCAATGTCATCACGCTCTATTCGTGTAAGATCGTTGAGCTCGAAAAAGCTAGCACGAATACTTGTCGTAATAGGTTTATCGTTAGTTTGGTGTCTCATTGGTTTGCCAACAGCTATACTTTTCGAAAACGTATCTCTTAGCTTCAATGAAACATACATTTGCACTTCTAAATCGCATACATTCTTGTTAGTAGCTGCTTTGATTTATTTTCCAATACTCGATGGTGTTCTGCCGATAGTTTTGGCAAGTTTCTTTTGGTTTCTAATACGAAAACAAGTTCAAAATCTAAATAATCAAGATTTCATGAGACAATGTGATAAGCAGATAACACGAATGTATTTATTTCAAATCATAATTAATGCTATCGCATCTGTTCCATTTGCAGCAACTAATCTTTATCGATCGTTAACACTTCGAAGTAATCGAACTGAAGATCAAGCGAATATAGTTGAATTTATTCGTCTTATGGCTATATGGTTGTTTTACATTCAATATTCGACAGATTTTTACATTTATATTACTATTTCAAGAGAGATACGTTTAGAAGCATTCACATTATTGTGCTTTCTGCGTCGACGATGTTCTAATCATTTTACTGGCATACGAAATTCTTACTTGACAAATAGTCATGTTGAAGAAAGTCAATGCAATTGAAACTGCGTCTAAAATAGAAACTATTTTTATAGATTGCGACCATAAACGAAACAATACTATTGATTAATTCACAGGAAATGATCCAGAGGATGAATGATGTGTAAAATATTTGCATGTTGCAGTAATCTGAAGTGAAAGTTGCATACAATGAGGATAAAAATAGCAATATGTGTCATAGATTAACATTGACACATTAGATATGTGTTAGTTAGTATTTATAAAAATCTCATTTCTGTACAATGAAAATTTACAAGAATACTAAATCGATTCAAGTCTCCTATTTTGATTAGAACGTAACTAGTGTTTCATTTGAAACTATGTTCGGTGTATGCATATATTTTTTTAACTAATGCTGCATCGATAGTTCAATCCCATTGATAGGTTTAGATAAGAGCAAGGTAGCGGTAGTTTCAATTTTAAGCTAAAGATAATTCTAGGTAGAACTACAAGTAAACATGTCTCTTGATATTAGTGAGATGTTGGTCGTAGCTATAATAGAACTATAAGCAATAGTAACTGCTCATGCTCATTTGAAGTAAGCTTGTTATACTAATAATCATTTATTACATAGTTATCAACAGTACCTAGTACTTTTATAAAAACCATTTATAATTATTAACATGCTGTTGATAAATGAATTCAGATATCTGTATAATTGAATCTAACATCAATGTGAGAGTGGATCAAAATCAAACAATGAACGAAACCATTCAGTTCATGACTGTGGTGTTAATAACATTTTGTGTTTGCTGCTTATTCTTTTATTAAGACAAATAATAGAAAACCATTGATTCGTATATATTTTTGTTCATTCAAATAAACTTATTCGAGCAGTCGTTATCTTTTTCAAAATGATTATGACGAGAATCATGATTATCAAATAAACATTACATTAATCGATCGACATGCAAATTGAGTTAAATCAAAATTCATTTTTCATCCAAGAAAAAAATATATCATTCTTATTTATTTAAATATATTTTTTACCTAGAGCTGATATGTAGCAGAGACTTTGCACGAAACGAGACAAGTTGAAAGTTGACATATTTGCATCATTCATCAAATAAAAATGATCTGTCTACCTTATCATCTAGATCTTTTCGAAGTTGTTCAACATTTGAAAATACCATATCGATTGTCTTCCTTTTCAGAAAGTGAAATAATCTACAGAGCAAAAAAGTTCAAGATTCTAATCGCTTCGTTGAACTAATTATTTGCATTATTCTTCAAAGTGAACATATATAAATAGACAATTATCATGAATGTTTTTGGTTATGATCAACTTGGAATTTATTTTAGTAATTTTAGTACTACGAATGACAATTCCAATTAATATACTAATGGTGATATTTTCAAAAAAGTCAAACTATACGAGTACATAATCATTTCAATAGATTGTATGCCTTTCATTGGTACATGAGAATGCATATGATTTTTATCATGAAAATCACAAGTCAATAATTACGAATTGGCATATTTAACTTAACAAAATAATCTTGATAAATCTCTATTATGATTCCGAAGGCAATTGCGAATGGAAAATTTTATTGTATAAATAAGAATTAGTGATCATTTTTCTACGATGTCTTCTTGTCCTCAGTCACAAAATATAATCAGCTGTTATTCCTTAAAAAGTTTACCAATGATATGCATTGCTTATGAGAAAAATAATTTCGAAAACTGAGAAATCAATTCAAAAAATTTGTTTTAATATTTCATTAAATATATTGCATAAATATTGGAATAAATCTGAATTACGTTTTATACATATTTTTGATAGATATCAACAAACAATCATCAACCGATTCAATATTATCATAAATCGATAATGATATCATTCTCATATAAAACGTTTTTTAAATATATTACAAAAAATATCGAACTTAGCTTCGAAATCTTTGGCAATCCATCGTTCTAAACGAGAAGCAACATATTCATCTCTTGTATTGAAATCGAATTATCTGTTGCTAACAATTTATCTTAATCTATTGATACTAGAATATCTTACTATAGGGAAATAATTCAAAAATGCACAGAATTCGTCAATAAAACATTGTAAAAAATTCATCATAAAGATCGATTTAAGAAACTAACATCATACAAGAAGTCCAAATAAAAGAAAAATATGAGGGCATACATCGCTGGAAATCCCACTATTTACTCTAAATATTTTCCTTGTTTCTTTTCACACACGATTCACTGCACTAGGAAGTGATATTTGTATTCAAAATACTTTGCAAATATGAAATACATCGAATCAGTAAGTAGAATGTAAGATACTTGTACTTAGACATGCTAATTAATTCTTGTCTTGAACAAGGGACACGACCTTCTCTTTATATTCAACTATGAGTACTAACGAACTTCATCGTTTACTTTTATTCCTGTTTGCTGATACATATAGTATCTCTCGAGAAGTCTGCTTATTTCTTCTCGTGCATTCTTTACAGATAGTCCTACAATATACGGGCAAAGCCAACCATCAAAAGTGAAAAACTAAGATCTACATTGGTTCACACGAATAATACTCAATATGTAAGTAACGCAGATTAGATAAGGATGGAAGAGTCTATACGATTACATGTGATTGTATATTCACAAGTCTATTTAATGATAAGGATTGTAGATGAGAAAATTTATTAAATGAAATAAATGATAGAAATGTTTTTGATTGATTACTGTCACTATCGTTTGATGTTTGGCATCTGAATCTATCAACACGTCTATAAAAAATTGATCCAAGCAAAATGTTCGGTTTTCTCAAAGATCTGTATTGATATACAATGAAATATTCCGAACTCAATCAGATTAATTAGAGCGATACATTAAGTGATTAAATAAATAGAATACTTCTATTCAATCAGGAACTTCGAAGCATTCGACGAAGACTTCATCTAGTAAATTTTCAGGTTTCATATTGATTTTTAGATCATTCATGGTGAAAAATCAATATATAGTCAAGTTAGAAAAAAAGAATTTGGCAGCTATATGAAATAATTTAGTCGTATTGTCTATATTTTTCTTTTGACTCTTGTTGAAACAAAAGATCAAATCAAAAAGAAAAGCAGCTTTTCTACTATTCAGAATACATGCTTAGTCATTATTATTCGTTGTTAATTATCAATATTGCTGATTCGTAAAAAGAAGCGACATTGATTCTTATGAATATAATAAAAACAACTCGTTTCATTAGATTACATTAATACTTCAACAACATATAAAAATAACGTATCGTTACTTCATCAAAGCATTCACCAATATCGAAAGTGTCGACCACTGCAAGTAATAAATCTGAAGAAATCACTAATAATTGTTCAATAAATATATACATATATATACTGGCCAACTTAAAAATATCTTTGTTAAGGAACTGTATAGTCTGCAACTAAGAGAAAAAATTGAAAGTCTTGTACCAATTTACACTTATGCAAATTACTCGCCAATATTTGGGAAGTCCCTATACTATGATTAATATTACGAGCTATCAATACGCTTGGTCTTCCTCATAAGCATAATATAACACTCGAACTCCCCAAATAAATAAATGCAAAAGTTTTCACTTAGCTATCTGTACAACTTACTTCACATAGTACTATTTGCATGAAAAAACGATAAAAGTAGTGAGTCTAACGACAATCATTACAGGGGATCGAAAACCACACTATTCAGATCACTGATGTAGTGATACAAAGTATTTTGAAATCTTTGAACTTCCATACTGTGATGTTTAGCGATAAACGACGATGGATGAGGTCTCTAAATGCAATACTTTAAACAAAACAGTGAATACTACATGATTCTGATAAGATATTTTGCAAGCAATGCCAACAATGGATGGCTGCATATAGTGAGTGCATACAGGTGATCGATGAACACCCGAATGGTGACATGCATCTGAAAAAATTGACTGCGTGGTTCCGTCTGACTCACTGCTATACGACAAACTAAGATAAACCGGAATTTGACGTTCATATTTGTTTTGCGAATTAGATCCGTGATCGGACAAAGGAAAATCTGATCATATGATTTAGCTTTGGATACGTTGTCACGCTTTTGATCCTTCAATACATACATTTTCCCATTTCATTAGTGTATACATACAAAGTTAAATTTTCAATCTTAATCATACTTGGACACTAGCATCATGCGACTGTAACTTAGTTTTTATACGTTTGCTTACATTATTTTTAATGTTAAAAGTGCAAAAAACCCAAGAG
Organism: Rotaria macrura; assembly: GCA_900239685.1. Lineage (NCBI taxonomy): Eukaryota > Metazoa > Rotifera > Eurotatoria > Philodinida > Philodinidae > Rotaria > Rotaria macrura. The sequence goes on from OENT01000125.1 coordinate 149,331, forward strand.
GAATTTTATGAGTTTGATACAATTCAATTCAGTGAAACTATTATTTTTGTATTGATCTTCCATGATCTGAAGAATGATTCTTATCAGAAATATTCATTAAATCCAACGAATAGTATTAGTGAGAATATTTTAATAATTTACAAATTAGAGGAGGACACTTCATATATATATATATTCTGAGAATGAAAACGATCATTCTTTTGATAATATCTAATAACTATACAGTCATCCGTCATCTATGAAATATTCATATAGTAAAGTTTCATTAGAACATATCTGTTAAAAGGTATGACAACAGTTGAACTATTTCTAATTTTGTCTTCTTAACCCTTTCTGACCGGCTACCAGAAGAACGAGTGCAAAAAAATATTCACCATTGTATTTAGACTTCAATCATTGCGTAGATATCGAAAATCTAGTATTCAATTCCGGGAAGAAGGCGGGTCACATAACCACTTGATGTTACCTTTTGGTCACATCCGGCCGTAACTGTACAGACATGTAAAAGATTGATCTTTTTTTCTACGTGAAGGAGTGTGATGGTTTATATTTTTTCTTAATCCATACCGTGAAACTAGAAGAAAGATTTTGTTTCTGCATCTTCCCTCAATACCTCAGCTGAGTTATCGATAGAATATTGTGAAATATTAAGGAATTATGCAAATTTGGCTGTTTTCTTGAGATAAGACTCAGAATTTAGAGAAGTTCTGAGAGTTTTCGAACTCGATGATATCTTACCATTGAAGATCATTACCATTGAAGATCATTGCTGGATGCTTCGAAAACTTCCAGAGCTTCTATAAATTCTAGATCTTATCTCAAGAAAACAGACAAAATTTTGCATAATTCCGTGACATTTCACAGTATTCTAGCAATAACTAAGTTGAGGCATCGAGAGAATACGTAGAAACATAATCTGTGTACTAGATTGATGGCATGGATTAAGAAAAAGTATAAACCATTAAATTCTTGAAGGTACAAAAAAGATAAATTTTTTTACATGTCTGTACCGTTACGTCCGGATGTGACCAAAAGGTAACATTCTTATTTTTCTTATATAATTTATTATTGAAACACTGCCATTAGTAGTGACGGAAACAGAGAATCTATCAACAAAAGTTTTGCAGTTGGTACTTTGAATATCGACTTTTATTAGATGTTCAAAATAATGATAGTTCTCACTGTGGAGAATCTCCATGGCAATCAGCTCTCATTATGCTGCTTTGAGAAAGCAAAGTGCATTTATCTTGAATGAAAGGTGAATAAGCTGTGACATTGGTGCCCTTAATTATTATGATATCAGAACGATGGTCAACACCAGTTTGAAACAGTTTTTTTATAAAACAATTTCAAGATGTGCCCATTTGGTACCATCCGGCTGGAAAGGGTTAATGTTTATGTTGTTTCAGAAGTTCACTGTTTTCAGCTTTCGTTTTCTCTCATCGTCTACTGTGTCTAGTGTTTTTTACATATTTGTATGTACAAAAAGAAGCAAGGGGGAAACAGCTGATTTCTGTGATTTAAATCAAAGAAACCATAAAAATAAAGAACATTAGATTTCAGTTGTTTCATCCTATATTGATATTTTGAACAGTAAGAATGCAAAATTGTTTGATTTTAATCGAGCCATTAATTTTTTGCTTTTCCAAAATTTAAAATTTCAATTTAAAATTAAAAAAATCAGTTGTTTCCCCCTTGAAAAGGCGTGATGTCAGTAGAACAAAAATTAAATGTGCAAACGTGTCTATCATGTTATTCGAATGAGTGATTCATTGTATATGGTAGGAATTGATTGGTAGCTGTTCGAATTATGCAAACTACATGTAATTAGTGACCAAAAAATGAGTCTTCAAATAAAAAGGTCCGTATCAAAAAGGTTAAGAAAATGCATTTTATGAATAAAATAATGGTAGCAAGCTGACTTTATCAAGCGAACGCAAAAATTTCACAACTGCCTCGTAAATGCATATGTACTTTGAAAAAAAAGAGGCATTCAAATCCTTATGTTTTAATCGACTCATCAGAGTTCAAATACCCCACCTTGTATACTCTATTGTATCTTCACAATAGTCTATGATGTAGCTTGCAATCGTATCCATGCCGTGCTTTATGTGCTATGCTTTGAACTCGAGAACAGACACGAGAACCTCGCTCTTGAATTACTCCCTAAGCATCCTATTTCCAACATACATGCCGAGTTTAAATGGCCGTTTACAATCGTGTTGATGCAAGATTTTTCTTATTAATTAGATGAGTGTAATATTCTTTGAATTTCTCATCTAAATTTCTATATACTTCATTTAAATGGAGAAAACGAATCTGATCTTCGGTAATTGATTAAAATTTGATTTTGAGCACAAAAAAACTATTTCGACCATGCATTTACAAGAATTTAATGAAATCTGAGCTTCTATGAGTTAAGAAACTCACGAGTACAAAACAATTGACGTGCGAACTTAAAAGTCTCCACCGACAGTTGTAATCGAAAAGAAAGATATCTTCTGAGTGCGTCATGCAGAGACAAAGAAAATGAAGGAAGTCAGAATTGCGTCGAACATATCTGAATAGATTTTGTGCACGAGACAAGCGATTCACTCAAGTTTGATCAAATTTTTAGAAGTCAGTAAAGGGCTTTCAAGCAGCTTCAAGTTTTTCTTCAGAAAATGTCCTATTTGAAAATAAACAAATTTGGCATAGTTCTGAATACATTCGATGATCATCATCATCAACTCAATATTCAGAATTGATCAAGACACTATTAAGAAGCAAAATGATTTTCAGCTCTTAATAGAACCTTAAATGTAAAAAAAGGCACATATGAGATCATTGAAGAAATCAATCGTTTCCGATATATGGTGTTAGCTTTGAGAATTCTCAAAATGAATGAAGTAAAATTCGTTTTTCATAGATTTATGTTAAATGTATGTTTGGCAAACACTTCTAAATACCAATCTATTATTGATGAATGCAAGAAATTTTCCGTGAAACGCTTCGCATGACATGCACGTACGTGTTTGATAAAACGTTTTGATTCATGAAAATGAATTTCGTATGAATCTTTCTTTTTCTCAAGCGATCATAAACATCAATCAAAGTCGATAGACACCAAATGTCTTTATGACTTCTCAATAAATCTGCGAACATAAAATTAATCAAAATGAAAGAAAATATTAGGGGGAAAGGAGGCAAATACACCATGCTTGAAGACATTATCAAGTTTTATCGTGTGGAATGGGATCGAAAACTGACAAATATCATGTTGATCATATCAATTTTATACCAAAACATAACAATGAAGTTTCATCATTGTTTCCATGGAATTCGAACGTATCAATAGTTGGAAAAGAATCGCTAAAAGAAGAAGCATCATCATCCATATTAATCCATCATCGTGTTATAGACGATACTGTATCATCGAGTACGAAAAACTTCACAATTGTTTGGCTTGACTTAGAAATGAATAGTCGACCAAAGAATATTGATACTCAAATGAAACTAAAAAATGTTAGTAATTATCTTCGTGTATTTGATCAACCTGATGCATGCGAAGAATACATTGAACGAATAGGTGAAATGAATGCTATCGAAACGGCCAACGAGGAGAAACTGTTGTTGGTTATTTCAACAACAGTTTCTCTAACTATTATTCCACATTTTCATGGTCTTCCTCAAGTAAAATCTATATACATACTTGGAAAGTCGAAAATGGCTTCTAAAGCTATTCAAGATTTTTTAAAGAATTACACAAAGGTATATATTATAGTATGATACTATTTGAAAGAGGAAAAGAACTTGGTTCATAATAGAATGTATTTTATTAATGAATTATTTCTTTTTATTCTACATGCTTCTTGCATCTGACGAAACATACACGTATACTTTATCTAGTAGAAGCCATTCTTTCTCTTTATTTAGGTCAAAGGAGTATTTACCAAAGATCAAACTTTGTTGGCTCAAATAAGTCAAGATTGTAATTAGTTAAAGAAAAAGAATAAACATTTAAATCAGCGTAAAAAATGTTTTTATTTCATTTATTTTGTCTTTCAATAAATTTTTGTCGTTCAACCATTTGTTCCCATCGTCGATGATCCAGTTTACTAAAATCATCGTATTGTGCAATAAACATTAAATATTGTGTTAAATTATGCAACTCTCTATCAGTTGTACGTGTAAAATGTGCACGTTTAAATGGACGAATTTTTAAACCATTCAATGGATTTAATAAGAAGTTTCTTGATACATCATCAAACATAATTGTATTTTTTTCTGAATATAATGTCGGATATTTTTCCCAGATAACAGGCAATGGCTTAACATCTTGAAGACCGAATTCTTTTGTATACACAGATATCATTGCACCAGAATCCCTTGAGAAAGAGAACAAAAGTTCATTTTAAAGTTTCCTTTATTCTTCTTTTAAGGCACTGACGATGTTAAATTTGTGTCACAGAACTTTTTTTTCGCATTTTCTGGCCATAACTGTATAGAACATAGCAATGAACCAATGCAAATATTTATGTTCACAAACAAAAACGAAATTATCTTCAAGTTTTCTACTTCTATAGAACCTGTAGATATGACTTATGTTTGGTTCGAACCGAGTTTCCTCAATGAAAAAAAACTTTTTATTAGCTGCTAATAATCCGCCAAAATAATTCGTACAAATATTGAACGAAAAACTTTACATAGCAGTAAAACCTTGCTCTTGAAATTCATTGTCTAATACTTGTACTTGGAAAACTAAGTAACTCGGAATTTTCGTATAAAATGTTTTACACTAATATTATATAGTATCACGACATTCCATATAGTGAAAATTTGAAAATAAAAATGATTGTGAATAATCTTAACATCTATAATCAAGCTCGAAGCATTCATATAAAAAATATATATGTCAGTACAGTTAATGAATGGATGAAAAAATGGAGAAGTAATGTTTTTCTCGAAAAATTTTCTTTTTTGTAAGAGCTGTACTCTATTGTGCATATTCACTAAGGGAGCAGACTTGAGCCCCCCCCCCTCCCATCCTAATTTTCATTTTCGCTTCTGGTCATCGAATCTTGCTGAAATTTTCATGAAAGACGTGTCCATTGCTAGGTATCTCACAGTAAAAGTTTCAGTCCAAAACATTGAGTCTGTGGCCATTTGTTGCGGGATCATGGTATAAAGGTTGGGGGGAGGGTGTTGGCATTTCTCATATTTCTTCCCCATTATAAATACTGTCGAGTTCGGGTTGGTTTCAAAATATAGCTATGACCTGCTACTACAACTCATCAGAGGCCGAATATCTAATTTCATTTCTCAATTTTTTAATGGAAGCATGTAGTGCAAAAGTTGAGAATCTAATGCTGCTCAACGTTAAAAATTTCGATATTCGAAAACAAAGATCATTTAATCATAAGATTCGATTCTGTTAAGTTGTAGTGGCACGTCCTAGCTATCATTTAAAACCAACCAGAACTCTGTATCAAAAAAAAATGGTGGAGAAATTTGGGAAATACAAAAATGACGCAGAAGTAAATCATATGTTGAGAAAAACGTAAAATAAGTTTCCAGAATGATTTTCAATACTTTTTCAGAATGAAAGTTTTTAAATGAGTTTTTTATGCATTTACAATAAATATATTTCAAAGTCAATATACTAGTGAAATATACAGCATGTAGTAATCACTCTGATATATCGACAAAGAGATTCAAAACTCATCGGTAATACAAGTTGTCAAAGAAGAATTTCTTCAATGAGTAGGTTGCTTGGAAAAAAATGAGTTTTTCACCAGGAAAAAATTCATGAAATGAATAAGTTATAGTGCATTCGACAGTTGGCATCATGCTCTATCAGAATCACTAGAAATTGAAAAATCTGAACAGAATTGATATTTCAGGGTGGAGAGGAGGCCTTAAAACAAAGTTTAATATATTCAGAATCGAATATAGAGTTCTTTTTGTGTACTCAAAAAGAGAGTACACTCTAGAATCGGTCAGTGTGTCAGGCCGGCCGTATACACGATAACTGTTTACAAATACATCCGATTGAGCTGAAATTGTGTGCACAGATTTGTCTCATGAATGTCTCGGTTGAGTTCGAAGATGAGAAGGATCCGGCAAAAAATGGCTGAGTAATCGAAAAAATTGTCATTTTTCACCATACAATCACTGAGATGGGGTACAGGGATTTTTCCAAAAAAACATTTTCTCAGAATTATCCACAACGTATATAAATCGATTCTGTTTTTAACACTGATTCCGAATCTGATATTATTTTTGAACCAAATCGTAGCTTTCTAACAAAACATCGCTTAAAAAAGGTCTGAAAATGCACAAAAGCTGCATCCAGAACCGAATTGCCTAGATATGTCTCAGATGATCAGTAGTGTTGGAGTTTCCCAAAAAGGTTTCCCAAGATACTTCTTCTGTGCACACATTCTAAAAGGACTGATTTGTCTCATTCACTTTTTGAAGTACACAACTCTCGCACATAAGCCGGAAGTTTTCACATTTATTTTAATATTTGACTTGCTTTGTACTTTAAGTTTTCTATTTGTTTTTTGTAAAAGGTTCTTGCTCGCTTTGAAGACAGAGGTTTCTCGAATTTCTGAAGTTAACATTGGGTCTCATGATTTAAATAGGTAAAAGCAGTTTCTTAGTTCTAAATAGTCAGACTTCAGTAACAGTATACAAATCATTGTTGAACATGTTTAAAAACAAGACTCTTATAATATAAAAAAGACCTCGTCAACTCACAGCATACATGTGACCGAAATCGAACCAAAATAAATCTTATGTATCGTAAATATTATCTTGTGCAAGTTTTCACTCATTTTGAATGCGGTCTATGTACGTTTCTTTCACAGCAAGTAATTTTCTAATGAAAATATTCGCATAGAAAACGGTATGGGTGGCATTCAACTATTCTATCGACAATAATATCGATTCCGTTAACAATCAAACTTTATCATTGAATAAACCATTCATTAAGATATCGACCCCAGTCTACAATCAAATAGATAAAAAATAATACCAAGAGTGTCATTATCAAACCTGTTGCTTTCAGTCTAGTCAAATTTTGATCGATTTTTCTAGTGTTTTTTTTAAAGTGAATATTGTCGGGTTTTCTGTGAAAAAATTCTATGTAATATGCTAAGAACAAGATTTCTATTGTGATACAGATAGGCCCTGATTTCATGTGAGAAAAAAAAATTTGTTTCTCAAACTTTTCATCGTCAACACCTCATAATTTTTAACATACATGTAAAATACAATTTTATAATTATATGCTGTATTCGTCGCTCGACCTTGTGAAATACTTTCAATGCCGAGTAACTTCATTTTTGATTCAATCCATTTCATGGATGTAGCTGACCATATGCCAATATCGTAATGTTCATATACAGTGGTTAAAAACTCGTGTAAAAATGGTCTCATTAATTCTGCTCCTGTCTCAGCCGCACTACGATGATCAAATAATGTATAATCGATATCTAAGACAAGTAACTTTTTTCCTGGTCGCGGTTCATTTAATATTTTTCCTTGATATGTTTTTATTCGACGTTCTAATTTAATTCGTACTTCTTCACGTTTATCTAATGGTATTGTATCAGGATCTTCGATCCATGTTGTATCTTGTTGTTCTTCTTCTTGTCCTTCAGATAAATCAGGTTGAACAGGTTTAGATGAATTTAATTCTGTTATTGATTCCTCGGGTGTACCCATCAACATCATCTTTGATGATAGATTTAATTCATCTATTGTTGTTGTGTTTGTTATTACGCCCGATGTTTTCAATTTCAAACCCATTAACTTTTGACGATCAGGTAAAATATTTGTTTGTTCATAAACTAAACTTTTTAATTCACCTAATGTTTGTGTTGATTGTAAATCAAATATTAATTCTTGTTTATTCCATTTTAGAATTATTTTATGATTATGATTGTTAGTTTCCATCTTGAAAATTAAGAAACTATGCATTTATTTTATTATTTCTAGTTTTTTTTGTAGACACATATCAAAGAAATAAGACAGAAAAAACGGAATTCTCTTTATTCTTCTATGGCTATGACGTAGTGGCAAGTGGGATAAAAAAACAATCACGTGTCAGTTTTGTTTTTTGTGTTCTTTGAGACTGTTTGCTAATGAACAGGTATTTTTTGTACTTTTGACATGCATCAAATCTTCATAAGTTTGAAGCCAGATTTGGCCAGATTTTTCAAGTGATCTAAAGAGAAAAAAAATAGATGAACAGTACTCATGATTTTTAACGTATGTTCAAATTGATTTTACGTTAAAATATCAAGAAAAGCTTGTCCCATAGGTTTGACAATATATGGAATGTTGTATTTGCGACATAATTCTATTACATCTGACTGAATTTTATAGAGATTATGACGTGGCATCCTTGGGAATAAACTAGCAAATACAAAAAAAAAAACATAACAACATCCTAAGTACGTTAAAAACAATGGGTGTCCAATTACTGATGTTCGATTTGAAAATTTAAATGACCTGTAAACCAATCATTAAATGGCGATTTAGAAATATTGCATGTTGCTTTCAATTGTAATCGAAACCATGAAGATTTAAAATCATCATATGATACGTCCATAACTACATGATTTGATTGTGAGACCATAACTTTATGGAAAAAGGAAAGCAAATATGTTTATATAGAAAAAAAAAGAACGTTACATCAAAATAAAACATACCGAACCAAGTACCCTCGAAAGCACTGTAATGCAGACAATGATAAATACAGAAAAAACAATGTCAAGACAATAATATCATCAAATTACCGAATTAAAAAGTGCAATTTAAATGCGCCGAGTAGACCAAGTTTTAATGACATTAATGAAAAAAATTTTACATAATATAAAGATACCCAAGCAATATCCTAAACAGAGATTGACATTGATCGACATGGTTTTTCTTTTCTAAATCTTACTATCCATTTTCTTCGTTTCACAGCATGTCGTAACGTCATAAATTGAAAATACACAGAAAATAAAAGTGGTGCCGCTAAAATTAATAGAACTAAAGTATACTTCTCAAATCTATCATTAATTAGTCTCTACCAATAAAAATATATAAATGTTGAAGATTATAAGGCATGTTTTTTCCGTATTTGACATTTAATTGAGCTTTCTATAATACAGAACATCGTCTTTGCTTGTTACAGGAAAAGAAAAACTTACTCGTTTTGGAATATCATTCCCCAATAAAAACAAAGGTTCAACACGCGTGTCTGGATCTTTATCGATTACATTAGGTTTTCCATGATGTTGGAAATGCATATTATTCCACCAATCAGCACTTGCGCCCTACAGCAGAATGATTCATGAAAAAAGCAATAAACTAAGATGAAAACTAACTTTGATAAAACCCATAAAAAAATTATGAACTATATGATTCCAAGACGTTTTTCTAAATACTGACAAATGTCCAAAGTCATGTTGAATCCAACCACATTGAGCCTAAAGATGAGAAAAATAATATTGATTACCTAGTTTTCTAAAAACACAGAATTTGAAAAAAAAAACGATCTAATTACGAACTCCGGCAATAACATAAAAAAGAAGTGTTGTTAAGTAAGGTAACCAGCTTGTCCCAAAACGAAAAAGAACAAAATAAGCAGCAAATTCCAATGCCAAAATATGAAAACAAGTTATAAGAAAGAACAGTCGACTCGGTTGGAAAAGTTTCTGAAATAGAATTGAAAAGAATCGTTATTTCCTGCTTCATCTTCTACTAGAAATAAAAATTAGCTTACGTTAGAAATAGCTTTTTGTCTCAATTGCTCAAAATCATCTTTTAGTTTTTGATCATATGTTTTATGATTTTGATCGTCATCATTGATTAAGTCACCTATATAGAACATTTTGAGATATTTTTGTACGACACAAATATTAGGGTGAAACGCAATAAATGCTTCCTATGAATGAAAACACAGTTACTTGACATTTTTCATATAGAGATTATTTCTTACACTTGCATCCTGCCCAGCATAATGCTTGAGAAGAACTTGTCCACCTGGATGTTGATTCCAATTAGTAACATCATACACATGTTTACCAATAACTATCCATCGATCTTTTCTACTTGAATGAAGACCAATTTCATTCCACGTGAATTTTCGTTTGTCAACACTATTATCCATAAACGTTGACTTAGTTGTTGTCATTATTGATGATTGTTCTTGTTGCTCATCGGCTGATATGGAAGAATCCAAGCTTTTAGAATCTCTGTTCATCATTGGCGACATCCTACAAAGTAATTGTGTGTGACATTCCATTTTTCTAGCAAGACACAAAACATAAGAGAAGATGGTAAAAGAAAAACTATTTCTATTATATATCATGCACGAGCCATCTTTCCTTCGTTTTTTTTCTTCTTACCCGCCTTTTCTTTCTCACTTTTCTCAAATGACAAGATGAGTACAAAGAAAAAAGGAAGAATGTCATACAACTTTTTCGTCTCAATCGGAATGCTCATTTCCAAAGGTGTGATGCGACGGCTGTGGCTTGTAACCTAAATTCTTTGTAAGTTTTAACAAAAAAGAAAAGAAAAATACAGACGCAAGTCATTTATAGCGCAAGCGTGCATATCTCACCTGGTTGTTTCTATGGATTTTCCCTTTTTATTCATTCTTCCTATGTTCTCATTAGACAAAAGAAAAAGGAAAAGAAGAAGAACCAGAGGGAATTAACACTCGAATAAATACTTCAATTAATGACTATGTATTACATGGATATCCATGGCGGTGCGACCATTGCCGTGGCAGTGGTAGTGGCGAATAATTTCAATAAGATGTCGCGGCGCGGTAGTTTTTCCTAAGTCCTATCACGGTGACGGTACGGCGCGGCAGCGATTGAAAGTTTGGGAAAACGTCTTCCATTATTGTCTAAAGAAATTCGTAGTACTTGAGATCATTATTCTAATGTGATTTGCATGAAATAGAAGTTTTATCAGCCAGTTTAGTTCCATGTCTATTCCGTCATCTAACAGAAACACAAGTGTTACTATAGAACGACAGTCATTCAACGACTGAATGATGATAGTGTTTACAGCTACTTAACAGATGTTGCTGGGTACATATTTGATTCCGTTTTACGTGCTATATATATATATATATCCATAGTTAATAGTACATAACAACCCAGGAGAATCATTCCAACAATTGGGTTCGATCGGATTCCTGTCGAATCCGATCATTTTTCTATTGGAATTTCTACTATCCGACGAAATCATATCGAACACTTGGTTTCGATTCGACATCCAGATCCTTAATGATGGATTCGATGGAATCTTATTATCGGAATCCGATCGTATGATCTGATTGGCCTCTACTATTGGGATAAAATGCTAATTCATACACAAATAACAAAATATGTTTCTCTCTTCGGATTCCTTGGTAGATGCGCAACCAGGATTCCCATAGAATTTTCTCGGTGGATCGGATCCTATCATATCCGATTGGGTGCACTCCCCTGGGCATAAAGTAATTTTAGGATTGTTATGATTTTCCACTGATAAATACTGACTTATTTCTTAGTCTAAAGATTCCTTAACTTCACTTGATGTGCACTATAAATAACACCGTCAAAGTTCGTTTTTGTAAACTTTCATACAACGAATGTAACAATATGTTTGATTTTATTCATTATACTTTGTTTATGTTAGGTCAAGGTATGTTTCCTCTAATTACGTCGGCATTAATGAGTTGTTATTGAGTTGTTCAAGTCCCAGTATTTGACGAGTTTTACGACTATAGGAATTTCTTTGTTTGAGTTATAAATTTTACTGCAACATATGACTTAAGCTATCATACTTCCAGATAATTCGTATGCAAACAAATAAGCACGTTACTGTTGCAGCATATAACAAGTAGGTAATTTTTCTTTTTCCTCATTAAATTGCTGGCACAGAAACTCGAATGCAGGAAACACGATTAACATTGTTAGTTTCTTTATTGAAGATGCAAAATGATCGATAAACATCAGGTTTTATTAAACTTTATAACAAGTACGACTCTTATGCATAATGTCATGTTTAGGTTAGATTCTTTTGAAAACTAAATACCGTTCTATGAAGTTTTATAATAACTAGAATAAAATATGGTCAAAAGTTCTCCAATTATATAGAAATCCGTAATTCTTCTATTTGCATAGTTGTGATTATACATAAGAGAATCTTCAGAGTATTTATTAGCTGAAAAAATTCCAAGTGTCAGATATGTCAAAAACAAATGAATTGATTATTACTGAAAGTAAGACCAACCGGTATTCAATTCACTTTTCTACTCGATATTTCAACCTTAACGTATTCCATGATATTTCTACATGCAAGATAACTGGAAGAGAGATATAAAAAGTAACAAATAATGCATATTGACTATGAATAACATAAGAAGAGAAAAAAATAGAACAGGTATAGTAACTGTAGATAAGTAGAGAAGAATGAATGAATGGTGTTTTTTTTTCATATATTAACTGCTTATGGTTAGCAGAGTACAAAAGCAATCGTTCTATAAACCAAATGTTATTTGATATCATTTATGAACAATAGCTCTTTCTTGGCTATCGATATTTCTTTCTATTCTTGGTACAGGAGGATTAAATTCTATCGTTCTTTAATCTTACATTGAACATATTAATTATTAACATTTAAAAAGATATTTGTTGCCTTATATTTTTTAATTATTGCTTGAAGAATTAAAATCTAACTGCAGCTTTGATAGACTCACTTTTTGTCACACAATTAATTGCATTCAAATTTTATAATATGTATTTTCTTATTCTGGGAACCAGGACGTTGTTTAGCCTAAGTTTTAGACAGTGGCGTGATAGAATCTTTTCTTAATAAGTCGCGGCGTGGTAGCGGCAGACATTCAACCGCGATGGATATCTATGCTATGTAACATATCGACAATAGAAAGAAAGCATGAACTAGAAGCACATACTTTTCTCATGAAAGGCTGGAGAAAAAATAATTTCTATTTAATTTCTTTGCGAAATAGAAAGCATGCTTTTAACGAGCAGTCATGAAATATGACAACATCACATTTCACATCATTTACAGAATAAAAAAGAAACAAAAGGCATACTGTGCCACAAGTTTTTAAAAAAGTCATTTTCATTCAAGATCCGAGAGTAAATAATGTGAAAAGTTGAAACGAAGATATGTATTTAGATCTATTCGACTTTCGCAATGATTTGTCGTTTTGTAAACTTCTCATGATGGAAAAAATATCGAATGAAGCTAGCTTCAATAATCACCTATGAAATATTAACAACATTATGTCACTCTTTTCCAATGTAAGTTAATTAATATAATGACACAAGAGACAATAGTGTCATTATTAAATAACAAACTAAAATCAATAACAAAGTTCTGTAGAGAATTAGCTTCGGTTAATATAGTATTATAACTAAGATACTTAGAAATGAAGTAGAAGTCATCGGGTTGAATCTAGAGTACTTGTCATGAACGTAAGCAAAGACAGCGACGAGATTCATTATTAAGCAAACGGCAAAGAAAAGATTAGGAAATCGATTGAGCCAGCTGCATCAATCATTTCTTTTTCGAATTGATCTCTTCGATAAACAGAGAAGACTAAGAACTTCGAAATAGAATTATAAATGCTCTTAGACAATGGGTGACAAATCAAAGTTTTTAGCATTTATTTATTTTTCATAAAATAGAAAACTTTAAATTATATTGTTCTATTTAATTTTGTTAAACGCTGACTTAATTCCCAGAGTCGTTGACATTCTTGTCTATTGACAGTGATTGAACTCCTTCTACCTATAACTGGTCGACAATAGGGTGGTGGGTGTATTTTACTAGGAACAAAATAAACACCAAGTATATTGTTTTTCTCAATATTAGGATGTGTAGCAACATAGAGTGTTGTCAAAGCACCATTTTCCAAGGATCGCATAAGTGGTCTCTTCAAAGTACTAGTTCATCGACTATTTTTCCAAAACGGTGTTTTGACGACACCCTAGAAATAGAGATAATAGAGAATTTTTTCTTGATAAAAAATAGCATTTACAATTTAGTTTGGTGTTAGTGTAAAATATCTAACAAACTTGGTAAGAGCGACTCGAAATATTTGTTGACATTGAGAATGAGCAACAAGAAGTTCAACAATCTTAGCTGTAATGATTTTTGAATGGTAACAATTCTTATTTTATTGGACATGAGAAATCTTCGTTCTGGTCTGTTGTTAATTTCATTTCATCAATCGTTCATATTCTTCCAATAAGATAAATCAGATGAACAACCAATATACATATATATATATATATATAAGAAAATATTTTTGTACTTGCTTCTTTTCAGAAAAACTACGACGTAACTGCATCGAAAATATGTAAAAGTCTATGAATAACTATAATCAATGATTATAGATTCACAGATAGTGATTAGTCTCAATGCATATTCTAAAAACTAAGTTACGTAATTGTAACGACCATAGTGTCTCAATCAATGTTTCGTATTCATTCTCAAATTATTGACAAAATAAGCATATTCTTTGTACATTTTCTTCGTATACATATTAATCCATTTTACAAGACCACTTTCATAAATAAATTAAGACTTACAGGATGTAGAGGATTACACTAGACTTTTGATTCAGGACCAAGTCGATCTACAAGTTCAGCACACATCATGACATTCGCTAATTTTGATTGACTATAGGTATGTAGATATGCTCAAAAATTTCCAAGTGCCCATGTTGGAAATGGTCGACTACGCTTTTGATCATCATACTCAATGTTTGATGCGTATAAATGTGCATCACTAGATACAATAACAATACGTGATGGTATGCATGCTCGAAGATCATTCAATAATAAATTTGTTAAAAGAAAATGTCCTCGATGGTTTGTTGCAAATTGTATTTCTTCAGCATATTCGGATAATCCAAAATCAGATGAAAACATTCCAGCGTTATTGATTAAAAGATGTAAAGGTAATTGCTGTTGGTGAAATTCATCAACAAATTTTCGGACACTCGTCAATGATGAAAGATCAAGTTGAATAAAATCAAGTGGAGCATCAGACATGCTTATTTTTTGTCGAATAGTATTAATAGCATGTTAGGTTTTCTCTGCATTACGCGAGGCAATAATAACATGCCAACCTTTTCGTACTAATTCGCGTGTTGTCACTTTTCCGATTCCTTCATTACCACCGGTAACAATAGCTACACAAGATCGTGATTCGATTTTAGGTATGTAATCAAAACTATATTGCAGTATCTAAAATAAAATAGAACTTATTTATTTCACTGTTATTTTTCGCACACGTCGTTCACTATCGATCGTAAATATATAGTTAAAAAATTTATTACTATCTCTCATAAATTCTAATAAAATTTCTGTATAACCAATCATAGTGACATGGTGATATCTTCTATTTTGCGGTAACACTAAATTATCTATTTCATTCATCATATCATTACGGGATGGTAATGATAGTTGACCACATAAAACACGTGCTATTATATGTGATTGTAGTTCAGCAAGTGGAAATGGTACGATACGATAAGGTATTGCCAAAAACGAAAGTCTACCATCAGGAAAATCGGCATGAAATAACTGTTTGTATAATGGGTACACATAATGGTATTTTAATAGACGATTTTGATCTACTTGAAGTCTACCTTGAAGAAAAGGCATACTATATTCGTATCCAGTAGCAAATATGATTATGTCAGGTTTAGCATATGTTTTATTTTTAAAGTAGACTGTATCCGTATCAATACGTTCAATAGGTGGTACAATAGAACATGTTGTTGATAGATAATCAGTGCACAATGGTTTTCCGCTTTGCCGAAGTTGATTAAGAACTGCCTCAAAACATTCATGATTGTCTTCTTTCATACATAGAATAACTTGTTTAGCTACGGAAGCTAATTCACCTGCAATATCAACACCTGAATGACTAGCACCAACGACAATAACACTTTTATCTCGATAATGTTCTGCATCTCGATACGAACGCGAATGAAGGATTGGAAACGTGTGACTATGCAAACCGGGAATATCATTCGGCATATAAACTTCAGAATAATGGCCATTGGCCACACATATTGCATCAAATTTTTCTGAATAAACTGTGTAAATATCAGTTTTACTCAAAAGAATTTGATAAGGTCGTTTACATATTTCATTTTCTTTATTGTTTTTTACAGTGTAGGTTACTGTAAATGTTTCATCAATCGATTCAACTTTGCTGTTTAACAATACATATTTAAGTAGTTGATATTTTTCAGCGTAGGCACTCAAATATTCTTGCACTACTGTGCAGCCAACATGAGATTCGGGTTCACTACTTGAAAATGGAAAATCACTGAACTGCATAACTGAACAGGGTAAATTCGTTTTTAAATTCTTATAAACAGCCGTTGTCTCAGAGGTCCCATCAAGATCCAAATACCATTGACCACCAACAGATGAGTTCTGCTCAAAAACAGTCGGTTCACAATTATACTCATCAGATGCAAATACACGTGCACATGCCAAACCTGATGCACCACCACCAACAACACATATTCGATGACGTTTCATACTCAAAAAATACACAGAAAAAAAGAATCTATAAAATACAAATCCATTGATACTTCATAATTAAATTACCAATCAACTGAAAAAGAAATCTCCAATCTATAAATACTAATAATACATACTAGAAAAGGAAACACGATACGATTACAATGTTCGATCACAATGAAAACGTTTCATTTCAAAAAATTTTCTTCTTTATCACTATTTGATATGATGTTATCTGTGTCACATCATGATGATCTCTTATGGCGCAATGACATTAGTTTCTAAATGACGATGGCAGATTTAGTTCTTGAGTTTTTTCAAAGAATAGAACTAATAACTAGCTAAGTAGCCCAGCTCTTTGACATTTTGGTCTATTCGCTAAAATGTAGCAGCCAATCCTATAGTTGCTTGAATCCTCTTTTTTGAAACTTTTATTATTTTATTCGAAAAAAATAATCTTTATTTTAAGTTGTTTTATTAATCTTAGCGAGATAAATTTTTAAGTGAGTTCATAATTTACGTTTGAGTTAAATTTCCATTTCAATTCGTTTTTCTCGAACGCAATTGATTCTAGCGACAAATGTCAAAGAGGTTTGATATTCTACGTATGAATCAAAAAACATGGTTGTTTATCAATCTAATGATCATCTGTTTCTCTTTTAGACTATGACATTGAAAGATTAATATCCAGAAAAGGAAATATTCTTCACAGATATGCTTATTGAATGTCATGGCCTTCGAATATTTCATATAATTGCTTTATTTCTTTTATTCAATAATGGTATTACATTAATTCCGTTGTCTGATTTAACTTCACCAACTAATCTATGTACAACTGTATCAATACAAAATTTATCGTTTGGTGTTATTCATAGTCTAAATTTTTATTCTGGTCAATCTCAACCACCCAATATATCATGTTCATGGACAATAAATAATGTTCAAGCGTTGAAATGGTCGAATTATATTCTTTCGTTAAGAGTTATAGAATTAGAAAATGATCCAACACATTGGTCAAATGAACTAACATTGTGGACTGGTACTAGACAATTATCAATCGATGATATTAATAAAAGAACTTATGTTCTATCAACATCATCGTCAATTCAAATATATTTACGTTCAAAACCACCTTTATTACAAACCTATAATCCATACATACGTACCAATTTACGTATTCGCCGGTTTTTACTTGAATTTCTTCATGTCAATAATGATATAATAACTAATAATAATGAAAATCATTTTCGTTGTTTATCAAGTGGAATACTCATACCCAAACAATGGAAATGTAACTGTTTATATGAATGTTCATATGAAGATTACAGTGATGAAGATAATTGTCCATTATGTTCAATCTATGAACCATCAACGAGTTTGCTATGTCAAGCAAACGAAATCTGGTGTTTACCAAATACATCAAGAACTTTTACCTACAATTCATTTGAATTAGACTATGATGATGATGATTGGATGCAGTCTCATATAAACTATAGTAGAAAAATTGATTCAAAAGGTATTAATATCTAACTGCTTAAGATCAAAGTGAACATCTATCTAGATTAGAATCGACCGTCAAACTGTTTATAATCACTGAATAAATCTACGAAAAATTGTACTCCTAGAAATCATTCCCAAGATATATCAATTCTCAACATATGTACTAAGTATAGAAATTTTCGAAAAGAAAAAGAAAAGGAATTGTCTCTGCACCAAAGACCAGCGAGTCAATCAAAAAAGCGGCTCGTCACCGCCTCGTCATGCTGGCGAGTTGCTCATTTCTGCCTTGCCTCGCCTCGCCTCGCCTAGAGTTTATAATACAATAGTTATTTTTAAGTAGATTTTCAGCCACCCATAACAATCACTATCTTTTTATTTTATACAATCAAATAAAGAACATTTCATACATTTAAATAAGTTAAAAGAATAAACATATTAATGATAAGCAAATAAATAAAGATCGTTCATTTTTGTACTGAGCGTATAAACAATGCTCTGAGAACTGCGTCTCTGCAATAGTTGGACTAGACTGAATAATTAAATATACGTGTATCCAGAGTGTGCTAAAGGTCATCTAGCAAAAAGAAAACTGCATCGGTGCACAGAATTATGATCAAATGAACTAATTTTTTTCTAATGGTAGAGATACTTCAAAGTTTTTATTCATCAGTAAAAGGTTTAATAACATCAATTAGACTTATCATCACTAATTTAAAAGATAAAAATTCACATTTCTATGCGAAAGATAAACTATAAATTTGGGGTTTCTATAATTGGATGCGAATTNCCCTGTTCTTAGATTTTCAAAATTATGTAATACTTTATTTGAATCCTTGAGTTTTCTCTATTTTATCTAACTTTGTAAAATCCTCTCAAATCTGTTTGCACTGAAAAGATCTGAAAAAACGAGTGACTTTAGTTGAAGTTTGATAAAGTACTCCTCTAGACAGTGAACAAATTAGCAACGCTATTCGAGAACTTACTGAAGAATCATATTTTTAGAGGTCTTATTTGCTGATCATTTTAGTTAACAGATGTTCCATGTTCATCAAGAAAAGGTGTTCCCCGAGTCAAAATACTGGAGAACGGCAAATAGTGCTAGTCAAGCATAGGATATTTTCTAGCACCATGACTCAGATACCATTAGTTCTTGATAAAAATAGAACAATTTTTTAACTAAAATGATCAGTAGAACAATCTCTAAAAAATAGAATTTACGAATGAACTTTGGGATACATTTCTTTGTTTTTGTGGTTGACGACTGATAGAAGTGTGTTGGAAAAGGTCAAACTCCGTGTTCTAGTAGATGATGCTAGCTTTCAAGTGTGTTAATAAGCGGCTACCACTTAAATAGAAGCTTGGAAGTATCCTCGACCGTCGCGAAAAATATCAGATAATTGGTTCATCACTCTGCAGATGTATACTATTTTCTTTTTTAAGCTGATTGTTGAGACACCCTGCACACTAAGTTATTGTCCTCATTTGATAAACTTCACTAAAAATGGAAACGCTTAGAAAGAGCTGCATAAAATCGAAAGATATCCTTAAAGATTTTCCATTTATTCATCAAAAATAACATTCTAAATAAAGGCGAGTCGACTCGGCGATTTACAAAGTCAACTCGTGCTCGTCGCGGTGTAGAAAGGGCTGACTCGCCTCGCCTCGTGACGCTGCGAGGCGAGTAAACTCGGCAATTTTCGGATCTCTGCTCTGCACTATATTAATGCTTGTTTATAGTGAGTGCTATACTATAAAAAATGATAACATTTTCTATTATATCATAACCAGACAAAATTTTCTCGAGCTCATTGATCGTAAAACAGTTATTTTTCTTTCTTTACTTCAATTTGAAGATATAACACTCAAATAGATATTGATTGTAATTTAAAACTGATGTATTATGTTTAATAATTCTAGAAATGTTTCTTGACAGATGACTATTATATTCTGTTGATGTAAAAGACTGAACGAACACGTTAACAATGAGTTACCGATACAGTGACAACTGAAATATTGATGACATGGTCATCTATGTCTAGAGTAACGTTCAGATACTACTTTCGTTCGGAATCACTACTCTTAGTGTGTCAATGTCTTCAAGACAAGGGAAGTTCTTACAGTATGTAACTTCTGTCGAGTCCCGACTATGTACAATATGTAATTAGATTCAAATGTGTTCTAAATATCGTGAGAAGAATAATCTTATAACTGTGACAGTAATATATTTGTACAGTATCGCGCAATTGAATTCTGTAGTCAGTGTTAACAAAGCAACTTGATTTCTTAAATTTTCATTTCAAATTTTGCAAAGAACCTAACCTTACCGACATTGTTTTTTATGTAATAGTTTCAACTCTCATGATTTATTCCTATCATAAAATATGAATATTAAATCTGTCAGTTTATAGGATTAATGTCCTGAACGCATGATTATGATACGATAGAAGTAGCGATCCATTCTAGAATGTTGATAAAAAAAATAAAATTACTTTTAATAAGAAGTGTTTCAGTAGGCACGTTCAAATTAAAGTTGAATAATTAGTTTTTCTTATAGTCTTTCGAAAGTTCATCGTTTGTAAATTTTGAAGAGTATCGAAAAAGTACAGTCTCTCTCGATAGAAATAAGTTAGCGATGAACATTTTTCCTTTTGGATATATATTCATAACTAGAACCCATGAGAGTTTCACTTTCGCATCCGAAATCGATGTAACCGTAATTAAATACTCTCAATGGAAATCTTGTCATTAGCATTCGGTTTTCGTCGAAAGTCACTATAGTATCTGACTGTTGTGTGTTCCATGATGTAGTATTTCCAACTTTCTGTTCAGATAATAGAAGTTCGAAATCAGGCGAATGAACTCTATTATTCATTACTATTAGAGTTCTACATTGGTTCGACTTAAAATACGATTCATTTGTCGATGAACTTCTTCCTTGACCAGGTGTTGAATGAACTGAAAATGCACATTCACAGCAGAAATACTTTTGAAAAAGTTAAATCTAAAAATAATGATAACAAGAGTTTTTTTTTGTTTCCAAGGAGTGTGTATTCCACGTGATCAGTATCAGCAATGTTCTTACTCAACAAATATATCACGCTGTGAAAAAATTCTTGCCTGGAGACAGGATCGTGGTCAAATTTTACTTAGCAATCTTATTCTTGATAACTATCAATCATTATGTTTCATTATAATTGCAAAAGAAGAATACAAAATAAAATTATTGATTAATCAATATCAACTTATCGAAGAACGATCTGATTATGAATTAATTATATATGATGGTAGTGAACAAGAAAATAAAATTCTTATGTCATCCCATGGGTTATTAAACAAAGATATAATTCAAACACATCAACATCACATAGCAACAATTATCATACGGAAACGTTTTCAATCATTCATATCAACCACAAGTAATCAACATAATGATGATGACGATGATGTTTTCGGATATTTTGATACGAAAAAGATTGTTCAACGACGTGATACAAATTTAGTACTATTAAATATAACATGGTTAACAAGCATTTGTCCTGACGATCAGAGATTGTGTGGTGGTCATTTTGAAACGAAATGTTACACGAAACAACAACGGTGTGATGGTGAGTATATTGCGGTGTGGAAAATAGAGCTTGATCTTGATGATAACCTTGTCTTTTTGATTTCAATTAAAAAAAGGCATTTGGGACTGTATTAGTGGTGATGATGAATTGGGTTGTTCACCAGAATCATGTCCCACAACGTTTGCATGCAATGATCGTCTACGTTTACCATCGGATCAACCACGATGTTTTACATGGTCAGAACGTTGCAATGGCAATGCATTTTGTGCTAATCGAACTGATGAAAAATACTGTTCGAATTGGTGGTGTAATTCAAATAATGGAACATTTTTATGTAAAAATTTAAATTGTATTTATGAAACATGGGTTTGTGATGGTAAGAAAATAATCGAGCGTCTGTTAACATGTCAGATTAGATAGTTGAACTGAGATTTACGTGAGCGACATAAGATTTCTAGCATAATTCATTTTTATTCAAAATATACGGAACCAGTTTTCATGCCGGAATCGGAACCGGAACCAATGAAAATGAATTTACCGGAACCGGACCAAACAATTTTAATCTCGTGCATTTCTTTTTGTTTCTTTTATTTATTTGATTGAAAATTTTCTTTTACAAATCTATTTAATAGACAAATACTTCATGTATGTTTTTATTTTGGATTTCGTTTAGGTACGGATGATTGCGGAGATCACTCTGATGAAATCAATTGTCCATCGC
The DNA here is from genome assembly GCA_900239685.1 of Rotaria macrura. Lineage (NCBI taxonomy): Eukaryota > Metazoa > Rotifera > Eurotatoria > Philodinida > Philodinidae > Rotaria > Rotaria macrura. Next base: position 171,668 of record OENT01000125.1, read on the forward strand.
GTGTACCTCGTCGTATTGTAACAGCTGCTGTTGTTGGTGCCACTGTTTGTTCAACATTATTTATAATTGCACTCGGTTGTACATGCAAATTATTTCATTTGCGTACAGCTGAACGACGAGCTGCATCTCGTTTGCTTAATCCACAACATTATATCGAACAACGTCGTCAAGAAATACAACGTGAACAAGAACGGCGTTTAAATCGTCAGACTCGTTGCAACATGTCAACATCAACAACGACAACAGATATTTCATCTGCGACAGCCGATGAAACACGACGAATAGCCCCACCATCCTATAATCAAACAATGGGTCTTATGGATGAAAATGAAGAACGACAAGCAGCTCTTGCCGAACACTTGAGACTTGCAGGTCTAGCCAATTATATAACATTATCACCTTTGCATGGTAGCACAAGAGCGTCGCGATCAACATCAAGACACCGAAATCGAAGACATCGGCGACATCGTCATCATCATCATCATCGACGGACACACAGTGAAGGTATGCTCAGTCGAAAGAAAAATTGGATTAACCCTAATTATTTTGTCTTTTGTATTAAGGTTCTCGTGTAGCTCTACTAGAACCGAATCTTGAAGTTCCCAATAATGCTTTTCCTGCACCGTCCACATCATTTCCTTCAAATCGTTTTAATCGTTTTCGTTTACAACTCTCCTCATTATTTACAACCCATCGTAGTACGTCTAATAATAATAACAGTATTCAAAATAATTCTGTATCAAATCAATTTGATATCTACGAGCATGCTCATCCACCGAGTTCCATTGAACCAACTATTCTTAGTACCCGATCATACTTAAGTTCAGATTTTATTCAATCTCGAGAATTACCACCGCCATACGTCGAAGAACAATCAACATTAACAAATCCTTCAGTAAATGTAATATCAACAACCGTTGTCAATAGCCGTCGCAGTAGTAGTACTGGCAGTGATTTCGAATCAACAAATCCATCAACATCAATATCCTCATTATATCGCATAAGTAAGCGGCGAGTTCCAGTAAATGCGTTACGTGGCCGTATGAGACAATTAATATCAACGGCAACGGTGCAAGTAACAACAGATGATTTAAATGATTCAACACAACCGACGGCAACGACAATAGATATGAATTTTGAAGAACAACCACCTGTGGCATGTATGGATGATGACGACGACGAGGTACAGCCCAATAGTGATGATTATAAAATATTAACGCCTTAAAATATATCTATATAATATTGATTTTTCTTTTATTGTTTCTGTATAAAAGTGATTTATCTTTTATTTGTATATCGCGTTTCTTTTGTTCATTAATTTCTACTAACCCGATCTGATTTCGTCGTACAGGGGAGATTTTATTCCAAACTTTTTCTTTGTGTGCGTGTGCGTGTGTATGTGTGCAAACGCGCTTCTGTAAACCACAGTGATCATGTTTTTTTTCTCTTACACATGTAATCTTGTTCTTTTCCCCTAGTTGTTCTCCAACAACTATAGATAAACAGTGGTTCTTGTATTTTTCTACACACTCACAAAGACTAACAGGTTTTTTTCGTCTGGTGGCTACTATGTTTATCGAAAGAAAACATCGTTTTTTTATTAGGTATAACTATATGCATTACATAAATAAGTACAGATAAACAAAGCATATAGAAGACTAACTAAAATATTCTATGATTCGATTCTCTCTGGGGTACTCATTTGTATTCATATATGATACATGCTGTCTCTTTTTCTCATCACAACTAGTGCTACGGTCAATTTCCAACAATGAACAGAATAAAGAACAAAGAAAAGAAAATTAATTCAATCTATATTGAAACAAGAAAAGAATATTCCGGATTTTTTCCTATCTATTCTTCCGACAATGACAAGAAATATAGAAGCACAAATCAACTAGTTCTGTCCAACTGAGATTTCAACTAGTTAAACTGTATGTGCATAATATTAGCTATAGGAGGCGGAATAAGTAAAACAGAATGGTGTTGTCACATCATCATCATCATCATTCTCATTCTCATCATCGGATCGAATAAAAAAGGAGAGAAGAAGAGAGACATGAGAAAATGCTAAAGAACAAAGAAATCAAGAAAAAAGAAGAAGAAAAGCAGATGAAATTCGATTGTGATCAGTAACTAACTGAATGACAAGAGAATGAGCACATTTCTCTCTCTGTTCTCAATATGTAGTTCTTTTTAGCAGTTAATAAGAATCACAGACACGCAACAACTACACATATTAGATTCATTGAGTAAGCAATTCAAGTTTCTTTTCTTTAGAGACAACAGATACATATATGTTCATCAAATGAAGATTTCGTAAAACTAAGTGTATTCTCAAGCACTAGTAATCGAAAATTATGTTTTATTATTGCTTGAGAGTATCCCTTAATATTCTACGATATATCGTCTACTGAAAATTGGTATAATTTTCAAAATATTGATTTTATTTCTGTAACGCATAGAGCTATAATTCGTTTAGAACAAGATAACGGTGGTAGAGCATTGAAGCTGATTCTTTTGACAAGAAGACGACTGATTTCAGGCTTGTTGTTCATTCAAATTCTTAGAAAAAGTTGTGTCATCGAGTAGCATGAAGAGGAATGTTTATAACTTCAGATAGTATTTGTCATAATCAATTTTTTTGTATTCAAAAACAGCGTGTAACAAGATGAATATCAACTATGAACAGGAACGCTTGATGGATAACGACATCTTTTGATTCATAATGAAACTAATTGATTGGCCAAATGTTTTCAAAACAGGTTTTTGTATTAGTGTTACTAGTTACTATTACTACTACTGCTACATTCGCACTCACATTAACAGAGAAAAAACGAATACGACAAGCAGAACAAAACTGTCCTGTTTTTTTTCGATCGTTAGCATTCAAACAGAAAGGATAAGAAATATGGTCGCATTTTTTATACTCTAGAATCCTCTATCTCAAATTACCATGGATGTGTTTATACTTGTCCTTGTGTTTTTAATATTCTTATGTTTCATGTTACATCTCTATACTAGACAAGTTCAACAACAAATCAAAGACGCACAAAATCGAACTTTTCAAAAAGTTTACTTATGTGTTTATTTATTAGCGCTCGGTAACATTAAAAGGAAATCTTAAGAAATCGTTTCTTCGAAGATATTCATTTATTTTAGCTGGCGATTGGCTTCAAGGTCCACATGTTTATGCGCTGTATGAAAGTTATGGCATACAAAAACATGAAATTGAAATACTTTTTATTGCTGGCTTTGGATCATCCATGTTCTTTGGTACAATAGTAGCTTCATTAGCTGATAAATAGTAAGCTGATGAACACAGTGAAGATAATATAAATCCATTCTCAAATCATGGCATTTTTTTCTTCAGTGGTCGTCGTAATGTATGCCTATTGTATGGAATACTCTATGGAGTATCATGTGTCACAAAAGTTAGTATTAATATGACTTCTTCAAGTAAATAAAACCTCTTCGAATCTCTAGCATTTCCCAAATTTTCAAATACTATTTGTTGGACGACTACTTGCCGGTATGGCAACATCAATATTATTTAGTGCTTTTGAATCATGGTTAGTTAGTGAACATCGACGAGTATGTAGACTAATTCGTAACTACAACGAAGATTATTAGTACTAATGATGACGTTCATATTTAATCATTTATTCCTAGAGAAATTTTGACTCGAAAACTTTAGAAATCATATTTGCTAATGCTTATTTTGGAAACTCAGTGGTAGCTATAATATCAGGTATTGTAGCTCAAATTGTTGCAAATACATTTGGATATGTGTAAGTGATTATGAAATAGAAAAATTTTTAACTTTTTTCAAATATCCAATTTTAATAATCGTTTGAAATCTTTAATGTCAATAAAAATAAAGAATAGTGAGTAAGTTAGACTTTCAACCACTACAGTAGTAATGTCATAATGCTATCAAAAGGCAATATGTCTCAGCGTTCTCGCACACCAGCGAAAATGAATTCCTATTCTATCAGTTGACGTACACACATCTCATACAAAATATATAGAGAATTTCAGAAATCTTTTATTTAAGAAAGCACTTCTTCTGGAAAAGTCCCTTCATTGCACTTCGCACTTACATATGATTATGCTCTATGTAAACTTTCTAGAGCATCCTAGATTTTCGACGAATTTTCTAATTTTTGGAATTTGTTCTTAAAGTTTGCATACATGGCAAAACTCAACTAGTATTCAAATTTATAAACTGTGACTGACTATAAACTTGATAACTAAACATTAATAATAATAAACGAACGAATTTTAAGTTTCAATAAAGAAAAGCAGAGTTTGTGACGTCGATTTGTCGAATATTGAAAGGGGCAGCATTTTTCTAAAATATTTTCCACTCGAGAAGAATGATCACATTAAGGCGTTTTTCTTTCGAGTAAATTTTAGCCGAAATTCAGACAATTTTACAAAAAATGAGCAAGACAATTGGGAATTTGATGGAAAGACATGCGTTTTTTGTTTTATTAATGTTAGTAAATCATTATGTTGACACAAAACATCACTGACATATGTTTTTCGAACATGATACATTTTCAATAAAAGTTTCTTGTCCATAGTATTAGACAAAAGACGTGTCAATCTCTTATCCTCCGATAGTTAGAACTTGTATCTTGCTGACTTTTGCAGTTTATCAAAGTTAACACTTAGATTCATCAGTAATTTCATTGATAGTTCTGATACGTACATTTGTATAAGTCCCCTTGAAAAACGACGAAGTATTGAATAAATTTTCTTCGGTGTACGATTGTTGATTCGAGTAATGCATGTAGTATTCACTATTGATTGACAATGGTTTAAATCGTGACAATATATCTCTAGAAAAGAGGATGTACAAGACATTTGAATTACTTCTCAAAAATTAGTTCAGTTGATGTTTTTAGATGTACCAGATTTCTGATTGCTGCTCTAACAAAAGAAACTTTCTGCATGAAATATGGTCCGAACGAAATTCATCTCTAGGTTACTCTATTGTTAATAGATACTTCACAGCTGCTTGAATACTTGCCAGATTCAGGTTTAACTGTGAGTATCAAAGAAAGAGAAGAGCGAAAAAGAACGATTATGTATTGCCGCCACATAAATATTGACACTCTTGAGAATCAAAAACTTAACTCTTAATGATTGTCGTTTAAAACATAGCGAATATATACAAGAATCTTGTCATACATACGACAGAGAGAGAAAGTTAGATATAGATACTTGAAATTTATTTTCACTATTCGCATAGTGAATTCTGTAGTTATATGCATAAATGAAACTTTTTATGGAATCTCTTCATCTGAACTTTTGTAATAATCGATTTTTACTTGATTTGTCGAAATAGAAAATCTTGATTGAAACCTAGCTGAAAAATGACAATGTGTCATCATATTTGTATATGATGTGTTTTGTTGTTGAGAAGATTTTAACATGTCATGCTTATCATTTAGAGCTCCATTTGATACTGCAATACTTACATTTATTGCAATATGTGTTTTACTGACAATGTCGTGGACAGAAAATTATGGTGATGCTAATGCACCTATTTCTCAATCATTTTTATCAGCTTGGAAATCCATTAGATCAGGTAGATGAAACAACGATAAAAATAGCAAAAAATGATTCATTCATTCATTTTGTTTTGAGATCGAAAAATTTTTCTGCTTGGTATTGTACAAGCACTTTTTGAAGCATCTATGTATGTATTCGTACTCGAGTGGACGCCAGCATTAACTCAAGCATTGAATAAAGAATCTATTGATAAAACAGATAACAAAAATCCGCCGATACCACATGGTTGGAATTAAGGGAAAATACTTACCAAATGAAATATATATTATCTGTTCTGTATGTTTAGGATATATATTTGCAAGTTATATGGTAGCTATGATGATGGGAACGAATTCTTTCAAAGTTTTGTGTAATTATTCAACACCAGAATCACTTATGAGGTTGAGAAATATTTTTCTTATTCATTAAGCTATTTTTACACAATTGATTTCCATATTTAGATTTGTTGTTGTCATCGCAGCCTTTTCATTGAGTGTACCAGTCTTTTTACCAACAGTAAATCGAAATTTAGTATTATATTTTGAGGAAGTTTTAGAAATTGTTTTCTTTTAAATAGGCTCAAGTGATCATGTTTATTTCATTTTTAATATTTGAATTTTGTATTGGTATATTTTGGCCGTAAGTTACCGTTATAAACAAGAGATTTTACTATTGAGATTGATTATTTAAGAGCAATGGCAACCATGCGTAGTACATACATACCTGAAGAGGGTTTGTTTATGAAAACAAATTGAATTTTCATCGATCAAAGTTTCTTGTGTCTCTAAATTCCTTTAGCTCGTGCTACAGTGATGAATTATTTTCGCATTCCATTGAATTTGATCGTCGTTATAATACTTCTCAAAGTTAGTTATTTAAAAAAAAGTCTTTTTTCTTCCTGAATAGTTATTTTCTTTTTCTTCTAGGACTTTCATTTAAAAGTCATTTTTATGAGTTGTGTATTTTTTTTGGGTTTAGCTGCTGCAGCAATGTTTTTACTACATAAGTGGGCCTCATCATAAAAAAAAGATCTATATTTGTAGCCGATGCTTTTTTCTTTACTCTAGATTGTCGTTTAGTAATGTTCAATCACTATCATCTATTAATAAAATATTAAATGAGCAGGAAGAAAAAATGTTACATACTATGAATTCATCTGTAGATGAACAGACAAGTAAACATGAACAAATGAAAGGTTCAATGGCTTAAAATGAACGTGATCGATTTGTATGACTATTTTTTTGTGGAATCTCTCATTAACTATACAATTTTCTGTGTTTGTGATAAGATTTTGAGTCTGATGAGTTTAGTAAGAATACGAACAGAAAAAAAACAGCAATCATGTGATCGTTGTACAACTTGCTTTTGTGTTGGTATATTTATGCACTTCTTTTTTTCGTTTCTTTTCATTTGGTGTCGCAGTGATTTTAAAATTATCAAACAATACTTCATATATTGAAACTCGAATAAAATAGAATGACATGGGCTTTTAGTGATTTAATTGTTGCTTCACCCGAATCATAGTTTCAAGCGACTGAAGTTTTCAATAGAAAGAATATATTGATCATGGCAAAATTCGTTCTTGTTCATATGATCGGGTTGATGAAAATGAGAAAATTTTGATGGACAATTTTTTTGCAAAAGATGCATTATTGCATTTGTCAACTTTAACTGACTGTGATCAGTGAACAATTGTAATACCATGACGTTTTTCCACGAAGCAAATTCAAAACTCTCTTTTATGATTGATGGCTATAGTCATTTTATAATTCAATGAATGTTTAGTACATTAGACTTCTCAAGACACTGTATACTTGTTGAAACGTCCATCATCTCATTGCTACTTCCTGGAATTTTATTACAAACTCTTTCATAAATTAATTTCACTATGGTCTGATAAAAGTGTGCTTTTTTTTACTTTTTTCTTAAACTCAAATTAGATTTTATCATTTCTATCGATATTCTAAGAAGTTTTGAGCTAGCAACTTATGCAGCGAACTAATTGTTGATCATAAACGATATGACCCATAGAGACATATAGAAAAACTCTCGAATGTCAAGCTTACATATTTTGGCATTCTATGTAGTATAAACCGGTTATCATTCAATTTTATTGAGAACGTGCGCTAACCATCAAACTAGATCGTTAACAATTTTCCAATATAGCAGCCGAAAAGCATTCACACGGATGGCCAAGAACAATATTTCAACAATCATACGATTAGCTTTTTCTTTCGTTCTAGAAATAAAACAATGATGCATTCTTTGTAGTAGGATATGTATAGTTATATATTCGCTTCATCCGTATACTCATACTATAACGTTCTCATGATCTTAATTATTTGGAACTGTAGAAAAAAAAACTGTCGATCAACGATGTTACGTTTTGAGTCGCTTTATCTATGAAAGTGAAACTTTTTCCCGCTTTATAGGTAATCACCATCAGAAAAAATATATATTACAGTTGTATTAAGAAATCCTTCATGTTTATGACTGATATTTGGAGAATATACCGAGTAGCAAGACATGTATACGTACTATAAAAACGAGGCTGAATAGCACTATTAGTTCTTCAAATATTTTCTTCTTGGGAAATAACTTTCTGAGTACTCCATTTATTGAAGAGAATCAAATCATAAGTCTCTCTTCTTTCAAACAAATTCCCATAAAGATATACGCTTCACTTTTAATCTGTTCTTACAATAGCTTATATTCGCCTCTTAATTTAAATCGTTTAATGTTTCTCACACATAGCGAAATAAAAGCTTAAATTAGACTAGATCACCCGAGACATTTTCATTGAAAGTATCAGCTTATAGTAGTGTCATTGGATTTAAATTTTATTCAAGAGAAGCATCGATTGCAGAATATTCTTTCAAAACAAATAACACAACATCAATATTTAAAAGTATAAATCTTGTGTTGACAACAATAAATACAAGTAAAGATTTTCTATGTTTTGTTTAAGTATCATTTGACTAATCCTAATTTATTGTAACTAGACAAGAAGTAGTAGAGTAGATTTTGTCTACCAAAAGGAAAAATCTCAAAGTGAGAAACCAAATTTTGTAGAATCAAATCGTTTTCAATTGAAAACATGTAAATAAGCAAGTTACTAAGTGCATTCAAGCAGTTACAATCAATATAAAATACTTTCAAGATTATATAGATGAGTTTAAGTATATTTTTCTACAAATTAGAAATTTTTGGTGATCGAAAATATGGTCATATACTACAGCTTTATTTGTGCGCTTTCTTCACGTGAGTGTACAATGCCGGTCAGCTATTTGCACTTAGTCATTTCCTCTAAATTACTGAAGAAATTCTACTAGCTGTTTTGGTGGGATATTATATTAAGTGTACCTATAGAAAAAACTTTCTTCATCAGAGAAATTCTGCGCTTTAATCGACTATTGAATGATTAGGGTAGAATCAAATCGTTATCATTTTTCATTCAAAGGAGACGTAAGTATGGTAATCAAGTGAATTGAAACACCGTAATATAACAATGAATTGTTCATTAACTGATCTTTCTATGAAATTTCAACTTCAATAAATGCTCGCCTTGAAATTGATTTCGTGAGGACATGCCAATTTTCTAATTTTGAAAAACTACTCTTCCTTTGCATAACTAAAATATGTGATACGATTTTTTAATAATTAAATCCATACAAATAGTATTAAGAAATAATTTCAGTTGACAACTGAAGCTTAAATCACAATCATTAGGAAATTAGCATAGTTGCAATTGATTAAATTACACACAAATAAAAATAAAATGTTGACGTATCGGTGCAGGAGTAGTATTCTTCAGAACTTGATGTAGCACATATTAGGGGTGGTCGATCTTTTATGTGTACACTTTTTTCTTTTCCTTCATTGATAG
>OENT01000125.1:181268-197797 GCA_900239685.1 Rotaria macrura
CTAATTTCCTAATGATTGTGATTTAAGCTTCAGTTGTCAACTGAAATTATTTCTTAATACTATTTGTATGGATTTAATTATTAAAAAATCGTATCACATATTTTAGTTATGCAAAGGAAGAGTAGTTTTTCAAAATTAAAAACTCAATGCCTCTACTCGATCGGATGACCACCAATAATATTTTTTTGGAGGGCAACAATTGCTTGTGAATAGAAGTAGCTAAAAACTATTCAAACATCTTCTTTAAAAACCACCATTCAAGTTTCTCGTTTGTCCTTCTATCATGTAAACTGATTCTTCTGTGCAGCGTAACTCAATCTCAGGTAAGTAAGTGCAAGTGTACCCATGCCATGTACTTAATGCTCTGTTAATTGGGGCAAGTATTTTGCAAGAAGGTACTATAACGAAACAATAGTAGAAGACAATAATCTCGAGAGAAACACCAATCAACTTTTATTCGAAAGAATGTGAGGTACATATACCTGTAGGTGTGATTGAAAATGTGACTGTAAACGATGAGATGATCAGAAACACATCGACAATTGCGCCTGTGGATGTGCGTGTGAAATGTAGGTGAATGAGAATGAAGAATTAGATTGCAATCACAGCCACAACTAACCTTAGAGAAGGTATGAGCAGATGGTTTGTCTATCGTGTTTGTGCAAGGTGATTATGGGTCATATTTTTATTATGTTATACAAGTCAGAAATATGATTTGTGCGAAATCTGTTGTCATAATAGTTTGTTTAAAAGTATACGTATAACTTGAATTACTCACCTCTTACTGTAACAGATATTTTATTTTTTTAACTACATTTAATTTACATAATTTTGACTTTTTATTGCAAACTGTGTATAAAAGCTTGATTTCATTGTATTACACATTCGTTTATAACTACTAGAAAGGATTAACATTAAACAATGAGAATTGACTTTACTAATCGAGATCAGCAGAACCTCTAAGATCTATTTACATATATAATTTAATCCCTTCAGTACGACATGATTGTCATATCGAAGGTTTGCTAGTTTACTAAGGGGATCCTTTCTCGACGAATGTAAGGATAACTATTCATTCTCAGTAATTCTAGGTAATCATAGCTATATAAGTATCAGATAAGCAAATTTGAATGCAAATTATATATTGAAATAATACAAATATTATATTTTCTGCAGTGATACAAGCTCTCAAATATCAGGATGTGAATCCAAGTTACCCATACTGAAAGATTCAAAGATAATGTTTTACCCAAAACTTGATTGAATCTTACACTTGCTACTAGAATGTTATCGCGCAGCATGATTTAAATATGTGGTACACCGATACTATGGGTACGACAGTTTGACAGCAGCTCCAATCTGTTGAACTGTTCGAGAAAAAGACGTGATGTGATCTCAACTTTTCGACTAGAGTTCTATGAATAGAAGCTGCCATGTTTCTATAGTTTAAATTCTTGTTCTGACCCAGATCGAAGACATACGGCGGGAAACCGGCCGGATTCCGTGTTATTCCCGCGAATTCCGGAAGCTGGTTTCCGAAATCGGTTCTGGGTTCCGATTCCGGCTTACTTCCCACCAATTCCGTGCATCTGAGCGTATCTACAAACACGGTTCCCGTTTCATACACGGGATCCGTCGACGGGAAACACCGTTTCCAAGCCAGGATCGCATTCGGTCCAGATCCGACCATTTCCAGACCGGATACCGATAACGGAAAAACCAATTTTCCCATCCGGAGAGAACATGGCTCAGATCTGATCATTTCCACTAAGCTCACGAAAACTCATCTGGCCGTTTCCCAAACAGCGTTAAATACTCAGACTTACAGAGCAAAGCTCTCCGTACTTCGAAGCCAGCTTTTACTTCTTTTTTAAAAAGCGTGAAACAACAACAGAAGATACCCTGGGAACAAATAAAATTCTAGTAGAACATTATACATTTCTCTCCAAAATTGTTTTTGTCGCAAAAATGGGAATTTTAAGTCCGAAGACCTAAAAAGCAGATTTTTAGACTTTTGCGAATCGAAAATGCTATGTGTAAGAACAGCACACGTGTTAAACGCCAGCATTTTGAGACTTTCCTGTGTCTTCAATCAAGGTAAGTGACGTTTCTAAAGTCTCAAAATGACCTATCATTTCAAATTTTTATCAAAGAAATTTGGAATGCACACTAATGCACTGAAAAAAAAACATTCTAAGTAACACATCTAAAGTTTTCACGCGAACCCATGAAAGTATGGTAAACTATCCATTTCATCGGCATTGTCCTTTAAATGAAGGATTTAGAAAAAATCCCCAAAAAGACCTTTAAAGGTGTTTTTTTGTAAATTGCTGATTTGCGTATCTAGGAACGATGTCAATGAGAATTTAATATTCGATGTGATTTTTTTTGCCAGCGTAAGCCTGATTTCCGAAGCAGAAATAATCTGGTCGGAAGACGGTCGATTCCGATTGTTTTCTGTTGCTTCCTTATTGGATTATTGTAGTTTCCGGTTGGATCCTGGAGGAACTTGCCATAGTGCCGATAGGATCCCGGCTGATCCGAAGTATTTCCTTGAAATTTCCGGTTTTCGGAAGTCGCCGGAATATCCAGGTTCCGGGTACGGATCATTCCGGTCGGAATACTGCTTCCATGTTCCCGTAGTTTTTTCGGCCGGAAATACACCGGAACCGGTAGGAAGAAGCCAGAAAATATCCCGTTTCCTGCGGGTTCCGGCCGGATCCGGGCTCCGGAACGAACGACCTGGGATGTGTTCGAAGATTTCGGTTTTATTTTGTGGATGGCTACGCCAATTTAAAAAAGGCTTTACTCTGTTATAGAGAACAAGATTTCGCGATGATCTGTCGTAAATCTAGTCACTATGTCCATTTACAATGATTAAATCGAAAATATGATAGGCTCCCTTACTTTGGACCTGTATAACAGAATGAAATATTTTTCTAGAGTCAAATGCAAGATTTGACAATGTCGGTAGCCTTAGAACTGATTTACTGTAAGTACCCATATTGTCAATACCGGATCATTTTTTCCCGTAAACTGCGGTATTTGTCTTTCCTCCAGTAAATTACATTGATATGGGAGCTGGCAATCGGACCTGTAAAACTGCGGTAAACAGGCGGTTTTTTCCGCATGTTTACCACATGTAAAAGTAAAAATAAATGTCTCAAATAGCTTAATTGATGATTAGGAACACATTTTTTGTCAAAGATTATTGACGAATCGGTTAACCGCTTTTCTTAGTGGTAATCCCGGCATTTATCAAAACCGACCGTTTACCGCGGTAAATTCCGGTAAATTTTCACTGATGGGAGCAGGTAACTGGTTCGGTAAAAGTGCAGTTAACCGCCGACTTTCTTGCGGCTTTTACTACACGGTTAGTATGACGACAAAGTTTTCTATTATACTGTTCTAGTATTGAGTGTTCTATGAATTAATTTCATTATCTCTTAGTGCCAATACGGAAACAGCTCGTTGTCCATGTATTTGATTACGATCGAACTACGACGCAGTAGCTAAAAAGGTGGTCATGTAAGTAGGTTCAATGTTCGAGTAGTACCATAATTTTTTTATCCATTATGACTTAGTATAACTTCAATTATGCATGTTCTTGTAGGGATGAGATCGTCTGCAGTAGTAAGACCGACGTGACTGACTTTTATAATGTGTTACTAAATTGGTCAAATCTATTGAATTTTCGAAGAAAGAATAAAAACTTGACCATATGGCACCTTTTAAGGAAAACTGAAACCTAACCTTACAATACATTCTCTCTTGCCATATAGGTAAACTTGGTCGAATTTTCAATAATATTCTATTTTTTAGATGCACGCTTTTACTGAAATCACACTGCTTTTTCAATTGATTGTATCAGATAATATTTATTAATGTTGATTGTTTAATTTTTGTCTACTAACGGCAATAGAGTTTACACTCGTTACTTTTATATTTTGTTTGATAGTCCAAAAGGATCATTGTAATCATCGGAAACAACGTCTTAAACGACTTTAAACTGGAGAATTACGGCAATAATCTCCACCGTATTTAGCCGTAATCCGACATACCATTTTACGGACCGTTTTTTTTCGCTAGAGAATGGTCACCGTTTTTCACGCTATTGGTTTCACTTTTCTCGTATGACGGAGTACGATGACGTTTCCCGCCGGCTTGTGACGTTTAATACTGTTTACGGGCGTTTGCGGCGCCTTCGTGTTTTATCTGGGGGTAGCGACCAGGAATTTTTCAGGAGTATGGTGTTAGACCCGTTAAAACTCAAGATGAGTAAGAAATCTTCTCGAGGAGATAATATAGGACTGATTCATCATAAGGCATTCAAAGACAATAAGTAGTGATCATGCTATATTTAAGCCACCTAATTCGAACCATAATCAATTTTTTACATTCATACTAGTTTTAAGGGCCATAGCAAGTTCATTCTTTGAGAAATATCTTTTACTCATTGGTTGTAACACGATCCAATTTAAAAAAGTGATTCAGTTCTTCGACATCAGTTCACGCTTTGTAGCTGATGCTTGCAAGAATTCTGAGCGATAATTATTTATGAGACAAAGAAAACATGTTAATGTTACTCCTGATTATACTGTATTAGAGAATAAGTTAGTTGAATGTGCTTTGAAAATAGTAGTCAGTGTTTGTTAGATCTACAAGATATTTGTTCAATGAATCGACGAAAAAAAGTTAAATGTCTTTTGGCGAATTCAGATTACGGTGGGATTCAGTTAATTTAGTTAAAAGTGATTAATTCTAAGTTTGTTAGACCCTTGTTCAGCGGCTCTTGATTGTCGAATGCTATCAATTCGTTTGTCTCGACATTCACTGAAGTGTATTGACGCTTATCTTGTTCGATAGTCAGACCGGAACTAATACGGTTAGGCGACGGAGACGGAATCCGATTAGGGCAGAATACATCTTTTTCCATTCGTAAATCGTTCTTTTGTGCATCTACTCTTGGTAATTGTGGATCTTGCTGACCATCTGTTGCAATAACAATATTGTTGCAAGATTCATTTTGCACACGAGTGAGAGCATTCATTTCTATAGACTTTCGATAGAACCAAATGATGCCAATTACTAAGAACAAACCGCCGACAAGACCAACAATGAGACCAATATTTCTTCCTAGATTACTGTAATCATTAGTATTGGAAGTACTATCACTCACTAATGATTTAACTGAATAGGAACGAGAATTAATATTGACTGAAGTAACCATCAAACCGGGCACATCATTAGTCCTCGCTAGGATTTTTGTGACTGCTTGCGAAATATTTGTTGGAAGTGAATCGGGCTGGAAAGGTGCGACAACACTACCTGCGAGAAAGCAATATAAAATAATATGAAGTTATGAGCTTTCTATTTCTACAAACCATTCACTAGAGTGATATCACTGACAAGCGGCATGCCACAACTAATTAAGTAATTGTGGATCATCGCTCGCGTGGTTTCCAGTTGATTCGATGCATTGAGTGCATCATAGTTTCCCGAAAAAGTAATATTACTCAGTATTTGATCCGATTCCGTGATAAGATTATCTTAGAGAATACATGATAATAAATGAGAATCTATATATTTCTATCATTCGACTTACCAGCACTGTTTTTGACAAGAATACCATTCGATTTCAGTTGAATAATGTGCTTGTTGTTCGATGAAATCAAACGAATGTTCAATATGTACATACCTGTAGCATCAATCGTTAGATTTGTGATGGTGACAGTACCAGCTGTTAAGTCTATAATGGTTGTCGATGTATTTAGTGGAATCAATGATCCAGGACTGTTGAACTTTGGCAAATCATAAAGTGCAGCATTGGCTGACCATGTCCAATTGTCCCATTGAATCTGCCCGAGTTGAAGACCAGTGATACTAT
This sequence comes from Rotaria macrura, assembly GCA_900239685.1. Taxonomy (NCBI): domain Eukaryota; kingdom Metazoa; phylum Rotifera; class Eurotatoria; order Philodinida; family Philodinidae; genus Rotaria; species Rotaria macrura. The sequence continues at coordinate 187,156 of OENT01000125.1, forward strand.
CGACAGGCATAACTGAGATGTCAAATGTATCATTGACATTGACATCATATATATTGTTCACTTGTTGACCAGATAGAATGGCTTCTGTTACAGTGACAGTATCCGACTGCACAGTCAGATTGGTCGTTGTCAAAAATGAGCTATTTAACAAAGCATACACATTTCAATGTAAATTTAGACTATCAAATTAATACCTGTTGACACTAAAAGGTAGAATGACAGTGAATTGAATTTGATAGGAACCAATACCTGGCAAACTGAACGAGTTGAATTGCGTTTGTCCATTTGAGTAGTTGGCAAGGGCGCCATACAAAACTTGAGTTGATTGACCCACTAGAATGGCCTGAATTTGCCACGGTTGATCATTTGAACCTAACTTTTGAATAATTTTGCCTATTGAATCATACGCGACGATTACTGGCTGAATTGTACAAGGGCTATACTCCCGACAATCGGCTGGGGATTTTAAGAGGAGAATTCGATTGATAATACTCAAAGGTGTCGATGATTGAGCAAATGGCTCCTGTGCAGCCAAACTCAGAGGAACAATATCGCCTGTTAAATTGAGCTTTGCCCAAGCAGTCAGTAATTGACCCGTTTGGTAGCGATTGATAATACTTGAAGCAATATTCGAAAGAACTTGACCGAGAATTCCACCACTTTTTGTTGAGCTGGCTTGTGGTTCATCACGTAATTGAAGATTCAATTGAAAGGGCGATACATCACGACGCTCGCGTCTATTTTGACAGGACAGGATGGACAAAACAGAATTATTAGTTAAGAAAAGAAAGCAACAGTGGAGTTTAGATCAATCAACAATCTGAACCGTGTTGTAAAATGTCGAATAGCAGATAAAAAATGGAATACATTTCTTCGTAAAGATCGCAAAACAAAGTTCAAAATTCTTATTCTAGTTCGATTTATTAGAGAACTTTTCTTCTAGAAAAATTCTGAACGTCAGTTTTCAAATTTACTTCAGTTGTAGCTAAACAACTGATAAGTAAGACAAATGACTAATCTTATAATAACTGAAGATCAGAATTTTTGCATGCATAAGCTGATCTCTTATATTGAACATATTTATAGACTTTAATTAAAAGAATGAAGCTTTTAGGATGAATAGATGAAAAACTTTGCTTTTCATTATGCCAAGACTCATAAAGACTCACCATCTTATCATTCAAAAGCGAAAGAGTTCAACCTACACCGTCAAAAAGCGAAGGTTTTTACTGACATCTTTTCAACGTTCTTCGTTTCAGAAACAAAATGTGCTCGACTGAAAAATTATTGGTATCTGATCAAGTGCAGATTTTTATTTAACTCAAAGGACGTAGCACCAAAAAACCTTCAAGTTGCTTAGCATCAAAACCGAGTAGTAACATATAAAGTGATTGACGAACAAAAATGATTTGCTACTCTTTCTGAAATTTTTACTTCAACCATTTTCATCTCATATACTCAATACTTCTAAACTACTAAACAAATATGCAAAGAAATCGAACGTCTTATCGTCGTATGTTCTTTTTAAGATTACAGGTAGACTATAACCGATTGTTGAATGATACTCTTTCCTTTTCAGCATTCACACTGAGACAATCGAATCTTCATCATTATTTACGATTTTCTCTATTCAAAAACAAAATCTAAATAAAAAACCGACAGTATAGTGCACTGGGACACTTTGAAGCAGCCATGACTAGAAATTAAAATTTTGAATTAAAGTAAAACCTCTATTACCCAGGCAGACAAACATTTGAAAAAACGCGTTTAAACGCACAATCGGGAACGCCGATTGTGAGTCACTAACGCTCATTAAAAAAACGCAAGAAAAGCGTTTTTTACGCAGAATTTTCACTTCCCGAGCGTGAAAACGAATAAAAACTGTAATTCTGGTGGTTTAAACGCATTGGCTTTCAAGTCATCGAATAATTGTGTGGTTTAACGCTAAGGACTAGAGTTTTTCTCCGTTTTCACGCTCCGAAAGTGAAAATTCTGCGTAAAAAACGCGTTTCTTGCGTTTTTTTAATAAGCGTTAGTGACTCCCAATCGGCGTTCCCGATTGTGCGTTTAAACGCGTTTTTCCCAATGTTTGTCTGCTTGGGTAATGAATATCTCAAAAAAGTGAACATCACCTACTTGAATGCGTGTCTCAGTTCCCCGGATCGATTTTTGCTGTAAATCGATGTCTATATAATCAAAACCTCCCAACTCGTAACATGACACTTTATTTTCTGGTCTGTTCAGCACAGCAAACCTCTTTATAATCAACACATATGAAAGAAAGTATACGCGTACTTATAAAATAAGAGGAAAAAACGAAAACTCGTCGCATGAAAAGAATAAAAGGAACAATGAAAATGAATATTCTGGGTCAACTTGATTGGTCGTATGTGAGAGAGCAACACCTTTATCTATTTATGATTGTGAGATGGAGACGAAATACCATCCAAACTCATTGAAGCAATGAAAATGGTCGCGCTATTGAGCCTTCTAGCTGCTACTCAACATCCACAACTAAACTCTCTTATATCTCAACTGCATTTGTAGTTACCTCAACTCTTGATCGACTCGAAGGGAGTTAAGCAGACAATGATCGACAAATGTTTTCATAAAAATTGAGTAGATGTGTAATGTACTAAAGAATTATATTTTTTTACTTTGTTTTATAAATATTGAATAGAGTAGTAATAGATGGTAAAACTAACTTTTTATTTTGAGCTAACTAGGGTCGATTCTAACACAAATGATGCGTAGTCACTGACCAGTCATACTAACCATGTACCGTATACATGTAAGTGTTCAGTTAATGAATAACCTGCATATAATGAGCACCTTCTTTAATGGGCACTTCTTCGAGGGTCTGGTTGTGTTCATTATAGAGAGTTTTTACTGTATATGATTGATTTGGAAACTATATATGAAGGAAAAATATCTAAATAATTCTGAACAAATTGTTATGAATAGAAATTATGATTCTAAGGTCTTTATCGTATTATGAAAGACTGCCTTTGGATTTTAGGAATCTCAAAATGGTTTTGATTTAGTTGCAGTATTTTCTCATATAACAATTAAACAGAATTTTTCCATCTTTTGAGGATTAGGACTATCTTTCGATTCCTATTTTATTCCAACTTCTACCAGAATTTTTCTGCTATATCTCATAGTTTGATAGCATGTTACTTAATTTTTTTCTCACAGCAATCGGAAGATAATTAATACGTTCAATAGATACTTAGCTTTCTCTGGTTATTAGAATACTTACGTCTGATTCGAAGCTGATACAATTTTAACGCTACGAATTTTATCGGGACTGATATTAAGAAGAGCAGCTAAGTTGGCGACAACATTACCAGTGTAAAATACTGCTGGGTCCATTGGCGGTAGTCCGAAATTGAGAATTAGTAGTGGTGATACTTTCAATTCGATTGTTGTGCTACCATCGATAGCGAAATACGCCAATTGATATTTTCTGTTTATAGTTAAAGAAAAGAAATATCGATTCAATAATGTAAAAAGTGAAAATAAATCTCTCATCAACTTTAATTCTTTTTTTCATAGGATTTACACACAAAACTCCAAGCAGAATTACACACTCTGTCGACAAACTCGAGAATTTTCGTGGATTTATACAGTTTCATTAATGGTATACAATTTAGTCGAAAAGTAATAAAATAGAAATACCAAGTCTTATTATTTATTTATTGTCAAGTTCTATAGTCGTAGAAATTCTCATAAACATTTCTCGATTTTAATTCCTAAAAAGTATTCACAGCTTGATTTGATGAAAAATAGAAGACAATAAATCAACTGATTTCTAATTCAAATAGGCATTTAAAATAAAGCTTTGGGCACTCCCCCGCCGAACATCTTGTAAGCAAGATCTTGAAAATATAATTTGCACTTATATATCTTGGTTGCATCTAATAAATCTGTACCTAAGATCTCGGCAAAATCATGGAAAAGATATTGCTTACTATTATCTTCTCACAGCATCTTGAGTAAAACAAAAAGCCACATCATTCGTGTGTTTACATGCTGAATAGTAGCCATTGACGGTTCTGTTATGTAAATACAGTAGTATATAAACAACATGATTCAACGTACGAAATAATATACATTTAAACGATATCTTTTTTCAAAAAAATTTCTCGATGATTGATTATTCGAGAACATGCTGATCTCTATCGATGATCGGAAGAGGACTCATACTCTCAAGTGGTCTGATAAAGATCGACCAACTCAAAACTAGTCAGACTTAAAAATCTTACTCGTTTGAGTTATTCAGAATATGAGTAATTAAATGAATATACATTGAAAAGATGGCATAGCATGCTTTCACAGAAAAAAAAAATGCACAATATAACATGTTCGAATCACACTTCCAGAATGCGTCATAGATAATGTAGCAAATCACGACATGTGCTACTGAGTCTTATCTTAGCATGTATCCAAGATCTTATATGCAAGATGTTCGACTAGGGTGAGTGGTTACAATTCATTTCCCTCTTACTTTTATTAGCAGATAACTTATCATCTGGCACATATGTAAAACATCTTGAAACAAAAATGAATTCAGAATATTTTTATATAGTACATTCAAGAGTTGAAAAAGAAGCTTAATTACTATTTGCTAGCTGTAGGCTTCAACAAAGTCTTAGCATTCTGCCAACAAGTTTCTTGGCAAAAATTATTGAGTATAGTGGACGAAAATCGTGTAAAGTCTACAACACATGTTTAGAGCGATAACCAGACGTATCTCAATGAGATTGTAAATTAAATCTACGGTTTTTGATAATTAAACTACTAAACAGGACCTTTTGGGCCGAAACAGTATACTGAGTACTAATAATTAAATATGAGTGAATAATAAGTTGTATATTGGCAACTTCCGTTTTTCAGAACAAACTCTGAATTAAATGCTATATAAAAATGTCTATTAATTAACAAAGTTATTAGGTTTTTGACTTCAAAAATTGAATAAAGTTTTGCTATTCCTATGTTAAATTCAAAACAAATAATACTTCTGCTTTGATGATCTATAGAGACATTGTATTGTTCCCATTAGAAAAGCTCTAGATCGAGAAAGTTCTCTAGAAAAGTTAGGCATAAGTGTCGATTATATGAATATAAAGTGCATTTGAACAATATCTTTTTAATCAAACGTGAGCATCTTATAAAAATAAATGATGTACTCTGCAAGATGCTTAAGTAATATTTCGTTGAGAAAGAAAAACACATTTATTTTTGACGGTTAGAACATGTCCTATTTCTAAGGAAAGTCCTTGAATAAATTTTATTCATCTGTGAAACATGAAAGGCAAGCGCAAATTGAAATAAAATAATAATTATCATGAGATAAAACAATGATATTTCGTGACAAGTTAAAGAAATGAATTAAAAGAGACTATATTGCATGAAGTGTTCGATTCAAGCTTTTGATCTATTTTATGAAATAAGCGCGGGTTACCAGGCGTCTGAGAATAGATTTCATCTAAATTTGCCTGGCAAACATTTGGATATCAAACTTTTCACTCTTAACATATTGATGGTAATCAATACAGTCTGCATCTTGGACCTCTAAAGACAGTAATTGAATTCAAACTACCCTGATACAACATGTATGGGGATATTTAGAAATTTCGACATCAATAATGAAATTTTATGAGTATAATTTTAAAAATAAGAAATTTCATTAAAAATCTTGTGTATGAACCCAGACCGGAAATTGAAGAGAAAAACCGAGCCCAACCGCGATACTTTTTACCGAACCACGGTTAACACTAAAAAATTGCGCCATCACTAAAAACATCGCGATTAACCGCGGTTCTTCTAACCACGTTTTAAAATAACCGCGGTTATCTGCAAATTAATCGCGGTACAACAAGAAGCCGTTTCTCGCGGTTTCTTCAAAAAACCGCGGTGAATACGTTTATAACCGTGGTACAGAACAACGCGGTTAGACACGGTTTCAGTAATCACGGTCAACTTGATCTGAACCGCGGTACACTACATACAACTCGGTTAGACGAGCTTCTAAAAACCGCAATGAACATGATTATAATCGCGGTATAGTATGTTTAGAGAACTCAAATACCGCGACGAACTTAATCACCGTCATTCTCCACTACAGCTGCCATCAGAAAAACAGGTTTTTGTGACGTACCATTTCGTAAAACCACGTTATAGCACTAGAAACTGCGGTTTTGGCACAGAAGTAAATACTTCAGCAATGTTGTTTTTACACGGTTCGTATGTTACTTAATTTAGCGGTGCAGAAATGCATAAGGACAGAAGAGAAAACGTGCCAAAAATTTTCTCCTATGCCTAATATGAAATTATTACGCAACTTCGTCACTGAGAAGTGACTTCGAAGTAATGGAACTTTCAAGTTCACTACACTACCCCTCGAAGGGTATTTTGCCTCGTCTTCATAATAGGATCAGATTGACAGTACTAACCGGACTCAGGTTAACAATGAAATTTTTAGAAACCGCGGTTATCAGCATTTTTCTGCAACTCTAAAAAGCCGCGTCCTATAACATCTTAAAAAACTGCGGGAGTCTGACCGTTTATCTAGCTTTGGAAACCACGTGCAACCGCGTCTTGGACAAATCGCGTTTTTCTACGTTTTATCGAGAGATAAATAAACGGTCTGACTCCCGCGGTTCGAAATACCGTTGCAAACCTCGTTTAACCGAGTTTTATCAGCGAATTTTTTTCCGTGGAAAGAATAGCTTTCTAAGATCTAACTATGAATATTACTGACGAAACGTTGACTAATAGTGTAACTAGATTATTAATAGATGATGTTTATTATAGATCAGTGAATTGTAAGAAAAAATACTTTACACAGTTTTCCTTTAATTAAATCATTTGTGACATATTATCTTTAGATCTGGCGATTATTTTATCTCCTTTTTCCATTGCTATACTACTGAGATTAATACGAACCTGTCAAAATAGTTAGCTCCAGGCGATGAAGAAAAAGTTACATTGTTCGGTTGATCAAGAAGCTTGAGAACAGTAGAATTAGGATCCTTATTCGTTGGTGAAATATAAACAGTATTTGCATACACATCAATTTGTTGTAACGAATTATAGTAAAGAGCAAAGATACACTTAATTGTTGAATTAGCGTTTATAAGTCGAAAACGTATATATTTAGGGGGAGTACCCGTTAGATAGATCTGATACGTCTGTCTTGACTGAACGATAGCCATAAATGTGGAAATACGGCGTTGGCATGCATATCCACTACATATGACATGATTTTTTGGTCCATTAATTAAATCAATGTAGCCACTACTAGACATGATGGCCACAGGTGAAATACGCCGTGTTTCAGTGTCTGAATCCATACTCTCAATTATGAGCATACGATACCCAGTGTCATTAAAACATTTATACATTCCCCATAGCTGGGGAAGAACACAAGAATTACTACGACTTATACCACGATAAGGATAAATCGCGCTGATATTGATTCGGTTACCACTCAAGTTCGTCATAGCCACCGTGGGAATACGAAAATCACCAATACCATGTTGTTGATTACCTATAGAAAGATGTATCATGAAATATTGAGACTGGAAAAGTATTGTTCTCTCACCCCACAAAGATTCAGCTTGAGAAAATACGCTAGCTAATTCACTAAAGAGTGTTCCATCGGAATCAACAACTAAATCTTTTTTGAGACCATCACAATCCATGTCTAAATTGAAAGTCAGATGAGAATGAGAAACGAACACTAGAATCGACTTACCACCGCATTGACTTGGATTAACCACACTTAAATTGGGTTGTCCATTGAGGATCACATTTAATTCTGACGTATTGTACACAAACATTGAACTTGTTGTGATAGGAAACTGACCATCATCATTAGTTTGAGATACTTGAATGGCTGTGTCATGTCGATTACAAATGTCGTTGAAGAAAGCAAGAGTAACACCAGTAATTAACATTGAGCCGTCAACTAAAAGAAAAAATATGTTGTTCAGTGAATGGATCAGCTTGCTTTATATTTAATTACGGCAAGGATAATTGCCTATTCCGCTCCATGAACGAATAGGCATGCTGTTGTAACTTGAAACAATTGGGAAAACAATACCCGATCGACCACGAATACTGTAACTAGATAGTGTTGGCGATACGGTTGGTATAGCCATTTGAGATAGTTGAATATTATTCGAACTTGAATTGATCACATCATTACAATCATTTGGGGTTATCGAACCGATGAATATAGAATTTTGAATTTTAACTCGACTTTTGACAATTATATGGTTTAGAGCTAGTTAGACGTAGAATAAAATAACATTAAAAGCAAGAATCTTTGAAAATTCCTTACGCTTTGGTCCGACAACATAGGTAAAAATGCCAACTTCACTGTCGATTGATGCACACGAGTCAACGGTAATATTACGAGGAGTGTTTATGTAAAAACCGTAGTACCATGCTTTATAAACACTGTTAATTAGTCATACAATTAAACAAGATCTACTTTAATATTTCTAGATGAGTTTATGGATGTAACGGTGATTGGGAAATACGTTCCACCGGTTCATATCGGCAACCAGTTCTAATCCGTATACACTGGTACTAGCCGGTATTCACTTAATCCCGCCGATAGAAGGCAATAACAACCGAATACGGTCGATTTAAAATGCTATAATGGTTACGGTAAGGACCGGCTAATTTCACCGTTGCATCGTTAGATGAGTTTGCAATTTTTTCTTGCTAGCACTTCAAATTTCTTTTATAAGATGTACTATCTTTCGAAAGAATACTTGAGAAAAATGATGTTCTAGAAGCAAAATTCATCTAACGATAAAAATTTAACGTCTCGGGTGAAGGAATCTGTTACCTAATCAGATCGGATCTGATAGGATCCGACGATCCAATGAAATCTTATGGGAATCTGGGTTGTAGAACCACTAACGGATCCGACGGGAGAAACCTATTTTCTTATTTTTGTAAGAATTAGCATTTGATTCCAACAGTAGAGGCCTGTTAGATCATACGATGAAATCCGATCGGATTCCGATATTAGGATTCTACAAAATCCAATACTAATGGTTCGAATGTCAGATCGCAACCAGGAATCCGATGGTATTTCGTTGGATTCGAGAAACTCCGATAGAAACATGATCGGATCCGATTGTCGGAATGATCCTTCTGGGGTTGTGACAGCTAATGCGCTGAGATTATTAAAAGCTGTGTGAATTACTCTCCGCACGAGATCGATAACAACTTGCTTTAAAAATTTATTTGTTCAATTCAAGGTCTTGTACATCATTGGAAACCAGTTTCGATAGAAATTGTTTTCATTTTTACGAATCGAATCAATGTCAATATCAGAATACAAAATCAGTAAATCTAAGTTTAATAGCTCTCAACAACGACAATAAATGTTCACCTAAAGTTTTAAGCGATCAATAGAGATGTTATAATTCCATTTCACCTTACATAGTATCTGTTAAAATTATTTTCCGATTCATTGTCTGCATCAAAAATCAAACAATGCATGAAAATGGTGGCCAGATTTAAGAGAATTTTGTTCAAGAATCAAAAATTTTCGAAATAGATACACGATTCTGATTGCTTAAAATTAAAATCAGCAAATGTAATCACCCGAGAAGTGCCTTGAGCTATGTATTTGAGAGTCATTTTTCTTTAACACATGCAACAATCAACAATTTATTGAAATAGAACCAGTCTAAGTGCATACATGTTTGTTAATTTTTTACGGAAGATTATGGGTGTTGACGCGATTTTTTCTTATACACACATAGTTTCGGACAAAAACCATCGTCCTAAACTCTTCTCGTTCCAATGCTGAAAGTTTTAGATCGATAACTGTTGCAACTGTTGAGTTATCAGACCTGCATCCTTCCTCTTTAGTTAGAGTGCGAAAAACGGATACATCTAAAAGCATAAAAACCATGAAAGAGCTTTCAATCTGATTGAATTGTTAGAAACTTTAGATTGGCATCCTCATCCAAACCTGTTGAATGTCAATGATTAATCTCAAAGTTGAAAATGGGCCATTTTTCTCTCTTAAATCCCACAGAAAATCAAATTAAAGATACTTGTGACTATCAAATGAGCGTGGTGAATGGTGTACATGTCGTGAGATCGAATCTTTCCAAAACCGCTAAGGGGAACTTATCACTAGACAATAGGTCCTTGACAATTCATTGCAATGACACGATTCACCCATAACTTGTATCTATTTTTCAAAAATGAGACAACTTATTCAGTTAAATTTGAAACATGTTTCGACCTCCTATGCAAATTATTGGAAATATTAATACTGACTCACCTCGAAATATTGATCTCGAAAGCTAAAATGATCTTTTTGATCAAACACCGAACTCTACGTTATTTGAATCACACAATTGCTAAAAATAGTACAACGTTTGTTCTTTAACATTCTCGGAAGAACGCAGCTTCTGATGAGGGTGAAACACTTTAAAACGAATAGAAATATTTAGTGTTTATGGAAGATGAGAATTTTCGACTTCACCATAACGAAAAATAAAGCTGAAGCGTTTTTCCTTATAAATTTATCGAGTGATGTAAGGTGCGCGTAATTCGAAGTTTCCACAAATTTTAATTTTTGCTTAAACACACATCATTA
>OENT01000126.1:0-196556 GCA_900239685.1 Rotaria macrura
TCACGCTCATTGTACGATGGCACCTGAATATTTTTCGATAAATTTTACATCAGTCGATAGAGAAATATTTGCTCTATTCCGGAAAATAAAATTGAGATTCATATGTCATCCAGAACGTGAGTTATTGACATTTTTCTGAACATGTTTGTTTTTCCGGCAAAATTAGGATCACCGACTCTATGTGTAGATAGCGGTGTTTTAAGTTTTCTAGTAGCTATAAGAGCAAAGTTTAGATTTAAAATTTAATTTTCTGTCCTTTTGTAAATTCTTCGTAGTCAGTCAACGAAACACTATTTAAACAGTAACTAATTTTCAAAGAAACTCAATTACGTAGAATCATGCTAGAATTTATTCGTAACAAATACGATTCTTCTCAGTAGTAACAATTTTAGTTGGTATCATAATACCTTTCGTTCATAAGTTCGATCTATTTTCGGAAGCTAGAAGTTTCTATTTGAAAATTTCGTTTAAAAATGTGATGAAAAATATTTGTTTATCGTGAGATAAACAATAAGAAAGTTGAGTGGATTATTATGATTTTCTAATTGAAATTCATTGCTTGAATTCTTTATCGTTCAATAAAGATATTTTCGCATACAAACACTTACCATCTTCTGTAGTAGTTGTTCTAATAAGTTCACGTTTGATTTTATCAAGAGAAACCGTAGTTGGACGTTCTCTGAAAGAAATCAACATCGAATTTTATCAACAATACACATAGAGAATAAAATGAAGATATACTTGGATGCTGATGAAATAGCAGTAGATCGACGTATTTCAGCTGGACGTAAAGATATCGTTGTTGTTGTTGATGATGATGATTCTCGTGGTTCACTACTATCGATTGCTAGTAGGTCGTCAGCCTTTAGCATTTTCCGTGATCGAATTTTTTTCTTAGTTACCTTTTTTGGTTTTTTGAATTGTTCCTACGAGAAAATAACAGTATAAAACTAGGAAAATTATTTTCTTCTATGAAAAAAAAATTACCATTTCAGCAGCTGTATAAAATTCACTAGCTACTTTCGGCGTTGGTACTATTAAACTTTGCATACGTGCTCGAATATCTTGTTTCATATTATCGATAACTTTCTCATCTGACATATCATACATTCCATCAGATTCTAGAATAGTGACAAATATTTTAGTTGGAAATAAATTATTTTTCAATGTTATTTACCAAGTCGAAAAGAAGTTTTCTTTTTCTCATCATATTGTTCAAGTAGTTTGTTTGGATTGAACTAGAAGGAATATATATATATATTATATATACGTATATTTATGTATGATAAAGAAATTCATTTCAGAAAAGAACACAAACCATGCCAAATTGATCGGCTGATTCATCTTCATTATATGCTCGATAACCTGGTGTCTTCTTTTTTGCTAATTCAGCACGTTGCTTGGCTAGTTCATTATCAGCAATATTGATATTAATCAGAACGTCTTCTTCATCATCATCATCATCATCAATATCTTGTCCTTCTTTTTTATCACTTAAAATTTCTGTTGAAATAAGAAAATATAGAAATAAAATGATTTACAAGAAATAAACATTACTTTTATCTTTCAATGTTAAAATAACTTGTTGTCCTTCTTCGAATTCTTCAATTGCATGTTCAACACGAAGACCAGCCAAACTTTTCGATGTATATCTCTGAAACACAAGAAAAACTGTATGTTCTAAAACAAATAATCACTTCGAGAACAGTGAAGTTGGATAGTTGTAAATCAATCCTAATTGTTTAGGTTGAATATCGAAGCAAATAGTAAGAAGATTATTTCTTTTTCTTTCAGACAGAAAGAAAACTTAGCAGAGCTGACTGTGAGGAGAAATTCATGGAGCACTTTCGTTCCAAAATATGAGAAAGACGTCTTGTTTTTAAAGATCACTTGTTGATTCTAAGTGTAGTTTGATCAGATTATTGTCATACATTACTTTCAAAGTCGTCGATGATATGTTTGAATCGTTTTTGAATAGGTATTTCTGAACTTCAGAATAATTTCTCTCCATTGCTGTTTAACTCAATAGAAAAAGCATGAGTCATATTTCTCACAATAATCGAGTAGAGCGTGTCCAGACTACTACTAAATTTAGTAATACCTTTTGCTTTTGCTTCGTTGATTCTTCATTTATTAAACTACCAACACCGAATTCTTCATCCATTTTTTCGAGCAATTTGGCCTATAGAATAGCAATTGAAGTTCATTATTTTCATTTAATTGTATTGTACTACATACACGTTCAGCTGCTTTACGTTTTTCTTCCTGCATTTGACGCATTTTTTCAACCCATGATGGCGCTGATTCAGCTGGTTCCGATGCTAATGTTGGTGTTTTACTATGAAAAAACAACAATCAAAATCAAGTTTACTAAGTCGAATTGCATACAGAAATTTTTCTTGTAATTGTCGCTTTTCTTTGTGTAAACTAAGTTTTTCAGACACTTGTTCCGTTCGTTTTTTCTCTGTTAAATTCGCTGCCGGTCGATGAACAAAGTTCTCATCACTATTTGTACTTTTTTTGGGCGCATCTGGGTCTGTTGGCGTATGTTCATCAACGGTTAATGGTTTAAGACCAAGTGAAGCACGTAATTTATTTGTTTCGTCTATTGAGAGTGACGTATGTTCGGCACTTTCACGTGTACTATTGGATGGATCATTCGAGCTGGATTTTGTTGGTGTTGGTGATCGAGATCTATCGTCGTCAGACGGTAAACGTCGTTCCCGTTCTCGAACTTTTTCAACACGATCATGATCACTTCGATGTTTGTCTAAATAGAAGTAATAAATGACATGAATGTATTGTAACACAAGAAATTATTTAAAATACGTACGCTGTTTTGAACTTTTTTCCTTTTTCGTATTTGAAACCATGATTTCTGATGATAAGCGTTGACGAAATGAAAATATAGTTTTGCTATTGTTTATTAGGTAAGATTGATGAAAAAGTGTTTCGTTTGTGCGAATACCATAGGAGAATGACAACTAGAAAAAAATACCTCTAAGGATTAGGGCGCTAACAATTAATTTGAGCACAGTGTTGGCTGTCGACATCTGTTGATATTTTTGATGTGTCCATATGCGACAAGCAATATGAGTACTTGATTCAATTTCGTAAGAATACATTATGAGAAAATAATTGATTATATTATTCCGTACATACAACGTTCCGAATTCTTTTAATCATGTACATAGTAAATGCTTGACTGTGTAACTACAAGGAATCAGACGTCCACTGAGTTTGTTGTGAATAGTGTGGTTTTTACAGATTTTCGTAATAAATCGCGGTAAACTTCTTAATAGTTTTCTGAACCGAGTATCTTTATAACAAACATGAGACGAATCGATCGAGATGGCGGCAGTATCAATGATGATAAACATCGAATTATTTTTTAAAGTCCTTACATGATAAGAAAAATAGACCCGTGCTAGAACTTGCTCTATTGAATAAAAACGAAAATTTTTGTTTTGTTCTAGAGTGATCACTTCGAGTATCGTATCCTATATTTCTGTTATCGAATTGTACAGTAGGCACACTTATAGGTGTGTTTTTAAGAAGTTTTAAGAGCGTTTACTGGATGTATGGCGTCGCACAGATATGAGCCAAACTACTCAAAGAATTTTGGTATTAACATTCGAACAGAGGTTAATAGTAAAACAAAAGACGGCTACAAATAAATAATCTAATATCAGAGTGTTTCTCAAGAACGAAACGAATTTATTCAAGGAATATTCTCGTTCTCACACCAAAAAATTGCTGAATAGTTTTATGTGGGCCGAAACTGAAGCACACGGTTTTGCTCATGTTTATTTCTGACATTTGCTTCCAAGGTGCCTTATCTCTTTGTACTGTTGCTGAGCACCATTATTCTGATGATGATGAGGAAGAGGTGGATGTGTAAGTATGATCCCAGAACAGATTTTTTTCTCATTATTCCAAGTTCTCGATAAGTGTCAAATCGAGGAAAATCACAAGAGAAAGATTATGCGAAAACTGCTTTCTCTCAGATAAAAACCGTGATCGTAATCGTAAGTAAAAATTTCCTTGTTTTTCACTTTCAAAAAACGTATATGAATTGTTTTTGATATCCGATTGTTCCAGTCTACAACTTGTACTTTCTTTAGGCTGTAAACTGCTGTTATCGCTTAATAATATTCGTTTGAAACTATCTCATTTAACTTGTTATTATTAAATCATGGATTTCATCACGCGATCTTAGAATCATGGAATGAACTTAACTCGTTCAATTTTATATTCATGAGAAAAGAAAATCAAATGTAATTATGCAGTTTCATCAACGTCATATTTCCTGATATAACACCGTTCGTTTTTTGCCATGCCCCGTCATAGAAATGCTGAAATTATGATATTAGATGATTCCAATAAATAGAATGGGTAGAGATATAGAAAATCAGGAAAAAAGATTCATACACTTCATCATAGTCATATCTAGATATTGGTAGAAGGTCTCAAATTAATAAGCAGAGTCTTAATGAAATCATCTTTTATTAAAATAACAACAAGAAACCTGAAATTCTATCAGCATAATAAGTTGGATGAATGAATTCTTGAATAGCACGTATTATTACGCTTTATTTGTTGTCTATCATATAACACTTCTGTATTAAATAGATATGTATGTACTTCGTATTAAACTTCTAATTTATTGCACAAATTGAGCAACCATTTATCATCGAGAGGTGTGTAATAAAATTTTTATGCTACAGAAACTTTCAACCATCACATTATTGAATTTATTAATGATATGTGAGTATTTGCTAGACGTCTACTCATTCAAATAACAGTAGGTAGAATCTGGTTCTACTTTCCTAAAATTTTGAAACCTCTCCATCCATCTACTCATGCTCTTATATATTCAAAAATACAATTTAAAAAGAAAAGACTCTTTCACTAACACCAGCTTAGTTCGTAATAGATCTAAGTAGCACTCAAATACAATAGTTATGCTTTAGAAGCAAGTATGGCTGACTATTTCCGGAGGGTGTGAACTATATTTCTCATAAATTTCATTCATTTTATTTACTCATATTTGCGTGTATGTATTAAATTCATTAATCAAAATTGTCAACCATGTTGATTAACACAGTCATATTGATAATTCATCGATCTTACTCAGTACTCAAATAATATCAATCCGATGAATACAATGGATGACTTCGACATTGATATTCAGATATATGTACACTTAATAATATAGTAGAACATGATTGAATCAAGTAGTCTGTAGTATTGTATTCACTGATGGTGAACTGGTTTGTGGGTAGTATCTTAAATTTACTTGATAAGATTTCTTGAATAAACAAGAGTTGCGGTCATCTGAAGATCACTTTGGTAAATAAGGAGACTTTCGACTAAACAAATTCTCCAACCAGTTTCTTGAAGCTGCTACTTTCCTTTGTGCTATGGTGACTTCTTGATTTTTCGTTCATCTTACCTCTTCATAAAACAGATCATCTTAAGAAGAGAACGGATTATAAAAAGATATTTTTGTTTTAAATTACAGTGATAAAATTCATTGAATTTTTACTGTCAAACTATTCTTTTTAGATTCACTGGGAATACAAGAAAATTGTTCGAAATTTTCTATTAAAGACATGTAACCGTGACTCGTATTCTAACTATATACATTTGTTGAAACACGTACTATTGAAGTTTACTGTATTGCAAAGAATTATAATTCTTTCGTATTGTAAAATGCACTTGCACACATGCATTAAGAGTAGTCTTTCTTATACACACCGATGTCCATTGTTTTCATATCTCATATGGACGGACCAAAAACAACAGAATTTTTTAAAATGTAATGTAATTCATTTTTGCACAAAATGACATGGTTGTTAGACAATATTTAATGTTTATTTGATTTATTTATCAGATGACTATTGCGGATTATTGTAAAACTTTCATCCTAAAAGAGCAATAAACGATAGAATAATGTCATGTCTTTACTATTAAGAATAAATGAATTAATAAATTTCTTTCTTTCTTCTCTTCTTATGTTCGTCTAGATCATCGACTGATTTCTCATCCATATTTCATTAAATCAATTCTCTATCATTTGTGTTGATTTCATAAATAGGCAGTTCCGATGAGAACACGTATCGTATCCGTTGCGATAGTAGTTAATCACATAGTTTAGCTTCATTCATCTAAGATTAATAGATAAGTGTTATTTTAATAAGGAATTCATGTTATATTTCAAGTTTGACTTATACAAAGCAAATAACTATAGATTGTCATTCTCTCGATACTTAGTTTAATTTAAAAAAAAGCAATTTCGAAAGAAAAGTGACAATCCTAGAAAGAAAGGTATGTCTAAAATTTTGTTCTCTTTGAAAAACAGCTGTATTTCTTATGCTACCATACATATTTTATTGAGAAGTTTACTTTCCGCAAGCAAACTAACTAAAAATCATAAAGACAGATACTGAAAACGCTATCGGCATATCTATTGGTAGAAAACCTATTGGCCTACGTTTCGTCATCATGGAAATAATGTCATGAAAGGAAGAATTTTATTAGTATTTTGCAGTCTAAGACGATAAAAACGGCTAGGTATATATAAAATTATTAACTGCAAATAAAACTACAATATATAATAGTCATGAATATCGATATAAGAGAAACGAGATTAAAACGTATTAAACTACGTACTATTAGATTATGAAAAATGCTGTTTTTTACAAAAAGCTTTTTTTTAGCAATATTAGTATGAAAGATGATGAAAACGGATTCTTATACGAAACGAAGCTCTTAGAAAAATGATTTGAAATAGAGTATATATACATATGTATAATTTTTAACTGATGAATTCTTCAGATCAGAAGTGGGTATTCTTTTGGTTATCTTCGAGTTTTAAACTACGTGTTTATTCAAGTCTTGTAAATACAACGTGTAACACGATCAGGATCAAGTTCATCAATGAATACATCATGAATACCCCATGAAAATTTAGTCAATCTGTTAACATTCGAAATTTTTTATTCTATCATTCATTTTGACTTTGTTTCCCACTAACAATCGATTATGTTAATCGAAATTTAACCATGAACCATCATCAAACAAGGAACATTCGCGTAGTACTAGTGTTCGTACTGACGTGTAAAAAATAAGAAGCACTTTTTTCAATGTTTTCTCTATGATTTTGATGTATTTTCATCATTCCAATGTCTTTTTTAACATGAGTTACTAATATATGAAGTACTTCATGAATATCTTAGTGCTTTAAATAAACAATGAGTTTTAACAGATATATTTTTTCATTGATAAAGGACATTTTCTAGATTGATTCTCAACATAATTATTCATATTTTGAATGAATCGACCTCAAGTCACACAACAAAATCTATGCCGACTGACATGGTAGAACTTCAATTGACTCTAAATAAATTATGAAATTTCTTTTGTTTTTCTTTCAGATTGGTAAATATTTATCAATCAAGCCTATTCTACTAATATTTCATTAGAACTTAAAATCATGTGCAAAAATTAATAAAATAGAAAGGATGTGACTTATTTCCTTTTACTTTGATTAGTGAATCTTCATTACTTGATTTGACAAAAATACTTCTCGTTTCTTTAACAACATACTATTGTTTGATGCAGAACGATGAACAATGAAAATGCACATAAACAAAAAAAAAAGAAATCTATTTTATATTCGTACATTACTATTTGCTATTAGACTTTTTCTCAGTCTATTTTAATACTTGGTACGGAACAGCTATAGTGTTGAATCACGCACAAAAAATGTCTAGGTACATAGATGTAATCGAGCTTATCGGTTGAATGCTAACTAACCATCTAGTTACATAGTATAACTATGTTAAACATGAATAAATCATTGAAACAATTCTCTATTAATAATTAATGTTCTTTAGTGAGAATTTTCTTTTTGTAACTAATTTTCTTCGCAATCAGACACATAGTAATCTATGAATGATAACTTTAATCTAATGTCGAATGGTTTGTGAGTTTTTATTTTAGAAAATTCTCAGATCACATATTGATTATGTATGAATCAAATAATAAAACTGAGATATTGATCATATTCAAAATAAAGATGGATCAATTGTTTGAACTACTTGGAATATTTCTATTTTGACCTGTTCTCACCCCCGCTCCATCTTTAGATAACACAATCAGTTGAAAACATCTGAAAAATTTAAGATATATCCTTATTCCAATAACTGTACTTGATCATCTTCGTTCTTGAACGATGGGCAAATATTTGTTTTAATGTGACTAGTGCAATAATATAAAATTTAAATAATCTCGTGCTGTCTGACTTGCACAATTTGAAAACATATTCAATTCGTTAAAAATGTAAATACAGTAACAAAAACGCTATATCTTCCTTTGAATTCCAGTTACTGACGTTCCATGATTATGATTTCTGATTACTAGTTTTAATCATTATTTTTCCATCTTCAACGTTTGTATGTTAAGCTTCTCATCATTCATGAGTTTTCATCTTATTTCTTTTTTCATTAGCTTTTCATCACTTACGCTGTTTTTTCACAACCAAAGTATACTATTTTAGTAAGAAGTTTATCAACGATGCTTCTAACTGTTATTAAAAAAACTTACAAAAAAATTGTACCATCTACAATATATATATATTCATCTATCAACAAAAACCTATTATCAATTTTACAAGTATTTCTCGCCTATTGTCGTCTAGAACTAGACCATAATAATAGTAAGCATAATTTATATTGAAGACTCTTGTATATTTGAAAATAATAATTCAGTTAAAAGTACCTCTTCATTTATAATAGCCCATCTAATCTAAATAAAAGCTATTTTTCGAATGCACATATACCTTGAATCTTGATTTCTAGAGTACCAGTATGAGATTGTAAAAGTAAATATATCATTACTATGATACGAGATACGTGTAATTTGGCAATCAAAGATACTGATGATGAGTTGTAAATATATGATCAAAGCAAGTTTTTTTGCACGATCTAAGATTTTCAATCAGGTAGAATAAACTAAATAAAATCATTGATGGAAGAAGCATGATGACATGAACATATTCGAAATAGGATATTGAATTATTCAATAAACTCCAAGAACTCACATGAAATTTTTAGAATCAACACATGTGTAATCATCCATTCGCTTTTGGATATATTCTTTTGTTTCTTTGTTTAGTTTTGCATGAAGTTATAAAGTTGAGTGTTAATTCAAATTGTTTGGAAGATTACATGCAACTATATATTTTTATTCTTTTTCACATATTATAATTCATTGAAACCTCGGAGGAGTTCTAAAAAATGCATGTTTCTTTGACACAAAAAACAAATTTATAGATTACGATGTCATCATTTAAAATTGTTTAGGGTATCATGTCAATATATACTCTACTAGCTGTTAGTCAGATGTTATATTTTTTTTCTTTGTATTATTAATACATACACATATGGCTACTTTTCTTGATTACTTATCCTTTTTACCATTTTTTTTTGTCGTGTTATTATTAGAGAAAAATCCATTCATGTAAAAAGAGAAAAGATGAGAAGAGAGAAACTCTTCAATTTTTTTAGCTCATAAGAAAACGGCATTTTTATAGTTTGCTGAAAAAAGAAAGCCAAATAACACAAGTGAGTTTTCTTTTTTGTTCAAGTGAAGTCTCAAATAAAATTCTCATGATATAGAATAAGTTGATGTAAAAGCAATTACAGGCATTTGAGGACGACGATCTTTTCTTAACTACTACAAGGCATTGTCTCAATACATAAAAAATGAGTACCATTATTTTTCAATAAATTGTATATAGATTATTCATAGATTGTACATCTCCCCTTACTATTGAACTATAGAAATTCAATAGCATATGATGGGTCGTTTTCTTTTCTATCTATGAGATTAATTTTTTCAATGTCAATGTGTTTTTTGACTTGAGAATCAATCTCTTTTGCTTTTTCTAGACTTACAGTTGAACTGTTTTTTCTACACCCAAACAAAACAATATTATCATCAATGCAATTATTCGCTATTGTATCAATCACACTAGGTAAGATATATAAATACATATATATGTAAGTAGATATAAATAAAATCTCGCTCTCCCTGTATCATTCATTCAGTTGTACTGTCTGTACATTTTGTAAAAGCGGTGCCCTTAAACTCCGACTCATCGGACGAAATAAGTTCACGAATTGACGATGAAACTAAATTAATTGATGACGAACCAATATTATCAAAACGAAAATTGCCGTTGGAAGGTATTCTGATCGGTCGTCGTGCCTTTCCCACTGATGAAATTATATTCCGGAAACGTGCTTATCCAACAGAAGGAATTTTACTTGGAAAACGTAATTATCAAATGGAAGGTATTTTACTTGGCAAACGTGCATATCCGACTGAAGGAATACTTCTGGGAAAGCGAAATTTTCATATATTCGAACCCAAAACAGTCATTGATAATGACAGCGAAAATTAACTGTCATTGAACACAAAAAGAAGAAATGAAATGGAAAACGTAATTCTTATTTTCTCTAAGTTACTATTTATCTTTTTACATTGTTCAAATATTATAATACATTTGAATACCATGTAACCTATAAAAAAATAAATGAATAAAACCGAATAAAATCAATAAATAAAGTTAATTCGATTTTTATTTCTTTCGTACTTCATGTTTCATTGTTTCAGCAGAAATACTGAGACATCGAGCATACAACAGAGGAGATGAACGAAAAAATAGTTAGAGCTACAACATGATGATGATGATTTAAAAAATATCATAATTTATTGAATTGTTTAAGATATATATATATATATATGCATACGTTTATATATAAATATTCTCAATAGGTTAGTAGTAAATCCGCTTTTTTTATTAATGTCGATTAAAATCAAGATGAAACCAAATTGAATAAAGAGGAGATGATGAAGAAATCTTTTGTTTTTACAATGAACGATAGAACGAAAAGGAAATAGACAAACAAATAGAAGCAGACGAAGAAACAATATGTGAAAGAATACACAGCAACGAGAGACGTCACCGAAAGAAGATTTTATATTCAACATTCAACATTGACTCTATGAACCTTCTTGACCAAACTCTTCGGTGAACTTTTTTTGCTGTAATAAGTCTGCTTCACCAACTGTGGGCTTTTGTGTATTGAGAGCGGCTTCCATATCCCTCTATGAAACAGATTATTGAACATAATTATAAGTACTACTAACTACTATTTTAAATAACTAACCATTGTTACTGGTGGTTCGCATAATTCCTCAGATTTTATTTTATCTAATGTTAGCTCTTGACTCCCTGGCTCACCAGGTGAACAAGCGAGCCACAACTCTCGAGGACCGTCCGCTTTTGGATTTTGCACCTAAATCAAAATCATGAAGTAAATGGATCAACAATAATCATTCAGAATAATTTACCCGTCTAAAATGTGTCGCCGAACCAAGTCGCCGAATAGGTCGGAGCAAAGCTTCTCGACAAACAACACCAATGTCAGCACCAGAATAGCTATAATGAAAACAATTTATCCCATGATCAGTTTAAAATTGAAAAATTACTGTTCCGATTTTTTTGCTAACTGCATCCATTCATGATCTTGTATCATATGATAAGTATTAACACCCAAATGTAATTTAAACATAGCCGCTCTCTCATTGACACCAGGTAACGGAATATAGATTCGCTTTTCAAAACTAAAACAATATCAAACAGCTACATACATAACAATACTCTGGATATGAAGCGAACCGTCGTCGAATAGCTGTATCTAATGCCCAAGGAATATTAGTCGCAGCAAGTACAAGAACACCCGCATTATCTGTTCCGACACCTATGAAAGCAGCACAATACAGTGAATCTTCATTCTTCTGCTTTCAAATATAATACATACCTTGCATTTGAACTAGAAATTCAGTTTTCACACGTCTTGATGATTCAGATTCCGTATCGTTACGTTGTCCGCACAACGCATCGATTTCATCAATGAATACAATGCATGGTTGACGCTCACGAGCGAGTTCAAATAAACCTTTCACACCTTTTTCACTCTCACCGAGCCATTTTGAAAGAAGATCCGATGAACTCACAGAAATAAATGTACTCTTACATTCAGTAGCGATAGCTTTTGCTAAGTACGATTTACCAGTACCAGGAGGCTACAACGAGAATAATGTTGATGATCTTCAAGATTCGACAAGACATGTGATACTTACTCCGTATAATAAAATACCAGCCCATGGTTTACGTTTTCCTGAAATAGATGTAACAGCAATTGAATATAATGCGCCTTCTCAAGTACATACCTTGAAAAAGTTGTGGAAATTTCACTGGTAAAATGACAGCTTCTTTGAGAGCTTCTTTAGCTTGATCTAGTCCGACGACATCTTCAAATGAAACTTTCGGATCAGTAACGATTGCTCCTAGACGAGAAGAATATGAATATTCATATTGTTATGAAAAGATAAATGTAGTAGAACTAACCTTCAAACTTCTGCATCATACGCTTTCTATCCGGATCACCACTCTCATCGTCATCGCCCTTATTATCTTTGTTTGGCCCACGTCCATTACCCATATCAGCAACAGCTTTCTTTTTAGCAGGTCCATGCTTCAAAATATCTTTGATTTCTTCGGCTCTTTTGAGATAGCTTTCTATTTTAGGTCTGATAGTGTCTTTCATCTGGGTGTTCTTTCCTGCATCTAAAGTCGAAAGATAGTTTTATATAAGAAGTAGATTAGGTACTAACACTTTATTGCTTGCATAAGCCATTCTGCAGCGGTCATGTAGTGTTGTGCAGCTGCTTCATAGTTATGTGCTTTATCCTCCGCTGTAGCTTGTTCTGCACTGCGAATTCCTTTCTGTAAAAAGCAGAACTTGAGTCTTCTACAAAACAAAATCCGTTTGTCATTTACTACCTGTATATAATCGCCTACACCAGTGCTCATCGTTTGAAATCAGCAAAAAGGAGACGATTTGACAATATGAAAAATATCAAGAGAATCGTATGATTAATCAATGCTAAAGAATAAAATCGCAGTCATATCTAAAATAACTCTTTATGAATAAGTTCATGAATTATTTTTTCATGCAGAGGAATAATTTCGGTGGTTAATGAATAAAGAGGAATCCAAAAAAAAGTGTTGTTTGTTTATTCATAGACTTCAATCAAATTGGATAAAAGAAAGTATACTATTGATTCAATATTGTTGAATAAAACGTGACTCATCGAACTCTCGAATTTGTACCTCTTGCAATAGTCGAATAGAAAACGAATACACCAATCTACCGTAATCAAGCATAATATATAACCTTACAGATTGGCAAAATGCGAAACAAAAATTCATAGGTATCCAAAATACTTATCAGACGGAATGCTTTTCTTTCTTGTCGTTGCATGACACTGTGTTTATGAATCATTTCGTTAGATGACAGTAGTAGTTATTTTGTACGGAAAAGCTGCAGATGTCGTTTATGCTTATTTATCTGTTGTTCTTTTTTTTTTGTTCAATAATTTACCAAACGACTTAGAATGTATTTTACCCTGCATTCATTCAACTGCTCATCAGAACGCTATGAAGGAGTGCAATCATTTTCTAAACGATGCTGCTGCTTGTCTTTGATTTGCTAACTTTGATAAACAAATCCTGTGCAAGAAAACACGCCATGCCATGATTTAAGATTTATTAATCATTGTGTCATCACATAAAATTTGACGCTAACAGGATATCTGAAGCAAACAATGAGTAGTGTTTAGTGAACTGATTAGACATCGTTTTCCGAAACGTGTATACAAGCATGAAATTTCACCATACAAACTAAACGCAACTCGAAAGTGTCATACACAATGATTAGAGCTCTTAATTCCATAATGATAAAAGAACTCAATGCTTTGGAGAATTGAACAAATAAGGATCGCATACATGTATAGAAATACAGTTGATCCTGACATACATAGATAATCATGATATCACAATAAGTCGAGAGAACATCACATAGTTTATCGTTTTAACGGATCATGTTCAAGGAAGTTCCTAGAGAAGTATTTGTTGTTGTCTGTACACGACGACCTATTACTTAGTCGTCAAATATCTTTTACCATCGTTTGTTTCATATAAATCTGATATGATTATAAGTGATATATAAAATGCATCGAGTTCTATGTCGTCTATTTAAATCTCTGCAGAATAGTTCACTGTTGACTGTGAAAAAATATATTCAGGTTGAAGAAAAGCAACGAATTTTAGATTATGAACTTGAAAAAGGATCTTGCAACATTATTTATTCGAGAAGCAAAAAAGATAATTTATCACTTTCGAAAGAGTTGACGAGGAAGTCTCAATTACGCTTTTCGACAGACAATTATACCGATGCTAGAAGAAAAACTACGATGAAAATTTATCGATTGACTTAACCGAAAGATACTATTAAGACTATATGATTTTTTCTGGTTCCTTGTCTTCGTTGGCATAATCGATGAAAATTTTCAATCCTTTCATTTGATTAAATTGAAAACAAACTACGCACTGCTTTCATTCATCCTGTAGATTTTTCATGGACTGTCGTTTAAAATAGGGATTGCTCAAGAGAAAATATGACTCTATACAGTTAAACAATGTCGAAAACAGAAAATTCTCTTTAAGTATAGCAACATTTTAGCCGATTCAGATATCCTATGTACGTGAATTGATTTTCAGTACATGATTGTATAATTATAAATATCAGAGGAAGCATTCGATCTCAGGGACCAGCAAAATGCATACTTATTGCTGTCTAGCGACCTCTTGCAAACATTTCCTTCATTCTTCAACGTTATCGAGACACTTGAATCTCGCATTACATTCACCAACAAGCGGTTTCCCAAAGCGTGTTTTACTTGCACCCGACGACTTAGAATGAGAATGAAGAAGCACTAAAATCCATCCAGAACCCTAGAATTTCGCCTGGGATTAAATTACAACTAGAATATTGTTCTTTTTCGAAGAATGCACCACATAAAACAGCTGCAGAATTTCTTTGAATCGAACTCATCGCTTACCTCAGAAAGATTACGCATGTTTGACACGTATTTTTACTCGTTCGAATGAAAGTGATTTTACATTTGGAAAATTGTTGGAAGGGTTAAAAGTGACTTTTGAATGGGTGACAATCACTCTTGTTATGAAGTATAAGATTCCATATTGAAAATAAAACTTCAAAATATACTATTCCATTGACACAGCAGCAGTACTAGATGAGACAGCCGTGCTACCCGACGATTCATGCGGATTACTGAATTCTACAACGACAGTGTAGTTCATGAAAGGATATGTTTTGAATGTGTGAAACTTAGATTATTAAAAATATCGATCTAAATATTAATCTGTACATCAAATGCGAGGAACTTAATGCTTGTTAATACCTTCTATTCGTCAACATTTATAATTCAATATAAAACTATCAGCTTATTGCACTGATTTCGATGAAAATCTTTAAAATGATAGCGTATCTGGTTAGTTTATAACTCTCTTTGGTTATTCAGATGAACCACTACTTACTAAGTCATACAGTTGTCGTGGCACACATATGTGCTCAAATTTCAAACAATACATTTCACTTCTCACGTTTTGAACGAATCATCTATGATTCAATAATTTCGATATCGATAATTTGGCGGTTAAAGGTCGATCCCTTTACTTTCAGAAATGTATCTCCTTCTTTTTAGCGATCTTCAATCTCAGCTCATCAGAAAGAATCCGTATGCAAGAGATCGTGTAATAGTTTTCCATTATCCATATTTTCACGATGTTCTTTGCAAAATGATCTGCAAGTTCACAACTCCTTATAACCTATAGGGATCGTATCTTATGACAGGTGTTCTCATGCTGGTTACCGTAAATTTGGTGACTAGTTAAGATGCAATCTAACAAGAAAAATATGTGTTTGTTATTTCGAAACATTAGAAAGTTTTTCGCTAGACAGGTTAAATTTACATTAATACGCTTAGCTAAATTTGATGAATATCCAAAGAATGAAGCGGTTAACGTCTAGAAACAAAACGAACTATTCAGACTTTTTTGTTCGAGAATCAGCAGTTTCCATGGAATAGAACTTTAATATAGAACGATGATAAGTTAATGTAATTCTTCAAATGACAATCCTAAAAATCTCCCTTTTGAAATACTCCAGGATGTGTTCTGGGTATGAATTGTCCTTAAAGTATTTGTGGCTCTCTTGATCCATTGAATTTTCTTCAGCCGACTTTTCTGTTTTCACTGCTTCAATTTTCATCGCACTTCATATCTTCAGTTCGTTTTAGACACTAATCACCTTTGACAAACATCTTCTGCTTCACTTCTTTGTCTAATATTCCCTGTAAATAATATAGACAATCTCTGAACACCTTTATCGATTGCTCCAAAGCATCACACTATTAGCTATGTTTTATCACATGAATAAAACAGTCGGATGCAGCGAAATACCGTTGTACTGCTAACTCATAGTTGCAACGTTTTTCTTCAGCTTCTGCCTGCTCTGCAAATTGTATCCCTTTCTAAAACGTAATCACATGAAAAATCGATGTTCAATAGTTTTTCAAGTCGTACTTCCATGATTTTCCTCAAGTTAATATTCAACATTTAACAAATATTCGAGTGAAAGAACCAGTGTTTACAAGTACTGTATCTGAACCGCAAAATTAGTTATCAACAAATAACGGAACTAAAAATGATTGCATGAACTGTGAACACATGAGAATTTCAGTTCCATATTAGTGACTATTTTGATAGGTATGAATGTAGCTGGATGTCGAAAAGAGAGAAATTGACAAGGGCGAACAAAAAATAATCGTGTAGTATCAATTTAATGAGGAATTTTCTTGAACTTTTTATAAATCTCCACTGTTTCCTGTCTTGATCTACATAATCAAGCGAAACCCATCGGAAATTAAACAGAGGTTATTGAAACGATCGTTTTTTCTTGTCGTTGTAAAACTGATTTGGTACCAAATTCAGATTAAATTCTCTGTCTATTTCAAGACTGAAGTTTAGTATTTTAGTAAGAAAAAAATACACCAGATATGATGCATTTCGCTCGTGAAGGTGAACAAAACACTCATCACTTCAGTCATTGGAATGCTAATGAGTCATCTACAGTCATTGTGCTGAACACAATATTCGAGAAATTTCAGACAACGGTATTCAGTTTAGTGCGTATCAAAATATCGATTCGAAAGTTTAATACTAAAAATTTCAAAAACAGGTGAGCTCTTTCGGAAAAAATGTAAAAAAAACTTAAATTCCTTTGCAAGACACTTCTATCATACAATAATGAAATCTGTCAGAATCGATTCAGTATGTAGGAATTAGATACATCAACAAAAAAAACTATACATTCTAATAAAAACTAGAGGACAGTTGCGAATGCCAATCATCGGCGTGCCCCCAATAAAAATCTTGTTTGTAAAAATTTTCATTTCGTTTTGTTTATGAACCATCTTGACCAAAATCTTTTGTAAATATTTCATACTTTTCCAATTCTTTACCACCTACAGTCGATTTTTGTGTTTCAAGAGCATTTAACATATCAGACTAAAAATCATACATATGAATTTCACTATTATTTAAGAAGCATTTGAAAATAACTAACCATAATTACTGGCGGTTCGTATAAATCATCCTCGTCAATTTTGTCTAATGTAAGCGATTGAGCATCTCGATCTCCAGGTGAACAAGCAAGCCAAAGTTCGCGAGGTCCATCATCATTTGGATTTTGCACCTAAATCAAAATCATGAAGTAAATAGATCAACAATAATCGTTCAGAATAATTTACTCGTTTGAAATGTGTCGCCGAACCAAGTCGTCGAATAGGTCGGAGCAAAGCTTCTCGGCAAACGACACCGATGTCAGCACCAGAATAGCTATAATGAAAACAATTTATCCCATGTTTAATTTAAAATTGAAAAATTACTGTTCTGATCTTTTTGCTAACTCCATCCATTCATGATCTTGTATCGTATGATAAGTATTTACACCCAAATGTATTTTAAACATAGTCGCTCTCTCATTGACTCCAGGTAATGGAATATAGATTCGCTTTTCAAAACTGAAATAATATTTGAAACTTCGATTCATGAGAATACTTTTGATATTAAGCGTACCGTCGTCGAATAGCTGTATCCAATCCCCAAGGAATATTGGTCGCAGCAAGCACAAGAATGCCCGTGTTATCTTTTCCAACACCTAACGTGGCATAGAAAAGAAGAAGATTTGTTCGTGTTTATGATTCGACATAGATTAGCTATCTACCATCCATTTGAATTAGAAATTCAGTTTTGACACGTCTCGAGTAGTCGGCTTCTGCATCACCGCGTTGCCCACACAACGCATCGATTTCATCAATAAATATGATACATGGTTGTCGCTTGCGCACGAGCTGAAATAAAGCTCTCACACTTCTTTCAGCTTCACCAACATATTTTGACAGAAGATCGGCTGGTGTTATTGAGATGAATGTACTCTTACATTCAGTAGCAACCGCTTTCGCCAAGTACGATTTACCAGTACCAGGAGGCTACGAAGAGAATAATATTGTTGATATTGACGTTTGACACGAAATGTGATACTTACGCCATACAATAAAATACCGGCCCATGGTTTACGCTTTCCTGAAAACAAATGGAAAAACATAATATGTTCAACATTTGTCCATGATACTTTTATCATTCTATTCATTCAGTGACATACCTTTGAATAGTTTTGGAAATTTCACTGGTAGAATCACTGCTTCTCTTAATGCAGTTTTAGCTGGTTCTAAGCCGACTACATCATCAAAACTAATGTTTGGGTTACTAACAATAGCTCCTTAAGTACGAAGAAAACAATACTTTATACGTCAGAAGGATGAGCATACTTAAACTGACCTTCAAGCTTTTGCATTATGTTTTTCATTTCTGGATCTTGATTACTCTCCTCACCATTTCGAGCAAGTTGGCTATTTGATTGCCTGATATTTTCATCAGTCGTAGGAGGCCTCGGCGGTTGGCTGTCACTCTTTAGGATTTTAATTTCTTCTACTCGTTGCAGGTAAGTCTTAACTTTTTCTCGTATTCTATCCTTTGTTTGTTTTTCCATGGCACCATCTAACAATAAATATGATTTATCTTCAATGTCTGAGAAACTCACTCCGAACACTCACATTTTGTCGCATGTATAAACCAATCTGCTGCGGCCATGTATGCTTGAGCAGCTACCTCATAGTTATGCGCTTTATCTTCGGTAGTCGCTAGGTGTGCAAAGCTCTTCGCTTTCTAAAAAATACGGATCGTAGTGATTCAAGTGATTTTCAACTAATATCTTAAAACGTATACCTGGATAACACTTTCTTGATCGATGCTCATTTTATTAATCACTTTCTGAAAGAAAAAGAACATGATAAGAAAGTATGCAAAAGAAATTCTGAAGAAAAAAATGTCGGGTTCCAATGACCAGTAGTAAATTTATTAAATTTTTTTATTCTAAAAGCAGAGATTTTTTTGCCAAAATAGGAGATCAACTATATATTTTTCTAACTAAACACGATGAATTTACATAATAGAAAATCAACACACTAGATTCGATTACGTTGTGAAACTGTATGTTTAGTGCGCAGGTCGACTAAGAATTAAGAAATATTTCCTAAGACTACAACACTACAACGAACGCAATACACCATGAAAGGTATGTCTTTCTATCAAGTGCGCATAATTACTCAACGGGCATCAATATATACTGAAAGATGCATGAATCATTTTCATCATATTGAGTAACACAGAACTAGAAAAAAACTCACTTTACTTCTCCAGGACTTCAAATTATTCAGAGCATCATGTTTATTTTTGAGTCATTATTGTTACTCATTTTTATCGCACGAAGTTTTCATGGTTTAAAATCAAAGCTAGTCTACGCTGTAAGATGCAAAATTAAATCTGAGCTATATTGTGTGTCCATTATTTTGAAATTTGTCTATCATGTTCTTAGTTATATATTTCTAAATTAATTTCTAATACTTAGATTTCATCATGGAGTAGTGATTTTGCATGATACTTCAAGATAAAACGATTGTTAGTCACAGCTTCCAAATACAGATGTTGTTTTTTCTTTACTTTACTTTATTTTAGAAATAAAAATAAAATCTTTATTCTATAAAGATTGAGACATTTTTTTCTTGAAAAATAAAACATAGATAAATATAAATGTGAAAATTTTCTTTTCTCGAACTAGACACATGTTCGTGCGACAACAACAGAATATGATTTGAGGTAGTGCATAGATAAGGCAATTATAGATACTTATCTCATAGAAATCCAACACAGATTGTCTTTCAGACAAACATGTCGAACATTGGACTTTCTCATTTGCATCAGCTCACGTAAAATATTCATTTGGTGGTTAGCTTTAGTCTTTTTTCCTATTCAAATTATCACGAGTAATGAATTGGAGCAGTTGATAAATACTATTCATTCTTTTATTGATCCACTGGATGTTACGATGAAATTATAAATACCCCCTCCCCCATGTAGAATACTGTTTCTATAGGAATAAAGACTTGTTTTTCGCATCTCGATTAATAGCATACCTTGAAATAGTAATACACTACTATGAGCGAGATTTTTGTACCACATATCTTTCCTAACACTGGATTAATTCTGAGATATTACTAAATATTCTTTTAGTGCTAATTCTAGATAAATTTTTTCGACTTGATACCGTGTAATTTTGAAGATTGTAAGTACAATCCAGAAGGAATAGATGAAGGCATCATATGATTGACAGCACCATGAATCATAGACTATTCAGATGAGACTAGTAAAACTGTTGAAGAATACTTGATTAACACTTCAAAGTATTCATAAAAGTGTAAATTATATCATGCTTAAAAATGAACTATAACTATTTCTGCGTGGTTTTATATCAACGGCCATCCGTAAACTCCCACTAGTTAAGTGTTCAAATCAAGTTTTCTCTTATTTTCTCATTCTTCTCTTCTTGTCTTTATCATCGTTTCTCTCTTATGTAGTTAATTGCATTATTAAATCGATTAAAATCAATTAATTATCTAGAGATTGTTACTCACATGAATAAGATAGCGACTCCAAAAAGGCTGGAAGGGTCTCATTGATTGAAAATTTTGCAAGTGGACATATACTACCGAAATAGTATGATTATGTAAAAAGATTGACCCATCGAGTACAGAGCATTACTAGTATATTTATGAATTGGCGTAGTGAATTGTTTTTGAGTTATCAGCAATTCACTGATTAGACTATTTTACAATAGTAGAAAGTTATTGGGGTCAGTCACGATGTTTGAATACTTGGCTGGCCGTGATTTTCTGAACATTGATTAATGGTCAATTCTTCATTAACCCTGGGGCAGTAATGGACTTAGACAAAGTCTACTGCCAACTGGCGGTTCGTTGAATATGCTACCAAATTTCGGCTATCAGAAATAAGTGTATACAATATTTATGCTGAATGAGCCGCTTTCAATCATTTCATACGAAGATAATACTAAATATATTTGATTTTTTACTCTATAAAGACCTACGTAAATATAGGGATAAATTTTGAGCCCATGCTAACCTAACAAGATTGAAGCTATGTGATAACTTGTATCTGAAATACATATATGGAATAGATGATATCGCATCGTGAAGAAAGGACACGAATTAGCTGCATATATTCGAATGAATCAGTCTTGTTGTATTACTAAGCACTATGCTGAAAGAAATCATAATCTGTTGTAAATAAGATATCAATTAGAGAGTAACGAATTGAATCATTAATCAGCTATAGTTAATATTTGTTCTACGATAAAGATACAAACTTAAATGGTAAACTTGCAGATTTTATTTTGTTCACAACGAGAAAAAATTGTTAAACTATCTAGATGAATTTTAGGTCGTCTGATGAACACTGATCAAAACTGTATCAAGAGAAACAAAATAGTTGTTGTAATCAAAATCTTAAATTAATTTCGATGAGGCACTTATGAAAATAAGGATTTGCCAAAAAAATATTGCTAGTATGAGTTTATTGAACGGTTGTCAGTAATGCGAGTGTTCAGTTGAATGATCAACATACCTCGTTTCAATAAAATATCATAAAGAATTTATTGTTAGCTTTTAATATTCCTATATTCAGCACGTTCGGTTTTCGCGATCAAAGAAATGTATGCGATGAACAAGCGTCCTCTTGTCAATATATCCTGTTGTAATAACACAAATTCGTTTTCCTCTCACTAGCAGAAAAATGCATACATTATTCTTTATATTTTCTTTTCTTTTCAAATATAAAGTGACACACCTACTTCCATAATTTTCTCAAGTTGTTATCTAATAATGCAGATTCAAAGTTATAGCTGTTAATGATAGGTAATAGAGCATTATTTAGTGATTATTTTAATAGAGTATTAATTCGAACATTTATCTACTAATAATCACTTTAATCACTCAGCAACAGAATAGAATAAAGTCAGTAGCACACTCTATGAATATATATAGCCTAGCTAAACCAACAGTAAACTCTTTCACTATGCCTTTACTTCCCATCTTGAAGTGGTTTGTTTTCTTCTAAGTAAATACTAGTCTGTATTCACATTTTTGTGTACTCAAAAAGTGAGTACACTCTAGAATCGGTCAGTGTGTCCGGCTGTCCGACCGTTTACACGATAACTCTTTACCAATACATTCGATTGGGCTAAAATTTTGTGCGCAGAATGGTCTCATGAATATCTCAGTCGAGTTCGAAGATGAGAAGGATCGGGCAAGAAATGGCTGAGTTATCGAAAACATTGTCATTTTTCACCAAACAATCCCTGAGGCTGGGGTACAGGGATTTTTTCAAAAAGAAACTTTTTTCTCAGAATTATCCACAACATATGTAAATTGACTCAATTTTTAACGCTGATTCCGAATCTGATATTAGTTTTGAACCAAATCTCAGCTTTCTAACAAAACATGGGCTGCAAAAAGGTCTCAAATACACAAAAACTGCATCTAGAAACAAAATTGCCTAGATATGTCTGAGATGACCAATAGTTTTGGAGTTTCCCAAAAAGGTTTATCAAGATACTTCTTCCGTACACAAATTCTAGAATGACTGATTTGTCTGATTCACTTTTTGAAGTACGCATAACTACTCTCGGACTCAAGTCCGACGTTTTCGCATTTTTTGAATATTCAATTAGATTTCTGTATATCGAAATAAATGTTTTTGAAAATAAATTTTCCTTTCATCAAGCTTCCCCGCAATTCGTACTTGACATTACGAATTACATAGAATACCTTGTTTTATTGATTGGTAGCGACACATATGTCAAAATTACTTATTGGATATAGCCCAGTATTCAATAGACTCTTTTGATTACATGCATAGTACAGCAATCGATCAATTGACCAGGTTTCAAATTTTAAATGAAATTTATACGAAATATTAAGTCTTTCAGTTGATTATTTCAAGTCAGATATTGATTAATTTGTCATGTTTATACGACAACAGTTGGTATTGAAGTAAGTGCATACCATGTGTCATACTTACCTATAATTGATGGGACTTTATTAATATAACATTACACTGCATTTCAAGTAAATATTCTTTTTTAGATTGAAATCTTTCGTTAATCATCTTTCGTATCGAACAATGAAAATCCGTCATTTCAATGCATTAGAAGATAATTATATGTACTTAATAACCGACGATACAACGAATGAATGTGCAGTTGTTGATCCAGCGGAGCCGGCCGAAGTAAGAATGAAAAATGAGCTAGAAAAGCTAAAAGAAAATCAATTTATTATAATAAATTCATTCGTCTTGAATGTATAGTTAGTTAAAACAATTAAAAATGAAGGATTAAAATTAACAACTATTCTTACAACACATCATCATTATGATCATGCTGGTGGCAATAGTAAAATGCTTGAATTAATGGGTTCAGACAAAGGACAAATAAAAGTCGTTGGTGGTGATCGATCATTACAAGCTCTGACACATCCAGTGCAGGATCGGGAAAAATTTCGAGTAAACTTAGGCTTGAATATTATATTTAGGTTGCGGAAAACAAAACAAAACATACATACATTCATTTTTCATTTCAATAGATTGGAGCACTAGAAGTTACTTGTTTATTAACACCTTGTCATACAGCTGGTCATGTCTGTTATCTAGTCGCAGGTTGATAGTACAACAGAGTTTTATTGATTTCTTTTATTTTCTTTTTTAACAACAAACGAAATATTTTAGATAAAAATGAACAGGCTGTTTTTACGGGTGATACTTTATTTATTGGTGGCTGTGGTAAATTTTTTGAAGGTACAGCAGCTCAAATGCAGTCAAGTCTTCAAAAATTAGCGGCTCTCGATCCAAATACTGTATGTTGAATTTTACTATTTTTTTTAATTACGAGAAAACATTTTCTTAGTTTGTCTATTGTGGACATGAGTATACGAAAAAAAATCTTGAATTTGCTGCAACCGTCGAACCAGACAATCAAGATTTAAAAGCTAAACAAGCAAGTTTAAAGTCCGTTACGATACCATCCACTATTGGGGATGAACTTAAATTTAATCCTTTTATGCGTACGAATCAATCAGGTGTACAAGCATTTACTGGTAAAAATGATCCCGTTGAATGTATGGCCGTATTACGAGAACGAAAAAATAAATTTTAATTAAATAACAATTACGTACAGTTTTTCTTTCTGTTGATTATAATTTAAAAAAAAACACGAAAATAAAATAATTAGCACGATTTTTAGTTACAATACTGTTTCCTTTTTTTTTCAGATGTGTATATCGGTAAAAATAATTTGTTCAATTAATCAGACAATCATGATATTTTCTCTTGTTTTTCATTGATATTCGCATTGAAATATCAATCTCTGGTAATCGTATGGACTAAATCAGATTCAAAATGTCTCTCTTGAAATCAAACGACGATTGTGTAAACTTTATTATTAGATAGAGTAAACAGATGTGTTCGAACTGAAGCTAGTAATTAAAGTTGTTCGTTTCATATTCATTCTAGTTGGAAAAAGAAATGTGTTGATATGATTCTCAAGTATTTTACATCAAATACTGATACATTGATAGAACGTTAGTTACGTGCTTTAGAATTCAGGCTGATCGAAAGACGAATTTACTCAATTCTGATAATATGAGATCGCAGTATTTTAAAAGTCAGATTGTCGAACGTATATTTCAGTGTTTTTCGCTATGAACGTCTTGTGTTCTATAAAGTATCTTTTACTTTGTTATTACAAGAATGGTTATTTGTATTCGAAGTCTTTCATGTGCGATAAATATTTAATGATAGAAATAATACAAATGAAAACTTGCATGATAAATTTCAATAAAATAATAGAATTGAATGTATTCGAAATATTAGTTGATTTGAGTTAGCCTGCAGGTCTATCGACTGAGAAAATGAGAGGTCTTTTGGTAGCTGTACTTCAAGCAAATATATTCTCTGTTTCTTGAGGCACATAGTTTTGTGTAATCGCTTCATATTAGCAAGTAAGGTCGTTGTTACGAGATCGAAAATGACGTAAACATTTATATCTCTACAAGATATATGATAGTTAGTTCAGTCAGTCACAGTTTTTGATGTATTCTCAATATGAATCCATGACTTGCACGCTTGCCAAAGATAAATACCTTCATACTATTGGCCTCTGTCCAAGAAAGAAATGACTAAGAAAATAAAAAGAATTTTTAAAAAATAAAACAAATACCGCAAGACGAAACAAATCGAAAAGATGTTCATCGTTTCTATCGAGACCTGCTTATAAGGTTGAGAAGAACATGAAAACACTTGGTACTTACAGATTTATCATTGGTTTGAAAATGTAAAAAATATATGTCGAAAGATTTAGAAGAATCGTTTTTACTCTTTTTGTTTTTGTTATAGAATATATTGAGTTTAGAAAGTTATGTTCAACACGAGCATGGAAACATGACTGTTCAAAAGAAGGAGGATAAATGATTTGAAAAGCAAAAAGAAGGGTAATTTCAACCGAGGATATTAGAATGAATATCAAGCAAAGAAAAAATCATATGTTTACAGTTTTTACCTTTTAAATCAAGATTCAATCAACCGTCTATCTATGTCAGTAGCAAGGAAGCACTTAGTGACTATTTCTTATTGACTGTCTTTGAAGAAAGTCGAGATTGATCTGATTCTTATGTCTAGTGTACCACTGAATTCATGACAGTCAAGAGAAGTCCACTTAAAAGATTTACAATTGTTTTGAAGTAATAAATTCACAATAAAAGTTTTATCACTAGTTAATTTCTCTTTCTAAATTCTATCCAAAATATATTGTTTTAGTTATAGATTCGGATTTTCTATAAAGAAGCCATATAATCATCAGTTAAAACCATTCATATTCATAGTTGCAACGAATGCTTAAAAGTCGGCTATGGCGTTTTTTGTTATTATTTTTAGTAGTTTATTTAATATTTCTGTTTGTGTTTTTCCGTTCATTTAATTCTGATACAAATGATAAATCAAACATACCGTCTGTACCTCCTCCACGTGTAATTATTGATGACATTCGAGTAAACAATGCTCCTCAAAATCCTATAGGTGTACTTAAACCTGATAATAATAAAATGGATCGAGTAGGAGTAATCAATGAACAAAATTTACAACCCACTATGACAAGTGGTGTATTAGGAAATTATGAACTAAAAACAATACCTACGGGATCAGGTCCTGGTGAAGGTGGTGAAGGTGTTCAATTGCAAGGAGAAGAGATTCAACGTGGACAAGAATCAGTTTCTGAATATGGTTTCAATGAAGTAGCAAGCGATAAAATTTCATTAGATCGTCGTGCACGTGATACGAGGTTAGAAAATTTAAAAAGACTAAGATGCAGATGAAAAAAAACAAAAATATTCATTTAGACCAGACGAATGTAAATATTGGAATTATCCAAGTGTTGATAAATTACCTACAGCATCTGTTGTTCTTGTTTTCTATGACGAAGGATGGTCTACATTAGTACGAACATTTCATTCCGTCATCAATACAAGTCCAAAAGAATTATTAAAAGATATAATTCTTGTTGATGATTACAGTGATCAAGAACATATAACTGTTCGTTTACCGGAATATATTAAAAAATGGAATGGACTCGTGAAATATGTTCGAACAAAAACACGGTAACTTATGTTGCAAAGAAGTCTGTCAAAATTTCTCTGACAATTATTCTTTCATTTTTACGTTTGGATTATTCTGTTTCAAAAAAGAACACCGATCTAATCAAGATCTGTGTGAATAGAATTTGTAACTTGTTCAATCGAATTCATGCTAGCGCATGTTTAACGCTTGAAAGACCAAGTTTTCTCCTATGATTTTCGACATCTTAGGTAGCAACACATGATAACTCTGATGTAGATCGAA
Source organism: Rotaria macrura (assembly GCA_900239685.1). Classification (NCBI taxonomy): domain Eukaryota; kingdom Metazoa; phylum Rotifera; class Eurotatoria; order Philodinida; family Philodinidae; genus Rotaria; species Rotaria macrura. The sequence goes on from OENT01000126.1 coordinate 27,422, forward strand.
GGCTGAAAAGTGAAGAAGAACTTTTCAAACTTCAAAATACGTAATCGAAAAGTTAGCGGAATAGAAAAAATAAATAAATAAATTGAGACATATGTAGCATAGAATATTGGATATATGAAATAAGATACACAGTTTTATATTAAAAAACAAACAGCGATACAATAGACTCGAAGAAAAAAAAGGATAGATCGATTTCTTATCTCAGAACTGTTAAAGGTTGTTTTTCTATTCAGAACACACTATAGTTTTACTTTCACAGTTAGAAAGTGGTCTCAAAACTGATCCCTAGAAGAATAAAAAGAGGATATTCATTGAAAATGATCGATCCTATCCGGAAACTTCAAAAAAGAAGCTGTTAGAATAATCCTACTGACATAACACGATATATGGCAATATAAATACTATTGCTCAAGACTCAGTCACTTTTATTGTATTGTCTGCTTCTGCGACGATCCTATTAATTTAATCTTCTAGAAGCTTATTGAGTAAAAAAGATGTCTATCGACTGGAACACGATGTTAATCCGTCATCGTATACTACTAATATCAGTCTCTTAACGTAGTGGATCGATTAAAAATTTGACTAGTTTGTTATTGTCCTTCTTACATAAGTGAATCTTTCAATCTTCTTCTAGTGTTGGATTAATTGAAGCCCGTGTTGTCGGTGCTCGTGCTGCTCAAGGTGATGTTATTGTAGTCTTAGATGCTCATTGCGAATGTGTAAGTCTTCTTTCGTATAATTACGTGGATTCAACTTCGTCTATTGATAATTATCTCGTTCTTCAAGGTCACGAATTGGCTACCACCATTACTTACTCGAATCGCTTTAAATCGTAAAACTTTAGCTGTACCTATTGTCGATGGAATCGAATGGAATACTCTTCGACACAATACAGCTTACGGTGGCACGCTCTATCGTGGTATATGGGAATGGGGATTTTTATATAAAGAAACAGAATTACCACAACGTGAAAGAAGTTCAATGAAATATCAAACTGAACCTTATAAAAGTCCAACGGTAAATTTGAAATTGATTTTATCGTTCTATTTGTTGATGAACTGTTTTTTTTTGTCTGTTTTTGTAAAATATTTTCAGCATGCCGGTGGTCTTCTTGCTATTGAGAAAAACTGGTTTTTTGAATTGGGTGGTTATGATCCAGATATCAAAATTTGGTAAGAGTTAACTTATTTCTTAAAATTTTCGTTTTCGGAGTAATTCAATTGTTAAGAAAAAGAAAATAAAGAAAAGCAAATGTTAGAATAGGAAAGATTATTCTAGTTTAATATAGAATAATATAATAATCTTTATTGTAATTTTCTTGTTTTAGGGGAGGTATGTAATTATTTTTGAAATAATCTCACAACTATTTTAACATTTGATATTAGGTGAGCAATATGAATTAAGTTTCAAAGTTTGGATGTGTGGTGGTCAAGTTGAATGGTAAGTTACAACATATATATTGTCTCATTCGATTGAACTAATAATTATGACTTGATTTTAAAGGGTTACATGTAGTCATGTTGGACATATATATCGAGGACCACGTCGACGTAGTATGCATCCTCGAGGTGGTAATATTCATCAGAGTCATATAAATCATATGCGCGTGGCTGAAGTAATTTACTTTTTCTAGGCAGATATTTCTTTTAGTATTTGGCTTGTTGTTGTTTTGATTCTTAGATTTGGATGGATGAATATAAAGAATATTATTTACGTCGGCAGCCAAATCATGCACATCTTAATATTGGTGACACAACCGAGTATAAAGCATTACGAAAACATTTGAATTGTTCAAGTTTTAAATGGTTTCTTGATAATGTTGCCTATGAAATGGCTGAGAAATATCCATTACCACCAGCGAATCTTGTTTGGGGTGAAATGCGTAACGATCAATTTAAGCAATGGTGTGCCGATACACTTGATAATCAGTTTGGCCGACCTGTAGGCATATCCGGTTGTCATCATCAAGGTGGCAATCAATTATTTCGCATTAATGTCGAAGGTGAATGGTCATCGGGTGAACATTGTTTTGTATCGGAAGGAAATTCAGTTGTTGCCAGGTATGTTAATAGAGTTTTCCCTTCTTATTTTCGATGCTTTGTATGATCAGTATGATATCAGTAGAGCCAATATAGGCAAAACAAGTAGCCATCAATCTAGACTATTGATGCTATCGATGTATTTCATTAGGAATATTTGTGAACCATCGAAATTAGAATGGCATGATAGAAAAATTGATGTAAACTTGAAAATGTTTTCATTTCTCGAAGGTTAGTGTACCGTAACATGTCAAACATCATTAGAAAGTCTTTGCCCGACTTATACGCATTGAAAATGTAAAGATACGAATTTCTTCAAGATATTTTAATAAGGTTTTGTTTTTCCATGAATAGGTTTTTAGAGATTTCACATGGACGCATCGGAGATTATTGAATTTCGATCTAAATGATATTTCTTTTTGTAATAGACATTGTGTACAAATGGGTCGATGGATTCCGAAAGGTGAATGGACATATGACAATACAACACAGCAAGTTCGTTCGACGAAGGCTTACAAATGTGCAGCAACCGATGGTAAAATTTTGTTTCTTGAAACTTGTGACGGAAGTTCTTCAGCACAAAAATGGACATGGGCAGAAACATATGTTGTGTAGACATTTTCAATACAAGACATTAACTATATCGAATCATAATTACAACAGAAGTTATATTACTTCGAGAATCTCGAATTAATTTCGATTTTTTTTTTGTTTCTTTCTTGTGATATTGTTTATCATGATGGCTACTTTCATTTCTATTATTTCTTACTACATCGATTGACTGGTAATTTTTGTTTTATGTTCTTTTTATTTTTCAAATATCTGTAAAATCATTTCCATCGTCTATTTATTAACGTTGATACTAATAGTGACTCAAAGAAATGAAAAAAATAAGCACGCTAATTAATATCTTTATTTAATTTATTCACTTCAGATAAAAAAAAATGTTACATTTATTAACAAAACGTGCATGCATAACTAATCGGCAAACATTACATTTCTCTAAATCGATTCTTCGTAATAGTTATTATTTAGTGTAAGTTTGGATTGTTGTTTTTCCTTCTGATGAAATAATTCTATGCGATTTCAATTTCAAGACTACCAGAATTACCACCTGTTATTGACGGTAGTGATGCAGTATTTCATTCTGACACACTTCCATCCTTTGAACATGCGACACCACAAATTATTGTTAGTGGTGGCCTTCGATTATGTTCAGAAGTTGATACTAATATTCAACAACACATTGAGAAATTAGCACATGGTAAATATAATGTGCTTTCAGTTATATTTTACATTAAAATTATGAAGCATAGATGAATTCAATTTATTAATCGATAACTTTCTTTCGATAAGATTTTCTTAGCATTTCTGTGATTTTCGTATGAAAAAAGATAGAAATCATTGAAAACTAACGTACAATGTCGAGCAAACATATCTTGCAAAAGGATTCATATCAATCGAAAAATATTGACTAATCGTACAGAACTTGCATTTTATTTATAACAGTAACTTTTTTTGAAAGTCAAACGCTTTTAAATAGTACAAATTTAAGATCGTTTGATTTCTATACTATAACGGGTGGCAAATAATGAATGAGTTACTTTCGTGACGTATTTTTTATGATGTAATTAATCATCTAAAATTTTCTAAATAAACTCATTCAATATTTCTACAAAATCTATATACAGTTTTGGATATAAGTAAAAGATGCATTGATTTTCCAAACTGTTACATCTTGAAAGATACTAAACAGTTATTTTAAAGCAAATTTTAAGTTGACAAAAAAAACTGCATGTTCAAGAATGTTTTCGAGAAATCTCAACGAAGTCTGATATAATTAGTCTTGGAAAAACCTTCAAAAGAATTTAGAAATTAGTAAATAGAAAAAGAAAGTCATTGTAATCTGAATTCATTTTCGTCAACGAACCTTCGTCTGTATGAGAATGTAAATGCTGTGGTGCAGTTGGGAAAATTAATGGCAACTATATTTCCAAAATTGTATCGAAGTAGAATATGCTCCGCAATTACCAAAAACTTAGTTTGATAGGAGAGAATTTAATTCTCTATTGAATATGTTTCTTTTGAATGATTAATTATATCGAGAAAACAAAAAACCGTTTTCAAAATAACTCGTTCATTATTTGCCACCTGTTGTTCTATGCAATTCTCTCTAAGGAAAACATCAGTTATAACGTACACTCTTCTTCATTCTGAATCCAAAGTCAAATGAATAGGATACTTTTAAATTTAAACATCTAATTTAAATGTAAATAAAGTAAAATGATACGAGAATGTTTTGTGTTACATCTGCCTTTCTTTGTGTACGTCTAGATAAATCGAAGACTACATTTGAATCTATATTTAATCCGATTGAAGATTTAAATGTTCCATTTGAAACTGGTTATTATACAATTCGTCAATTAGCACTTGTGAAACAAAGAACATTTGCTAACTTATTTTCCAAAGTTTGCTTAAAAATATCTTATCCAATTGGGTTATGTTAGTTTTTTTTCTTCCATTTTATCATAGTTTGATAGTCATTTTTCTATTCATCGTGAATTTCGCTTTCAAGATACTGTTCTCTTCAGTTTAATTCAAGTAAATTCAATTTGATTTAATTCATGATTGAATATGTCATCGATCGATCGATTTAGAATCTGGATAAAGATGAAAAACGAGCCAAATTAAAAGATTGGCAACAAACATTAGTAAATGTTTATTTACATTATGGAAAATTGAATGGTTGTCATTTAAGTAACGAAGAACTCGATCAAATACAACTGCTCAATGGAAAACTTAGTCAACATCAATATAGTTTTGCGTAGATATATTCATTGCATTTATTTAAATAATGATATTTGTCTATATTTCGTTTTTACAGTCAAAAACTTCTCTATGCAAATAAAACATTTACGCATCTTGAACTTGATCCATTTGCCTTCGACGATGTACCGTATCATATCAAACAACAATATGCTGTTGATAAGTATGATATTGATGCATGATAGGAATGTCCAGGTGGACATGGAGTAAAATAAAATTCAAACTATGCTAATTAGCTATCTAAATAGGTACGACCTATACTCTGATCGATTATTTATCTAATGTTATAGTACGTTTGAGTGTTAGTGCATGAAAAAAAAACAACCATTTGTATTCGATTATTTCTTTTTTTCATTGCATTGTCGATAGCAATCATCGGTCTATAAACGTCGAGTTGTTTTTCAGATACTCACATTTAGTATTACGAGTGAATTTATAATTGTCTATAACGAAATTGTATGAAACTTCTCAAAGAATTTTATTTCATCGATCAATCATATTACTAGTCTAGACTTCGCACGAATTTTTCATAATTTTACAGGGTAAAGTCTCTTTGCGAGAACTGTTAGTTTTCAAGAGAAAACATATGTCTACCTGGTCTGTACTAAAACAATAGTCACTATGCAACGTATCTTTAATTTTTATATTGAATAAATTTGATATTTAATATAGAGCAAAACCAGATTCAGGACCATGGAAACTTGATTTATCCGATCGAACATTTCATACAATCATGTCTTACTGTGGTAATCGACCATTGAGAAAATTAATGTTTCAGGCTTACTATGGACGTGCATCACCAACCACTGATCGATTAAATCGAAATGTTGAAAATATTGTTGAAATAATAAGAAAACGGTTATTGTTTTATTTAATTTGTTTCAGAAAAAAGAAAAATAATCAACTGATTCTATTTTAATGTATTTAGAAAATCGATTGCTAAATTTCTTGGTTATTCTTGCTTTTCTGATATTGTTTTACAAAATAAAATGGCTCGAACAAAAGAAACCGTACAAGAATTTATTGAAACAACGCGTTCAAAATTAAAGCCAATACATGATGAAAATATTCGACAATTAACAGCATATGCACAAGAAAAATCAACTAAGCCGAAAGAATATGAACAATTACAAGCATGGGATGTTGCTTATTGGCGTCATAAGCAATGTCAAGAATTGCATTCATCATTAAAAATTGATCCATTACAAATAAGCCGACATTTCTCATATGAACATGTGTTGAAAGGACTTTTCAATTTTGTGGAATATCTATTAGGTATTAAATTTGAACTTGACAATAGTTTCGGTGAACAACATAAATGGCATGCTGATGTACAAGTTTATAAATGTATAGAGAATGGTATCGGATTGAGATGTGTTTTTCCTTATTTCAAAGAAAGAGAGTGTCCTATTGTTTAGGAACAACAATCGGTCATTTGTTAATCGATGCATTTTCTAGACCGAATGAGAAAGCAGATGTATCAATCGGTGTTGCAGGACGAGGTCAGTAGATTATCAGATGATCATAATATTCAATATTCAATATTCGTTTTTATTATCTCTTAAGATCGTTGTGAACGCTACAAAATTATGCCAATTGCATATCTCAATATGAGCTTACCACACATCGAAGGCGCAGCGACCCTAATGACATTGACACAACTTAAAGAGATGTTTTTTGCTGTATGTATACAGAAGCTATTCGACAAAGAGAAGAATCTATGAGCTAACGTTTCCGCCTATTGATGAATGATTTTTTGAATCGAGGCTATGTGCATCATGTAGATTCAAATGAGTTACGAAACTTATTTAGAGACTTTTTGTTCGCGACTTACTTATCTCTAAACGAGTTTTTGTATTTCTTCGGTATTCCAAGATTTTGTCACTGTTCGAATGTAGAGTGTCGAGCGATGATCATAATCTCCATCGGCAGTTAGCAATACTTCGTTTCAAGATATTTACTTACTCATCATTTATTATACACTTCATGCTATTTCAATTCAAAAACCCATAATTCATTCGAAGACTTTTCTCGTGATTATGGACCAGACAATCGTGTCATTTAGTTCATAATTGAAAAGAATTAACATCATTGCTTAGGTGATTTCTATGTTTACTAATATTTGCAGATATTCAATTGAAAGACTCACACTAATTGGCAAGAGTAGTCAGTGTCTGAAATAGCATCATTCAATATAGTAGCCGATTTAATTGTGTAGTACGGATTATTTGGAAGAGAATTTTTGACTACCGGCTATAGACCTTGTTTGAATGCCCCATTCATATTCCGTTGCGGACCATGATAATTTCTACAGTCACTTATGGAGTTCACATGATAAAAGGGAAACCAGTAGTTGATTATTTTGCTTAGATGAGAGAGTGAACGTCTCATGGATAGTCATCTTACTCTATTTTCAGATCTCTGTTTTAATTCGCAAAATACACTTTATTATTTCATACTGAAAGTCTAGAAAACATTCGATTCTATTGGTTTTTTGAGGATATTGAAAGTTTCATCCGTGGAATATTGGTCTTATAGAAATATAAACAAAAAAGAGACAACTAGAGAATATAGTAGATTCCAGTCATAAAGAACATTCAGATTACTGAAAGAAAACGTCATAATTCGATTATTATCAAAATTTCATACTATTACTTACATAGTTTTGAATAATGTCACATTGAAGATTATTCTTTTCAAATTACTCTATAATTTTGCTTTTCCTTAAGTTTGGTCGTGTTCTTCAAGTTCTTCTTACTCGTTCACCAAATCATGAATTATCTGGCATACGTAATCTTGAATCGGACGCACTTGATATTGTTCCGAATTTCTTTATTCAGTGGCTTCGTGATCCAAGTATTCTTTCATATATAAGTCAAAATGTTGATACAAAACAAAGTCTTGATTCTTCAACTTATCATAAGGCACTAAATCAAATCGATCATCATATGATAGCACATGATGTTCTTCGACAATTATATTTAAGTGCATTCGATCTTGAAATTCATACAAATGGAACGAATTATTACGATGCCATGGTTAAACTATGGTCATTGTTTACACCAGTGCCACTGAATAATCGTGATTTTCATCCGTGTAGTTTTGAACAAATCTATTCTGAACAATTAGCATCAGCTTATTATTCACATAAATGGTCAGAAATGGTTGCATGTGATTTATTTCATGCTTTTAAAGAAGCAGGAATAAATGACAAAGACAAAATTCCAGTACTTGGGAAAAAGTAATGTGAAAAATAAATGAAGTTTTAGTTAAAGTTTATATTTTATCGATTTTGATCTTTTCTTATTTTTAGATTTCGTGACACAATCCTTGCTCGTGGTGGTACTAATAGTATGCGAGACTTGTTTCGAGAATTTCGATCACGTGATCCAAGTTACGAATATTATGTTCAACAATTAACAACTCAATTTTGAAACTGTCCTCTTTTCTAACCTGTACTCTTCTGACACTTTGTTCTTGTAGGCAATAGGAAAGCTGACGTAGAAAAGAAACAAAAAACGAAGCGTTAGTAATAAAATCCATAACGCAGAACTGAATAAAATTTGCAAAGATTCTTTCTACAATCGTCGTTTAAGTCTTCAATCTTCACATGTATATATGAATGTAATATGCCAATTATTTCATTAATCGATCATTTATTTTCACAGCTGAAAGAACAAAAAAAAAAGGTTACGATTAACTCACATAACTTCAATTATGATGCATTCTACAATCTCTTATTCAATATATTGGATGTATTATGATCATGTCTATGTTATTGATAATTTCTATCAAAGAATTTTCGATATACTAGAGCAAAGTTAAATAATTTGAAATGTTATCAGGCATAGTATTCTTTCATTTACTAATTCCACATCAAATCACAGAATCAACAAAATGTAATCATGAATCGAACTAAAAGAAGTTAGCCATGTTTTAAATCATTAGTCTTATCCTTAAGATAAGACGTACAGAATTAGTTTCATAAGGTAGGATACGAAAAAAAACCAACTGTAAGATCATCTGACTAATCTTTGAAAGCTTTGTTCTGACATGTATAATCGAAAATAATAATCGGTTGTGTACATGAGTATCTTTGATTGGAAAACAAATAATTCGATATATTTTCTGTAAATATAACCGTCATTCATTAATAGAACTTCATCCATTTTAAGGGTATATTCTTGATTCATCGACAAATTTTTTCATGAATGATACTCGAATATTCATGAAAATATATTCTTTTAGAGAAAGACATTCGATAGATCATGGTGACACAATCCACCAGTTTTATAATGAATGTTATCATCAACATAAAGCGTATAGAAATGATTTCTATTAGAGAGCATGATTTTTCTTCACAACTAAGATGATCATGTAGAATATATTAGAAAAAACATAATGTGTTTCTTTCCATTGTTTTGTTTTATCTAAAAAAACAAGTATAAGTGCATGCGCTGCCGATATAACATATAAATTCGAATCAAAATGTTTTTGATTACTGAAACCACCAAAGGTAGAAAATGTTTACGATTTGATGAATATTGTTATCATCGTGAACGAATTCGTAACGCTCGTACTACTAATTGAATTATTTTTCTTTAAATAAATACTGTTGAATAGAAAGTTTCGATGAAAAGAGCCAATTAGTCTTCATTTTTCGATGTGGTAAGATCAAACTCATTTCTAGTTGACAGAAAACAATTATGGCAAAGTAAAGTAAGTTTACTCATAATAAATTGATTAATAATCTATTAAAATTAAAAGGATCAAATATCAAAACATGATAAATTTAATTATGCCCATGTAACTTGAAGAATTATGGTTTCCTTTTGTATATGACCTTTCAAAAGTAAGTACTCGATGATAAAGGTCATAATGAAGAGAGTTACTCAAACGCAGCAAATGAATAAATACTTCGTAAACTGAGAAAATATCGATCGATCATCTAAGTATTTGTATATCATAGAAACATCAAAGACAAAGAGTAGCTGAGCGAAAAAAACAATCAAAACTATGTGCCATTCGAATTTTGGAACGTACTTGTTTTTATGTTCAGTTCATTACTATTTCATTACTACCGTCTATGAATAATGCCATTGGTTGATTGAATGATGAGGTTGGAGGCATCCAGCAAGCACTTCTTCATCATTACAGTGATGTCGAGAAGTCTATTAATTATTTTCATTGAAAGCATAAATATAGACCGTTGAATTAAATAGTTAATGTAGATTTCTAAAATAATTGATTATTATTCAAAAGCATGATCACGTTCATTTTTTTCTTCCTTTATTTTTGAAATTCATAAATGATGTTACATCATCTTAATCCTTCAACAATTTTTGAACATATTTTCATCAAATATTTCGTCAAATGACAGGACTTCTTCTATGGTCGAATAGATCTCTAGTACTTCTATACATAGTTCCATATGTTTACATTCAACTATTCATCGGTATCTTCCAATAAGCGTAAACAAAGTGCAGATGTCATGATTCTTAGACTTTCCTTCAGTGCCGCTGAAGTTGCTCTTGTTCTAATCAAAGATAGATACCAAGCTTGAATGAACTAATCCGAGGGATGCCTAATTTCCATTTCAATTAAGTAATAAGTACATTCATTGACTGTAGTCAATGAATTCAAGTGTTTTTGGTTATTAATTTGATGAATTGTAATTAATTCGATCGAAGTTCTTTCTAAACGAATATAGACAAGTCAATTTTTAGCGAGATGTCAATTTTAGGCATTGTGTGCTAGGCACTGCTTCTCTCCTCTTTTCAAGTTATTGGAAATTTGTCATACTGTTTCTAATCAAAACATCATGGAAAACAAATGAACAGCAGAACGGAAAATCTTTCTTTTTCAAAAGTACGTAAATAATTGCTTTTTTTCTTAAACATTCTACAATAGAGAATAAGAATTCTTTTTACTAAATGGCAATCAGGTAATGCAAAGTTCTTCTTAACTAAGTAGATAAGAATTTGTGAAAAAGTATTTAAACGCACGAAACGGGAGCCACGATTGTCACTCATTCACGCTAATTTAAAAAAATACGCAAGAAACTCTTGTGTTTAGTGCAATATTTTCATTTGCAGAATGTGAAAAGGCCGAAAAATTCCAAAATAGAGCATGCAAACGCGTGTTTCTAAATTCTCGTCTGCTTGACTACTGTTAAAATACCCTTATATTTTAATTTAAGTAGTTTACTACGACCTAAGTACGTCTGATTGATTCCGTATATGAAATACTGATGATAATCAAATGCTGTGCTTGATAGTCGAAATCCTTATAGAGTACACAGAGTCATATTGCATGTATGTTCCATTTTTTCAATGAAACTATAAAATATAGAGATATTTTTCATTAGTCCAAGAAAATTTCTACAATTAGAGTAGTATTGTATAAGCATCGGCATTTTTCACAGACTTGAAACTAAATAGTGATAAACTTTAGTTGTTTCGAGATCGTTGGAGCGTATGATTAACATCAATAAGTGTCAATTTGAACGTCTTCAATGTTGAAACACTGACAGATTCTATCCAGCTCATGAGGACATTTTTTCCTGGAAAAACAAAGTTGACATGTTAACACAATCCTTTTCAAGTGCTGCTGAATAAAAAAATTGTCACTCATTTCAAGTGAGGTCGATAGTTCAGTTTTCGAATCGCAAATAAAATGCGATTGATTCTGTTAATCTCTATCTGTTTACTATTCTTTTGCGCCTATTTATGCTCATTGACTTCTATCATATATTACAATGCATAGGTGTCGTTGAATTCAAATATGTTTAGTTCATATTGAAAATGGTTTTAGAAGTTTATTTTTTGAACAAAAAAAAACCAAAAAGAGAGAATATGTACAAGTTTCTAGACTATTTCAAAAAGCAATTGCCTTTATAGAAAATTTCAGTACAAATGTGATCAAGTTAAACTCAAAACTGATTGAAAGTCGATACTGGTCATATTGATTTTAACCATTATTGATTGAATTTAATTTAACTTCAGCATAATTTTTTACATGATTTATATTCGAGAACAATGTTGTATGTCTAGTCGGAAATTTTAAAGAAAACCCTGGTTACTAAAAACATTGAAGTGTTTTTTTTTTCTAGAAATAAAAACGACAGTGTTTTATTAACAGTGACTTTTTTGAATTCAATCAAATAACGATGATAATTTTTGTGTTTCCGTAGGTTTCCATGTGAATGAGATGTTGAATGTGTGCGTCACAGTGAGATATTTGCAAAAATGAGATTCTGCCATGTTAACTAACATTCATACTCTTTCTATCTATTTTCATCTACTCCTAAAGAAATCTTCGTTGTTACAACAGTCATCGTCTAAATTTCAAAGAAGAATCATAAATTTTCTCCCACATTATTTCAACCATCTTTAGATTTATTTTCAAAATTAATATTAATCTTTACCTTCCAAATAAAAAACGATGATCATCTGTCACGGAAATTCATATAAATCGTCTCAAAATAGCTGTCTATTGATGATGCCCGGTCAATATGAACTAGAGTCTTTTTTTTCTTAGAAGTAAAAATGGATAGTTATCGATATAAGTTAGCTCTAGATTGATCAGACGAGTTTATTATTGTGTTAATGCCTAATCAAAAGTATACAATAGAAATACAACGTTATATATTTAAGAACAATAAACGTTGACAAAAGAAAATTATGACAGTTTAATTGTGTGTCAGCTGTTGCACAAGGGTACCTAGATATTGTAACAATATAATCAAATTCATATGAAGCCCCACCTCGAAAAGTATGTTTAGATTTTCATTAAAATTTTTATTGACTAAAACAAACTATACGCAACAACAAACCAAGAATTCAAGAACAATTTTCAAGATTAAAAAGGAATTTTAGATTTAAAACAGTGCATGTGACATTCCCTAAGGAAAATAATAAGTTGAGCGCAGTCAATAAAATAACAGCAATTTTAGTAAATATTCAATAATTTTCTGATGAAAAATTAGAGCTCTTTAGAGTAAATCATACATAACTAAATCAACGTATTCTTATGAAATGTGAAATAAAACTTAGTTCTAATTGTTTTTCTCCATTCTATTACATGCCGAATAAGGAATAAATCTACAAAAATAGAATATTTTACACATCAAAAGAAATAGACATGAAAAAAAATTTGTCACAAATACCTTATCTTTGTTTCTGGATGAAATCCTCTTACATTGTCAATTCATCACGTTCTTCCATTATAATAAGATTAGAGTCATTAAAGAACTTTCAGAAATGTACTAGCTTTCTTATTCATATTTACTTTGGAATAGGGCATTTTCTACATTTACTGAGTTTCATAATTCATTGATAAATGGTTTTAATGTTTTTTTTCTTCGATAGAATTTGAATGCTGTTTGTACTAAATTTTTGGACTGCATTGAATCAGGTAAAAATATGTATCATATAGAACAAAAAATTTTAAAGTAGAGTATGTTATATTCTTTCAAGTTTAATCGTAGTTTTTTAAAGATTATTCATTTCAGTACGATTAATGATCTGTGTCCATTCATTGTGTACCATTATTCATTAGTCTGATTACTAATGTAATTTCATCGATTCGATTAATTAGACTCTCTGTTGAAGATAAGTTAACGATTTCAAGTATTCTAATAAGCATACAGTCTACAATACACTTGAGTGTTTGAAGAATATTTTCTCTGAATAGTAGCTATAAAACCTTTTTATTCCGATCAGTTGAATAAACAACACAATGATTCTTCTATATGGATGAAAATTCTTAAAGTTTACACTAAAATGAAACTATAATTTTATTGACACACAATGTTAATAAAATCTATTTGTATGGAAGCTTAGAAATTAAAAAAGTATTCCTTTCATCTTTAATCAAATTGAATAGTATTTTCCTGTTGAAATAGTATTTATTGAATTTTACAGAAGAAATGCGTAGGAAGACACATTCGATAGAAAAGAAATTAATAATATAACTAATATTCTTTAGAATGATATAGTAATTTGAATGACAACTAATTAAAGTAAATTGGTACTTTTACATATCAATTGTCTTGACTACTTTATAAAACTACATGATGTTTACTATCAATTTATTAATAGACATTTTTTTTATTGTTGACATGCATACTCGTGAAGTTATTACCAGAAACATACAGTTCTTGTTGTTTGTGATTCAAAAAAATGACATGTCATTATTTTTCTGTTTTCTTGATGGTGAACATAGCAAGTTTTGCTCGTTTGATTATAAGAGGTCACGAATAGTGCTAGAGTGATGCGTTGGTGTATACAGACATTTTGCTATTTTTTCAGTGGAATAATTTATTTTTCTCTGTTGAATTTAAAGAAGAGAATAATAGACATTAACTTCATTCATATTTTATTTGATCATAAAAGCAGAATGTAGACAGTACATAATTGGCACAGCTGATGTTGCATACAACGATCGATATTGATTGTAAACAGGCAAATTTTCAATCCGTTATTTTAAAGAGAGAAAAAGTCGCGTATGTATTAGTTAATATTGTAATGAATGTTTTTTCAGTTTTGACTTTATCGAATTATACGAAAGATTAAGAATTATGCACCAATGATTATTCTTGATCTTAGTGTTCGTCCGACTACTTGAAAACTATTGAAAGAAATCGTATGATATCTAGAGTAAAAGTAGGATGCATAGGTTAATGAATGTAATAACAAGTAATTAGTATGTATACAAGTCAATGATTATACAGGAAATAAATTGCCAAAGAAAAACACTACATATGTAACTGAGACAATTGAAAAAGAACTAATCATACAACTGATGAATTTTTAACAAAATATTCATGAGAAAACATTTCTTTTAATCTATAGAAGTATTTTCATTTAATGAATTAGTTTTTTTTTGTAAATTTCATATTGATTGGTAATTGACACCTTGAATTTTACGTTTCACCGTCAAACATATATAAGAAAATTTTTGTGTCAATGTATTAATACGTTTACATCAGGTTATTGTGTTTGGCATAATACAATATTCAAAAAGTTTTTTAAATTGTTTTCTTCGACTCATATAACTGCAGGTTATCAAGAGGTTCATATTTACTTGATTATATCTGCGAAATTGACTACATTGATAATTAGTTCATTTTTACACAACGACTCATTTTGTAATGGGTTTAAAGAATTTCTCATTAATAGAATGTAATTTCATGAAAAAAATACGACTTCTTACTTTTTGAAAGGGTACTCTGCAGATAATAAGTCATTGGAAAGCATTTGAAAGCAGTAATGATTTCTAAGAGCGAAGAATAGATTAAATTCATTTTGTGTTTACATGCCTGAACTCCTTCCCTATCTCATTCATTATTAGTCTCACAAAAATTCTCTCATTATTGTTTTGTTTCAGTATGAATCACAAAAGACTCCACTCTTACCTTTTCTCTGATGTTTTTTCTTTGTAATTCTAACTATAGAGATAGACGAGTGGCAAATAGCTGACAGGTGCTACAAAACTATATGCAGCGCGTCGTTTCCGAGTACGTATCCATATATTGTGTAGAATGCCGATTGCAAGCTACATAGTTGAGATACTGTAGTTGTCAGAAGGGATGCCACAATTTTCTTCAGAAACATCAGAAAAACTTATCTTCAAGCTTAGAATAAAAGCATATTCCACATGAAAATATTTTGTTAAGTAAGTTCGAAATTTTTATATCATTATTCATCATGACAGATAGTAATCCGAACGCATACTTGTTGCACATAACTCGTTTGAATAATAGACGTTTACTGAAATCATATCTTGAGTTAGTACCTATCAAATAATGTTGACAACTTACAATGAACTATTCTCATCGAAGCCTATGTATATGCAACAATTTAGTGTATTACTCGCAACAAGGTATTCAATGGAAAATTATTCATTAGTACTACCGTCAACTTAATATTAGTATTAAGGAAATATTGATACCCGTTTGTATACATTTAGAAAAAGTCACCAAACCCTTAAAAAACGAATGTCCCTTTCAAGAAATATAAGTATAAGACTAAATAAACTTTAATAATTACAAGACGTTACATGAAGAAACCGAAGATTTCGGAATTGACATGAACCTAAAGATCATACAACAGGAATAAGAAAATAACTTTCGATTGAATTTTATACGAGAGCGAAAATCTTTCAATACTAGTGAATCCTAAAATCACGTTTCTTTCCTCAAGTCTTTTTCATTAAAAAATAGAGCATCTAACTTTCTTTTCTTAAATAGATATGCTTAGATATAGTCACAAGGCATTTCATGGAATCATGCCGTAGATTCTATCACATTTCAGCACTGGAGAAGCGTATCCAAAAGAAAATCGTTCGGCAGTAGGATAAACCTTGTAACAAAAATATGAAAAACAAAGGCATATTGAACTGAAAGTTTGCTCATAAATAACTGATGTGCAACCTGCACTGCTGTGAAATTTTTAAGGGGCACTGGCTGTCTACTTGAGAAGATGGAGCATGTTAGAGAGAAGTTGAATTTTACAACTTTTTCGCTAATTTTTTTCTGAGTTAATTATGTTAGGAACAAATAAATCCTTTTTACTGAAAATTTCAGGGCATTTTAAAGGCAGTGAAAGCTGTTTACGGACAAAGTTTAACTTCAAAATGCTTTTCCCGCAAATTTTTGTGAGATGCTACATTTCTGGTAATAAAATACCGTCTAGTTAGGGAGGAAGAGCAAAGAAGTTCTTTTTGACGATATTATGTGTATACTGAGGATTCACCCAGTCTATTTTCATGATTGTGCTCTTTCTGTTACACGGAGAACTGGTTTCGGCTTTTAAGGGTTAATCCTTCTATTTTAGTTTTGAGAGAGTAGATTAATACCATAGCATCAGTGTGAAATTACCATTTGGATAATTCTAATACCTGTGCCACAAGGATGAGTTTTGCATAGATACTTAGGACATACCAAAAGTATCGAGATTGACACTGCAGTACTGTTGTATAATTAGCTTTGAGAAATTTCTCCCTCTGTAGTCTGATAGAAAAAAATTCTCTATTTTCTAAGCTATTTGATCATACACCAACTAATATCATAATAACAAAATTTCAAAAATATCTATGTTTTTATCATACGCTACGGTCACACTAGATATTTTCAATAACTTTTGATAGACGCAAGATAGAGAGTTGCCGCTTTCACCGTTCGAAAGAGGAGACAGACACGCATCGAACGGCGTGTTTTACATTTTCCTAGGATTTATCTAAGAATTTCTTGAGTCACTTGCCTGAGAATGGAGAACAATGTTTTTTCTTTTTTCACACATATTGCTAGAAAAATCACTTCGAGCTTCTACTAGAGCATCTATAATTTCTGAATGATTAATGCAAAATATCTTAAACTTCTTCAGTTTTGTAACTATACCACCGGCCGTTTGAATTCAGCTCTGGCAATTGAGAATTCGCTGTGAACACCTTATGGAGTCGGTTCGTTTTCAAAGATTTCGATTGAAAACCTTTAAAAAGCCATGACTACAAACCAGTATCACTATTCGGTGCATTTTTAATTCTTCTTTCAAACGGTGAAAACCGCAGCTATCTATCTTGCTTCTATCAAAAGTTATTGAAAACATCTAGTGTAACCGTAGCGTGTGATAAAAACACCGTTATAATTGAAATTTTATTATTATGATATTAGTTGATGTATGATCAAATAGCTGAGAAAACAGAATTTTTTTCTCTATTCGACTTTAGAGAGAGAAATTTCGATACTCTAGGGATGCCATAAGTATATGTGTTTCAACATAATGGAGTTAGTTTTGTAATTTTCATGTTAAGGTAAACACCCACCTGTTTTGTTTTGAACGTATCTAATTCTAGAAAATGGTACAGTGAACAAACCAAGCTGAAATTTTTACGATAACTAGTGTCAAAACTACGGTGATAGTTGTTCGAAGGAAAAATTGGAAAGTAATATTTTTCCGTTTTTTTTTTCAAAGACATTTCTTCGTGTATTGCGAACGTCGCGTAATTTCATTCATTTACATTGAAAATTCTTTTTTAATGGTTCCTAATATTATCTTTTAGATGTAAATTCAAACCACTTTTCGTAGAATAAAATGTGCAAAGTAGAAACACTCAATTTTCGACTATTGAGAATAATACTAGCAAGTTTTTGTGCTCAAAACTTCAACTTGATCAAACAAAGTTTGAAGACAATCGTAAATATCCATGAAATTCAACAATTCTGTAGCAGTAAATTGTTTACAGTCGACTGATGCCTCTAATTGCACGTTACACTAGACAGATAACCTTAAGAAGAGCACTTTATAATAATGAGTTAACTCATGTCAAATACGACAGAGTTTCCTCGATATATGACATTTTTATAGAGGAAACTATCTTCCCCATTTCGATTCGAAAGATTTGGAAAAAACTGTAGAACAATCGAAAATCAAAAAACTTTTTTATGGATCCCTGCTCTCCTCTCTATTCAAAGAAATTTTTGAAACAACCCTTGTCATTTTAGAATCCTATTATCACCGAAAGGTTATGACGTATCATATCTTCATTCATACTGAATAGGATTGATTTTATTTCAATTACCTTTCAAATCTACTTTCTATAGCAAATTGTCATTTTTCTATACATTTCATTGAAGCCACTAATATTATTCTATAGTAGGTCAAATGATTTCTTACATAGAAATGTAATACTCGAGACATAGTTTAAGTTCATTCCAGTCTAACTTCGATCTGCGTCATGTCTTAGAAGATGAGTACCTCCTTACATCGTGATTTGCATCTAAATCATAGCGTCGTCTATCTTCTACTTAACGGCACAAATAATGCAGAGAACCGAAACTTCTAACGCAATCAACACTCGATGTAGTTTTTTCTTGTGCAAAAAATGACTATTTCTGTAAAACTGTTCTTTCATGTGAGTTGTTGTCCGACTTCTCTGATATATGATTGTATTTTTTGTACGACTGATGCATCAACTAAAATTAGATTTTTAGTTAAAAATTCGAGGCATACGTATTTATCTTTGTTGAAAAATGAATATCACAGAAACTAGAAACTTTTGAGCTCATTTTTTCGGCTGTGTAGTACTCATAGAAAAACTTCAATGTCTCGAGAATGAAATAATACTTTTTTAAGCCTATATTGACTCATACAGATACAGTTTTGAGTTAATGAACGTTACTGAATCAATGCTACTACAGTCACATTATCTATACAATATAATCTACACAATGGTGTTAGGTATTAGCATAATTCAAATACAAATTTAACACTGGTGCCGAAGTACAAATATACTGATATAGAAGTAATACAAACACATTCAGTTATTTCTCTAACTAGTTGACATCCCTATTCTTTACGATCTTTGTAGCTTAGGAGACACGAATTAATCGATGCAGTTTAGATTCAAGAACGACTTAACGCTGGAAACACATTTTATCCTTGATGCATCTTCAATTTATCTGTTTTGAATAGTTAAATTTTTAATGAATGCGATGAATAAACATTACGTCTACTTAAAAATATTTTTAGATATTCAGCAATCCGAAAGCAAAAGCGACAAAGTGCTTTTCACATCAAATGAATATAAAAACAAACAACTATGCATAATTTATTGAACAATTAAGACGATTCATCGGCAAAAAAAACTAGGTATGAAAGGACAAGATTTATACTAAAATGCGTAGATTTTATCGTGCAATTCTCCAGATAGATATTAGAAATGAAGAAAATAGACTAAGAGTAACTCCCCCCCCCCCCGATCCTCCACCATAAAAGACCTCAGATCTTCTATTATGTTCCAGCGTGAAAATTTTCCAGGGGGGTCTTCTATTAAAAACCAAATTTTTTCCCAATATTTAATTTAAAAGGTTTTCCAGAGAACTAAGGCGATTTTCAGGATTCCCATCGAACTTTTCACGGGTTTAAGGGTGTCATTATCATTATGAACATATTCTCGTAATATTTCCAACTGAAAACTCCAAGAATCAAGCATATTTTGATAGAAAATTAATTAATTAAACGGGGTCTTCTATTACGTCGGACGAACTTTTTCTCCAGGGGGTTCTTCTATAATAGGGGGAGGGGTGGGGCAGGGTTAATGCAGCTAACTCTACCATTTAAACTAAGATGTAAGATTCAGATAGTTCTTTGATTGAAAATTTAGTTTGAAGATGTCGAGTTTTTAAAATAATTCGGTACTGAAATCACTGAAGGACTTTACCTTACTAACAGACACTATTGATCCATCTTTTTGAAAAAACAATGTTAGGAATATAGAAAAAAAAAAGAAACAATCCATTGCTTTGAATCAATGATATTTTAAGTTAAATGTCCAACTTAATTGTATTTACCTGAAATTGCGTTCAACAAGTAGATTTTATTAATTTGAATATAAGTTTAATATTCAAGAATAATCTTTTTACACATCAACGATACAAATTATTATTTTTCATTTGTTTTAGTATGCACAGAAATTGAAATCTAATTTTATTACTAAATTAAAATCTATTTTTTACTCTACAATATTTCCATGTAAGTCGATCTATTTAGATTTTATTGTTTTCAATGAAAGATAATTGATTTCATACAAACGATCAAGAACCAATGACATTAATCTAAGACAAAGTGAAGCAGTCGATTTTTTACTACGTTTGTTACTTTTTGCGATATATAATGTAAATCATATCGAAAAATATGGATGTGATGTTCTTATGATAGTATTTACATATTTGAGTGTGCTTACCTTCAAATCTCGCCATAGTCTAGGTCATCATATCTAACTCTCGTATGACAACATAGGTTGGAATACATACTGATAGAAAGTTTATCAAAGTTTATAACAGTATGAAGAAATTGAAAATAATAAAAGGTAAAATTTCAGATACATATTACTTGTCAACAGTGAATGATTGCCAGTGTCTTCTATCCTGACTCAATCCATCACCAGAAAAGATAAAATCACAAAGGATATAGCTTTGAAACAGTTAACTATGTGCATTGAGCTTTACCATCTCCCATTAATTTATTTTCAGTTTTTTTTTCGAACGATTTTTTCATCTTATAAGAATGGATCTAAAAAACTTTCTATTTTCAAATTGATTGTACCATAAATGCTTTTTTAGACGTCTGCAGTCATTTTTTCATTGCAATTCGTATTCATTTAACAAGTATGCTCTGTCTAACTTTGGACAAACAGACCGATCTTCTTGCCAATATTTAGATTCTTTTAGTTGGATTATTTTCCAACACAATGTTTGAACGAAACCATGGGAAAAAATTTATTTTATGTTAGGTACTTGAAAAAAAAGAGAACAAAGATGATAGCGCTACCTGTAACAATTTTACAAGATTTTCTTCAGAAGAAAAAGCAGTAAGCTACCATGGAAAATTGTTTTTATCTTCTAAATATGATCATGTATATCTAACTGAAACAGTTAACATATGAAACTTAGTAACAATAATACTCAATAAATAATTTCTAGAACTATATAGCTGCTTTCACAAACAGAATTAATTACTAAGAAAATATCTAGGAAAACGAGTCAGTTCATATAATCGCATTTCACGACAAATAAAAATCTTTAATTCTAATATTCCAATGTAGGATGATAAGCAGAAGTTTGTAGACAATTGAACAAAATAACTGTTCAACCATAGCACACCTTCTCATCATGTTCCTGAGTAGATATACGTGTACTATATGCAAAACAAATAATATCGCAAAACATTTTGCCACATCGTTTAGAATAAATGAATCTACAATTTATTTCAAAATGAAATTTAGCACTACACTAAAGTTCAGTCTTTGTGTAGTGAATGTACCTTTTGTGTAATTAACATTTATAAACTTGTTAATTCTGATTCAAAAATATTCTATCAAACGGTCCCTATTATCAGTTTTCTTTTTACTTTTTACGACATAGGATTTCATTTTACATCATAGATATCATTAGCACTTATAACATGTATTCCTAAGAATTTATGAATGTTTAATTATGATAGTAAGTTTTAAATAAATTTTGATGACGCACTACTTTGCCTACTAAATTTTATCACAAATATTAGAACTAAAACTAAAATAGATCTAAATGTTTATATTTTCTACAGTATGACTATAGCAGAATTTACGTCAAGCTTCTACTTGTAAATAATTTGTATTCGTCAGGACTTGAATATATTTGACCTATTGAACAGTAAAGATTTCTCAATGCATTTCAATAAGAAAACAAAGAAAAAACATGCAATATTTCTCTTAGTCCACTGGTTCAACATTTCTTTAATAGGAGTTCCTTTATTAATACAACGATAGAAGGACAACATAGGATCAGACGAAAATTCTTAATAATTGATAATCAAAACTCCCATAGCTTTGACTTTGATGACAGGTAATCAATAAATCTTTTATTTTGTAACTGATCAAATAACATGTAATATTTCTCCTGTGAATCTAGATAGTCGGTTTTACATTATTCATAAGAAAAGCCGACAGGTTTTCTACATAGAATAAAATCATCTTTTTTGAAACATTTTCATTCTATGATGCAGAATTATCTAGCTTTATTCATTACTGATAAATTATTTGTAATGTGTGACTTATGTTCAGTCGGATGAATTCAAAAGAAGGTAAATTTTCAACTAAGTACGATTTATTCACCCATTGAAGGATGGATGATTTCACGCTTTACTAATGTTTGTACTTAAATGTCATAAAAAACATTTGATTCTATATTCTAAACAATAAAAAGTACATCAAGTTTCTTGTTGGTTCACAAGTAAAACAACAATTAGGGGTGCAACAAATCTTTAATGGATTTGGGATTTGTTACCAAATCTCTGAGGTTTGGACTTGGATTTGGTTTTGGTTTCTGGATTTGGGGTATAGTTAGAACTGAGTTCCTAGCTGTTGATTTCGTCTATATTTGGATCACAGGATTGTTTATATTACTTTTTTCAGCTTAGATTTGGAATTCGGGATTGGTGATACGTTTGGAATTTGGGGTTTGGACTTGGACTTAGATTTGGGTTTGGGTCTTAGATTTGGATTTGGACTTGGGATTTTTTTCCGATCTAACATCAGTCAAATTTTGTAGTCGTGCTACATTGAAACCAAATCTCAATCCCAAATCCAAATCCCAAACACAAATCCTACCCAAATCCTACCCATAATGAGACAGACCAAATCCCAAATCCAAATCTAAGATACAAATCCAAATCCAAACCCAAATCTATACCAAATCTAAACAATTTTATATCAGCCTCTAAGAATTAATACTCTTCTCTCCCTTCTAAGACTTTATATTAAAAATTCTCATCAGATTTGGACAATTTAAGACCAAGCCCAAACCCAAATCCAAATCCAAATCTCAGTCAAGAACAAATCCAAATCTCTTTGCACCAAATCCCAAGGCCTTGGATTTGTTGCACCCCTAACAACAATTCATCTCACTCTATTTCTATACGATGTAAAATGCTAAGATTTTCCTATTCATCACCCTTAATTGTTTTGAGATATAGATGCGGATGTTTCTGTTGAAGTTTATACTCGATAATATTCCAATACAAATAGACGATTCACTCAAGAAACCTAAAAGACTTGACTAATAAAAGTAAAATAGAATTCATTGACTATCTCTCATGAAACTTGTGAAATTTTAATATCTAAAAAGTAATGCAGAAAGTAAAGTTCCATGAACGTTCTTATTTTAAGATGTTTTTGGTAAATACATGTCACATTGCAGTTGATCAGTTATGTAGTTTGTGACAAATAGACATTAGAGTATGAAGATTATTTTGATGTTCAAATAAAAGCTTATTAACTTCATCTGAATGCCTAGATATATGAAAATATATCAATTAAATGAAGTAAAAAACTCTCTATCGTTCGACATTTGTGTAAATTATTTTCATGAACTAATATAAGTGGAAAATTGAATTAGCATATAGGTCCTGTACATCATGACCTCACCGATGATAATTGATGAACTAAGAATGATTCAAAATCTTTTGTTTTCTACGAATATTTCTTTGAACTAAAAGTGTACGCGATTGAAATAGAGAAAAATTGGCCTAGAGACTATTGCAAATTACATATTGACGTAAAGAACGCGATACAGTAACAGAGTCTCTACAGGTCGATTCTTTGATGGATGACTTCATATTAATAATCTACAATATTCGGAAACCTGCATATAAATCTTCATCAACGATTTTTCTATGACACAGTTCGTAACGATCATCAGCTTTACCGTCTAGTAATATATAAGAGAAAGGAAAAATCAACTAATCAAATTGCTGAAAAACTCGAATTCAGAATACTGTGAATATTTATCATGTATATATATATTTTTAATAAACTCTCGTACGTTCTGCTAATGAAAAAAAATCGCTGTATTTAGGGCGTGTATCTTGCATTCAGGATTCACATACTTGAAAAGAGGAGAAGCGTATGTTACTTTAACATATTACAAGTCCTTCAGTATTTTCTGTGAATAATTAATCCATTGAAATTCGAAATATTCATCATTTGTTACTATGAGTAAAATACGAGACAGAAATGCTCGAATTATTTGCGTAGTATGCAGAGATTCATTCATGAATATAATTAGTTAGTTATTTATGTGCTGTAATAAAATATAAAATGATCAAATTTTCCTCATTGTGTTAAAAGCAAGCATAATTTTGGAAATTGTATCTGAAAAGTGTAATATTATAAAAGCTTAGTTAATTTCCTGAGATAAAAAACTAATACTTAAATGAATTCTATTCAGTAATGGAAACTTGATACATTAATCATTCTATGATTATTATTTTGTGACGTCTAGTTGTTAAGCTGTCGTTTTGCCTTTCATATTGTTAAAATGACTTTCATTTAAGAATGTTCGACGAAGTCAATAGTTCGCGGAAAATAGGAGCGTATTCAATGAAATTTATAAAGCTAGCGATGAGAAAATATTTTCTTATGTTATTTAAGAAGTTTGTAAGAAATCTTATATCTAGGTAGATAAGTTCATGTAATAATAAGAGATATTTTTAATGATAAAAAACCGAAACGTTTTAAATAATCATCACACGCTTGAAAGTTATTTTGAGAAAAATAAACATGCTTCATGTTAGTATGCAAGTAGGAAATAAAAAAAACAGTTTATCCCTTTTAGTTTTCGTGTAAAAGAATACATTGAATTACCTATGGAGTAATTATTCAGTCAACTAACATACGAATGTCAGTATATCGATGTTAATAATAATTTATTATAATACATTCAAATAGACAGAGCTTTTTAGAATGACATAAGTTCTTTTTCTTAGCATTCATGAATACTTCGTTCAATTGTTATTCATGTTCTTGTTTTCAGAATACATTTCCTTGCTGCTTTAGTTCAAAAGTTTTCATAGATACACAGAATTTTGTATGTATATCTTACGTCGTCAATGTTCGTCGAGTATGATGATAAATGATAAAATTTTTTACATGTACTCAGAGTCAATAGAAAATTTGCTTCGTAGCTAACATGTTTCAGATAATTAATTGTATCCTTTCAAAATATTTATGAGAACATCTGTGGTAAGCAGTTGTTGAGAACTTCCCATTACTATCAATCAATGGAAAAAATATATTTTCTTCTCTACTATATCGCATTGTTTTTTTTGACATTGTTCCATTTCTTTAAATAATTTTTGGTTCTTTTGAATATATTTACTAGTGACATGACTCAGAATTCAACATCAGCCGAAAGAAATCTTATACTCTTAACACATGTACGTCTTATTGTAAAATTTTATATATGGCCATTAGTCGTTGTATTTGGTTTAACTGGTAATTGTTTATCGATACTTGTTTTAACACGACGTCGTCTTATACGAACAAGTACAAATAATTATTTAACAATATTAGCAGCATTTGATTCATGTTATCTAATAGTTACTCTTATACTCAATTTTGGTTCACATCCATATTTTTCTGAAAATGTTTTCACACAAACTTTACTATTTCTTCTACGTCCTGTGGCTGATTTCAGTTCGAATACGGCAACATGGTTAATCGTTTGTTTCACTCTTGAACGTACATTAGCTATAGCAAAGCCTATTTATGCGAAACGTACATGTTCCGTGCGGCGATCACGTCATGCCATATGCACATTATTGATAGTATGCTTTCTAATATCGTTCCCGACCTATTTTGAAAATAATATGACACGTGATGTGAGCGATATCGACAGTAAGAATAGTACACTAAGCAGAACTCAATTACAAAATTTCGCAAAACAAAAAGACTTTTTTCTTACATTGCATCGTTTATACTTAGTATTTATTTGTGTGATAATTATATGGATACCACTTATCTTACTTTGCGTCTGTAATTCAATTCTAATATGGTAAGTTGAAACAGTAGTGAACAGTCGAATAATCTGCGTCTTTTTAAATGAAAAAAAAAACAGTAACTTAGAAAATTATACTTAAAATCGAAACTATATCTTTAGATATAAGAAATTTTGTAAGAAAACAAACTGCTAAGCTCCTACTTGTATTTGAATTTGTTTTATTTTTCATATCAATTATAATAATCGTATACTCAAGGGAAATCACCTATGTATATACATTTAAGATTGATTTTTTTCATTGAAACTCTTTAATTAGTATGCCTATAAGAAGACCTCAATTGATGCGTATACATATTTATCATGCAATCATTCAATTCAAAAGATTTATTGCTACGAACTATTTGTTCATTTAAGAATAGAGTATTTCGATTAGTTCTTTAATCTTTATAAATATTTAATAGAAAAAAAAAGTCATATAAAACCTATCTTTGCTATCAAATCATTCTCAACGTTATTTGAAATACATCAATTCAAAGAGACTTACAAAAGAAATGTTTCTTTTTGTTTTCATGCAGTTAAGTTAAATGACATCAGATATTCAATCATATTCATTTTTTCGTTTATCATACAAAACTATTGAAAATTATTCTGTTACGAACTATGGTAGACTGTAGTACCATAATATGAACGGTTTTCCAATTAAAAAAAAAGTGCAAAGGTTGTACAATCAAGAATTCCTTTTTTTACATCATTGCATAACCATTCGTGATTGATATTAGGATGATGTATATATTAAAATAATTGTGAATTTTCCCAAATTGAATATTGACCTTTGGTAAGAGTATTGATAATTAAATTTATTTCTTAAGCAAGTAGCAAATCATAAGACAATCGATTAGCGAGCACATTCTATTCGGAGTCATGTGACACATGACATGTGTCAATCTCTCGATTCAGACAGTATAAAATTTACGAAGTATAATTTTTAAAAATTCAATTACTTCGAAGTCAACACTAGGAAATAAAGATTAATTTGAATAGGTCAATGAAATTTATCTGACTATCCTAGCACTTATTCTTCGAGACAATATTTCTTTGATGAATTATAATAACGTCTACAGTGATTTGATCATCATAGACAAAATATTGAAATGTTACAGTTTTACCCGAAAGAAAATTCATAATTCGTTTTCAAGTTTATAGGAAAATAGTATGTGAACTTAGAACATGAAATTGATTCTTTCTAAAAATTTCTGCTATTGTCTGTCTAAAGATATAGATATATCGTAAAAAGATAGTCTATGATTACACATGAGAGTATTTACAATATCAATAAGTTATTTCATTTTGTCAACGCATTTTTGTGCTATTTTTGACAAAATTCTTTAAAACATATATGATCTGACACGACAGTCACTGTCTAGTTTACATATTAGACGATGGTAAGTAGGAGTAAAGATCGAAGAATACTAACATCTTATCACTCTGCACCATAATTAGTCTCTTGTCTACACAAAGTTCGAGACTTCAGTATTTAAGAATAGAAAAGTATCTTAGAAATATGATTATTCGAAAGTTTTCTATTGCTTATCAATTATGCATCGTCTTCTTGCAAAATGAATGTCATATTGAAAGACTTTCACCGATGAATATTGAAGATTCTTTGTTCATATATATATATATATGTTTTTTTTTCTTTGAAATATCAAAGGTATGTTCATCGTTCTCGTCGTTTCAATGGTCATGTTCAATCGACAGATATCTGCGGTACACATTCTAGTTTTTCGTTATCACCATTTCATAAGATTGATTATTCAAAACCTAATTATAAGCGAACCTCATCATTGTGTTCACCAACTATTTCATTGAAAAATTCATGCTCATTTCCTCTACGTCGTCACAATCGTTCATTTGTTCAAAAACGTAAAGTAACAATCGTGTTAATATTTTGCTTGACTGTGGCCTTATTATTATGGACTCCTCAAAGTTTATCATTAACATATGAAACATTGATTCAGAGTTATTCAGAAATGTCGCCTGAACATCGAATTATTTTGCTTATATTTAATAATTTTGCAAACTTGTTCGTTTGTATAAATGCATCGATTGATTTCATACTTTATTGTTTTTTGTCGGAGAAATTCGCGCGAACATGTCGACAAATAATTTGTCGTTCATGTTCAAGTCATAGATTATCATATAGTCAACGGTCACGTCTCATGTCTTTTGATCGTGCATCATTTATATTAACAAATCTCTCAAATAATCGAACAACAAATTATGATACTCAACTATATGAATTTTATCATTCTTCATTGGGAAAACAAAAAAGAAATAGATCGAAAGTGAATTTGATTGACGGATTAGCAACAAATACAACAGTTGATTATCAAATTTGCCATCGACAATCGTCACAGTACCTAGATAGAAAACAATGTTTTCGAACATTAGAAGAAGTACAAGCCGAGCAAAGTATTGCATATATTGTGTGAATCAATCGATGTTCTATTAAATAGGGATGATCATCAATACACAATATAATCATTTCTTTTTGTATGAATTATTTTACTTTTTTTTTGTTTTGATTATTCATTGTTGTTCAGTGTGTCTATTAAGTGAATTCGCGTATTTGTAATTGCTTGTCGTGTACAGAGTTATTGGATATTTTATTTTCAATGATGAATCGTGATGTATATGGAGTGAACTAGACAATTGAACAAAAGTTCAAATTTTTTATTTCAATTTTTTCAAATTCATTCGTGTTTTATTTACTAGTAGAAGATTTTTGTTGTCATGTATAAGTCGCATAGATATATACAAATGTCAAAAAATCAAGATATTTGTAAAGTAGAACGGCGTTTTAATTGCATTATTCTTAAATAAAGTTGTTCATAGAGAGACAATGTGAATATCGTTGTTTCTTCTCCTATGTTTGATTAGAATTAGAATACATGCCATGCATCTAAAGACTGATGTAAACTTGAATATCTTTGTACATTTCAAACAAATGTTCGCCTATAGATCTATTCGAAATAAGACATTATTTTAGTGTAAGAACATAGATATAGTTGTAAAGATAACGGTGCGACGATGACATGGTGAATCTTATGAAACAGATTTCATTGATGTACATACATACAACGAATTTTCAAAATTAGACACTTTAAATGTTGAATTACATATTCCATGTTTAAAAGCGTACAATTTTGAAATTTCTGTGCATTTTAATTTGTTAAAAACCTGTACATTCCATTCGTTTTTCAATATTCTCATTATGACGATATGTTGAGTTCAATTCTTAAAAGATTTGTTCGATGTGTATCCATCTTATTTACTTTGATGGAAGATGACTATTCTAAGCAACGTACACCATTGATGTCCATCTATATGACAGAAAATAAAATGTTAATGAAAGAACTTCCACAGACTACCTGCACCCATGAGTATAAAGTATGTATAATAATGACTATTACATAGTCTTACAATATTAACCTAATTTCATTTTCGCATGAATCCTATAGGAAGTTTTCTTTTAATGACAGTTCGCCAAAATCTGATTAACAAACTTCTAAAATCCAATCTCTTGAATGAAAATTATCAATACAATACTACACTTGTATTTTAATAACTTGATAACAGGTACGATTGTTGTCCAGACATACATCTTAATATTCTAATTAAATTTATCCATACATGAAAAGAAAAAGAAAATTTCTGTATCTTAAAATTTGATGGAAATTGACAAGGAGAATATGCATCTTTATCATACTGTAATTTGACACTTTTTTCTGTGTACTCCCATTTCTAGAACATGTTTAACGATACTGAACACATTCAAAATCGAAAATTACTTTTTTCTTGTTTCCGAATAGAAGCTAAAACCGTGCTCGTTTAAATTAAAAATTTTTTCTACATCATCAAATTAATTAGATGCGTTATTTTTTTTTGTTTTAACTTGGAATCTAATATCAGGTAGCTCTTTGAATACAAATGAATAGACTCATAGGGCGTACAATGCTTAATTATATGTTGAAATTGAAATCTATGTATGATAAATTAAACATAAAGTCTGATACTATTCAGAAAGAGACTCTACTTGAATATCATGGATTAAATACGAATGTAATATGTCGTCAAAAATAGATTTCTATATTTACGCACATAGATCATACATTGTTCGGAAATAAATTTTTTTTCATTTCCTGAATTCAATATGTTACTGGACTTGATAGGGCGTTCGATACGAGTATTTTACGCATCTTTTTCTCGGATTCTAAATGGTAAAAAAATAAAAAGTATATCATACAAAATAAATGACTACCGATGTAATTTATCGTTTGTTAACGACAATAAGAGAATCGTTCGAGTATTTTGAGTAAGATCATAAGGACTCAATCCAACAATGTTATGTGTACTACATTGTTCATACTGACACTCATCTGTTCGCTAAAACAGCACACTTTGTTCTTGAATTCTTCAAATTTCTCTATCTAAACAAGAAGACTATCTCGTAAGATCTGAGTAAAATAGATCATATCTGTTTCTTACTATGACGTACAGTTACATCAATTGAAGTAAAATCTTTAGGTTTCATATTTCAAAAGAGAGATGATCACTGAACTATGTTGTTAGATTTCATTAGAAATGACAAGACATAAGTTGTTGTTTTTCTTCGTTATTAAACTAAAATTTCTTATGAAATATATATTGCAATACCCATGATTATTAGCTAAAGAACGCTCAATCTTATCCGAGCTATAAGTGCATTTTGGAAAGTATTTTTTGTGTGATTGAATATATCTTTCGAAAAGATTATTTACTATGAATATGAATATGAATGTACTGCAATAATTTATGCAATATTACTCTAAATAAAAATAAATATATTGTCTTTCTGTCTGTTCTACTCAATGGTAAAGATTTATTGTCCGAAAACAAATATTTAGCACGCATTGAATTATGTGCCAGCATAGCATACATGCAATCTAATCAAGTAGTGAATGTGGAGACCAAATCACAGTCAACATAATTTCTCATTGATAAAGTCAGCTCAGTAATACGCTGTTTTTTCAATCAAACGTTCTCTTCTGCATTCGTCGATTGTAAGACTCAAGAAAATCTAGTATCAGTCAGTATTAAAAACGAACGACAAAAGATCTAGACTGGCGTAAAATCCAACTTCAGTACGTTCATCAACCTTCAGACTAATACGTTAGGCCGCTTTCAACACATGAACTTCTATAGATAGAGTATTATAAAAATAAAATTCACAATGTCATATAAGATCATTGTAACAATCAAGTTAATCATATCAGACAATATTTATCTAAGTTGAAGGTTTCAATCATTAGCATATATATAGATTTCAAGGTAAATACATTTAGATCAAATTTCTTTTCATTATGTGCATAATCATTATTTTATTTAATACTAAGTTGAAGAAGAAGATCCTTTTCGGAAATCCATTTGATTCATTGACAATTTTTAGATAAGCCTTTCTTCAGTTCAGTAATGAAAACTTTTCTCCAACCACCAATACAATTTCAGACCATGACTACTCCTATGTACACTACTGTCGTGTGCCGTGATGTGTGAAGATACGATTGTGAGTAAGTCGTTCCAAACAAGTAAACAAGCGAAGCATTCCACTCATGTATAATTTATAGATATTCTGAAACGTATATTCAGGATTAGAAGAACATGTGCTATGTGAAGAATTGAATTTTATAAATAAAGAAAATGCAAGCCCTCATTAGAAGGATTACTCAGAAGTTTCATGTTTGATCTGCATTATAACAAACAAAAATGTAATATAGACAACATGTATTGTTTTACAACAATTAGTTATTTTTCATTCGATTTAAATTCGTTCAATGGCAATTTAGTATTTTACAACATGTTCCATGTAATCATGAATGACAATCTAGACAGTGACAGGTGCATTTTATTCGTGTAGTTAGCAACAGATTGACGTATCTTTGTACTATCAGTTTTGAAGCATCATTAACGTATCTCACATGTAAACAAGTCTCGAGCACAGGGAAAAGCCTTTATTGTATTATTTTTAAAACTCATACTATGGTGTTGCGTGCTATCAAGCTATGTTCTTGAATAGGATGCATTCAGACCTGTTCATATTAGCCATGAAACGTATTTGAGGAAAGAGAACTTCAAGTTTTCTCTCATCACATTTGTAACTGAAAAGAATATTCAATTGAACGTGAGTGCATGAATTCAAGTAAAGACATGCATTTTCAACTGTCAATCTTATACTCTTTGTTACTCTTAAATTCATTGACCTATTGGAAAGTACCTCGATATTGATGTCTATGAATGGGTTTCTGGCATAAAATACATCTTTGTAATCAATACTGTAAGTTATTTCAAAGATGTAAATACAAAAATATCAGCCATACTAAATTCCATTGTTTGCTTTTTGGCTACGAGAAGTGCATTGAAATTCTTGTACGTGTTATTTATGCCCTTGTTTTTCGATGAATGATTTTTAAATTTCATTCACCATTGATTTATAATGTGCGCGATATAATTTCACTTTTTTCAAAAGTATATCATATAACGATGAACATGGTAAAGAAATAGTAAAGTTTTATTGAAACTCAGACTAACATGAATCTATATCAGAAAATTTCAAGTCAATCGCTGCTATATTATTCCAATATATCAGATATTGATGATTAATTTAGGGATCTTAACTAAAACTCAATTTAATGGTGAGCATGTACGAATATGTGTGTAAAATCAAAATATCCTATTATACATTCTTGTTACTTTCGGTACCAATAAAACGCTACTCTATCACATCATCATCATACTTCCTTGTGTTAGGATACAAGCAAGTAATGGCATATAAAATGATTTTATTTTTTTAATCCTTCTAATAATTTGATATGATTCAACGCACTGTTTATACTCTTAATTAATCATCACATGAATATGAAAGACGTTCATTGAGTTTCGATTAAGAATTGTTAAATCTACTTATATATAAATGTATAATGGGTGGTCAAGATGAAATGGATAAATTTTTTTCTTCTGATTTTCTTGATAGAATGTCGCTATCTTCTTTATCAAAAGATGAGCCGTGCAATTCTCCACACGAAATTATAAGAACATTTGATTCCACGTTGAAGTATGAAAAATCGACTAAATAAAATTGTCAAGCTCGTATACGTGCAACATTCTTTTTTTTCATATTTGTTGGCATTTTAAAGCAATAAAAACCGTAAGTAGCCATTTTGAAGCACTTGACAATCTGTCTATTAGCTACCATCGAAAACATTTTCGCATGGCAATCAGAATAAGTTTTCGTACTTTTTTAATTTTTTCATCAAACACTTCTTTGAATCAGTAGTACTGAAACATCGAGGAAACTCTACTAACCTCGATCATACATAGACCTTTTGATCTTTTTTTCTTTTTCTTTCAAATATTAACTCATGTTGCATCACATTCAAACTTCTGAACTGCAATATTTTTTCTCCAAATGAAATGAGGGAAATATACCAAATTTTGACCATACTAAATCTATTCTCAAGCAATTGTATTGAAATTGAATCATAATACTTCGTAAAAACGAATTTCAGCGTTTGCCATGAGTAACGACACTCCTTCACTGCCAGAAAAAAAATATCCGTTGGTGATTTTTTCAATTTCGGCAAAAAATGAACGTTAGAAAAAAGTTCGACGTATTCGACTTTGACAATCTTATTTATTCGATTTTTCATACTTGAATGTCAAATCAAATGTTCTTATGAATAGTTACATTATTTCATACAAACGATATAGTTTTCTTATTACTTTATTTTTATACATTAAAAACCAATAACCTTGAAAATATTATAGTCTATTTGTTAATAAATTGCTTTAGTCTGAATAGTGAAGCTTTGTCAATCTTATCGGACGACATGCAATCAGAACAGTTGACTATTCATCAGTGACATCCATTGATTATCGATTACTATTCGCTGTGCAACAGCTGCACCAATGTATGTGTGTCTATTCAAAAAAAAGAAAAAGAAAGAATCAGTATACAGCAGTTGAGTCAATAGGTCATGTTCTGCATTTCTTTTCATATTTACTTATTCTAATACAAGAAGAAGAAAAAAAAAAGAACGAATCTTATATCATATTCCTTTAACTTTATTAATAATAATATGCCTGGTCTTACAGAAGAAATAACGGCCGATATTCGCGATGGTAATTTTGTTGTCAGACCCATCGATTTATAGATATTGACATACTCATCATTTTTATTGATTTCCTTTTCATCTTCTGCCATCTAGTCTTTAGTTTATATGATGATCGTGGTGATGATCATATTCCAAAACATTATCTAGGTGAAGCTGTTCGAGCTTTAGGTCTTAATCCAACTGAAGCCGAAATAAGTTTACTTCTCAATGATCTTAATCGAGTAGAACGTTTATCCATGCAACAATTTCAAGTAATATTCGAACGTTTAAGTCGCCAAAAAGAATGCGTTGCACCCATGGATGAATTTGTTGATGGTTTACGAGTATTTGATAAAGATGGTAATGGTCTAATACCAGCAACAGAATTACGTCATTTATTGACAACATTAGGTTGGAAAAAAAAGGAAAGATATGAAATAATTTTATTCAATGATTTTTCATATTTAGGTGAGCGTTTAACAGACGACGAAGTCGAACAATTGATTTATGAATTCGAAGATAAACAAGGAATGATTGCATATGAAGATTTTATTAAAGCTGTACTTCAACGTTAACGAATGAACATAGATTTGAATACTTTGGTTTTCTTTACTCTTTGTGTATACATCAGATATATATATATATACATAGATATCATTAGTGTCAAATAATTGCACTCTTTTTTCTGTCTTTTTGTTTGTTTTTTTTTTCAGACGAATTAAGATAAAAGAAACAGAAGCAGCATACATGTCTTTTACTATTAATCGTGGTTATTTACGACTTGTAAAATTATTCCATCCATTGACATCTTCTAGATTTAATAATTATTCGAACAGTTTAACAACAAATATATATAAAAAGAAAATGCGAGCTAAACTTGAAGGTGAACAACGAAGCGAATTCATAAAACAAATGGAAACAAACGGATGGACATTACTTGAAAATCGTGATGCTATAACAAAAAAATTTTTATTTAAAAATTTTAATCAAGCATTTGGATTTATGACACGTGTAGCTTTATTAGCCGAAAAACTTGATCATCATCCTGAATGGTTTAATGTTTATAATAAAGTTGAAGTTACATTAAGTACACATGATTTAAATGGTCTATCGACTCATGATGTAAAAATGGCTCAATTCATGGATAAATGTGTTTTGGAAACAACGGATTCGAAATAAGTTTTGCTCTTCATCAGAAAACTTGATAAGGACTCTAGTCGTGTATGTTGCCATTTTGTTTTTGTGTTTTTTTATTGTATCTGGTTATTTTTTATTTCAATAATAAACATGGGCGATGGATTCAATATCATATGATTGCTAAGTTTTTACAAGTGAAAAAAAAACATACAAAACTGGGTTTATTCTATGTTAATATCAAGATAGCATCTTGTTCTACAACGAATATTTTACTACAGTATTGCCAAAATCGAATGATTTATTTTTCACTTCCTTGGTTAAAGTTAGAAGAAGGGAAACTTCATCTTGAGAATGGCGAGCTGACACTTTCTCTCTTTTTATTTAGAGATTTCTACAAACAAATAAAGTAAATATTATTCTATACTATATGAGATAACATATGTTCTTTTGAGTTAACAATATCTTCAATCGATACATTTGTTTCAATTCTGTTTTTCATTTGTAAAAATCAGACGAATAATAAATGCTAGATATAATACTACAAAGAAAAATTAGTCATCTCATACAATGTGTAAGATTTGGATTGAAACTTGTAGTTCAATGGCAGTAACATACATGTTTTGATTGTGAAATGATCAAAACATATTTAAAAAAAACATAGAGAATCGAATGATTATTTTAATATTCATCAATATGAATTATTAATCAACTTTCGAACTCGATGATATGTTTCAATTGAAATAGAATTGTTTTGATATGTTTTGTCATTCAATGCTTTTCAAAACTACTAGATCATTATATAAATTTTAGGACCATAAAAATAATCCTAATAATAATAATGGAAATAATAAAAAGACAAGACATACTTGAAAACATTTCTATCGAAAACTATTTGTGTACCGCAAGTTCTTTTAACTTTCTTGAGACTTCATTTTCTTCTCTCGCGTACCTAATTACTCAAAACGTGATTTGCTAAATCAACCGGACAAGTACACAATTCTTATGGTACAATCAACAAGCAAGATTGTTGCCACACCAAAACTAATTAAACGTGAACCATCCGTAAGAAATATAAATATCTAACCGAGTCGAATATAATATTTGAGAATGGAAAAAAGCAACGAATAAAAAAATTTGATGACCAAAACACATATTACCCCGAAGCTGAATGTTAGCAAATGTCTTAATGACTCACATTTAAACCAATGATATATTTATTCTTTGTGATTCATTGAAATACGATTTTTCATTTGAGGACAAAAAAAATACTTTTCAAGTTCATCGTTAATTCATAGAACATCCGTGATAATTTACAATTCATTTTATCAATCCCAACAGTATGAATCTATTTCATAGATGGCATTGACATAAACTATTCTCTTAATGATTGTGAAATAGTTAAAATTCTCTGAGAATTAAATAAAAACGAATATAAATTTTAAAGTCTTATCGCATATCATCTATTCTATATACATTTACACCGGCATAAAAATCAATCAGATTGAATTCGAGAACAATTCTCCATTTGGATTATGTTATTTTGACAGCGATGTATATCTTAAACTGAAGTGCAAATTGAATTCTCATGAGTATAGCACAATATATACCGAAGCAAATTCATGTTACAAGAAAATCATAACATCTTGAAAAATATTCAAGGTTCATTTTTAATAAACATCAGTAATGTGATCAACTGAATTGGATTTCATAAATTATAATCTAATAGTGTGTGTATTTCGTTTTTAGAATGATGATGAGAATCATCTCGATATGATTTTACTTTATCGTGCAAAATGTTTATAGTATACCGTTCGTATTATATGTAATCAATAAAAATCGTTGAAAATTGATATGTCATCTATGCATAATTATGAAAGTGACTTTCGTCAATACATCGAACCTTTTCTCTGTGGGCAACACTGAATTTT
The DNA here is from genome assembly GCA_900239685.1 of Rotaria macrura. Taxonomy (NCBI): domain Eukaryota; kingdom Metazoa; phylum Rotifera; class Eurotatoria; order Philodinida; family Philodinidae; genus Rotaria; species Rotaria macrura. The sequence continues at coordinate 64,860 of OENT01000126.1, forward strand.
CATTAGGTACATAAGACAATGATGTAATACGTCATTCTTTTTTGTACATGAAAAAAAATTTTCTATATTCCTAATTGAACGACAGCACTCAGCATTTATATAATCACTATGAAAAAGAATTTGAACACGTAGATTTTAGACTGATTATTGTACGCAAACGAAAAAATGAAAAACAAGAGAAGACAAGATCTTCTAGAATATTGTATTTCATACAAATCAAGCACATGATTCAATTTACTTTTCTTTTCGATTCCTTAAGCTGCTTGTTGAATTGTTCTATAATGTATTTGCATCAATCTATAGCAGATTTAGATGCTCATTTCTCACATATAAATAGATATCAATGTGCGTTGGGACGTAATTTCATTTTAGGTTTCTTTTTCTATTATTACTATAGACACTAGTCAAATGAATATGTGTTACGCCGTCTATATGGAAAGTGTAATATAAGCTTTCTCTTGTGACTAGATCTATCTCATTTGTGCCACCTAAAGTTAATCACTCGTGTAAGATGATCACACTTTCAACAAAAAATACTTCTCATATATTTTTACTAATATAAAGACAATGATGAATAAGTTCTTGAGTTCATTGAATTTTTATTCTTACGATTATTTGGACTCATATGTATATTCAATATTCTTAGGGAATGTACGAAACAAATCATGAAAAGTAAAATTATGGATAAGCAGTGTGAGAATACTGGAAAGATCAAATGTTCGATTCATTCAACCGATTATAAAATAAGGGAAAGCATATATCTTTTGAAGGTTTGTTTTCGTATATTGAACGATAGATCTTTCTCACATCTATTCCATATGTTTCAATAAAAACAAAAAAAGAATGAGTGAATATTTTAACGCTATTTTAAACTAACATTTTATAAGAGACACTTGTTCAACATGTTACGCTTCACTGATGATTATATTGGCACATAGTTTATGTTTTTTATGACATTGATGACACCGTTAGTATTCTCGGGAGATGTGAGATTAACTCATTGTTTTACGTTAATTATTTGACGAACAAAATAGCACATCTTCTATTTACAGTTAATTGTTCAATATGTCCGAAAAGATACAAAGGTACTATCGTTCTCTTCTGATGTAGACTGATCATTATTAACATCAACTGCTCATTTTTTTTCCAGTTATCCATGGTGTCAGAACGAAAGAAATGCAAGGAGACAGAGAAAGAGAGAGAGAGAGAAAGCGAACGACAGTTCGTCCATTTTTCTCTTCTCTTTGTGTGGCTCGGCTTCTTTTTTTCTTTTCCATCGTCACATTCATTAATCGTTCCATCAATACACATATAAAGAGAGAGAGAGAGAGCGAGCGAGCGAGCTAGAAGGATCCACATATTCTCTTCTCCTCTACATCTTAACGAAGCATGAATACATTTTCAATATAATTAAATAGACACACACGAACTGTACATAACACACACACACATACACAAACACATAAGTCTACATCGAAGAAAAAAAAACAACAAATTCTTGACATATATTTACCAATGTTACTGTTTCTATTATTATTATTATTGATTACAATCTCTTCAACCAAATCGAACGAAATTGATTCAGGTATGTTATAAGAAACTTCTTTTCGACTGGCAACAGATAACTATTGAGTATGGAAAATAGTTTGATTGTTTTCTTTTTGCATAAACATGTAACATCTGTACATAGATGAATAAAAAAAACGTTTTCCTGTGCGGACATGCTCTCTCTATATGGATGTATAACAGAAGCAGACCATGCCAGATTAAGTCTTGTATTTCAAACAAACATCCTAAAAGCGATAGTGAACATAATAATGAAGCTATAGTTAATTTAAAAACGAAAGAATGTACATGATTTTGTCACCTCAACGTGACTAGAAGATTAGCACATGCGTACAAAAAAAAAGGAAATCGATGTTGTATTAATACCGGCGACATGACCGTTGCTAGTTAAACATGTAAAAACTACACTAACTTATGAAAGTTCATTGAAATAAGAAACAGATAAGCTATTTTTTTATTTAATGAAACATATGAAAGAAATACAGAGGAGTGTTTCTGTCTGAAGTATGTTTGTCCGTGAAAGAAGTGTGTCCATTATAGCTTCTTACTAATATTAAACTACTCTCAAGAAGATTGTTCATGTGAATGTGTGACACATCGAATGGAATAAAACGTCTTTATGTTTGTTAAGAGTTGTACGATTAAAAAACAAAATCAAATGTCTGAGAAAAAAAAGAAGAAGAAGAAGAGGAAACATGAAAATCTAGATTTCATACAAGTCATATTTCGATTGGTATTCTTCTTCTTTCTCACAATGAAACATAGTATGGAAAAGATATGCTTATCTGTTGTTTCTCATTTATCATCTTTATGTGTTTTCTCCTTGTAATATAAATAAGATTACATATGCTTTTAACAGATCAACCTTTTATGCCAAAATTTGATCAATCATATGAAACTGTTTCTGTTGTTGTTGGTAAACGAGCATTATTGCCATGTTACGTTTCATTACAAGATATGAAGAATAATGGACTCGGCTCATTTAAAGTAATAATTGTGTGTGTGTGATCGAAATAGAGAAAAATATGTAATCATTTATCTCTATTAGGTTATATGGATGAAATTGAATAATAGTTCAATATTGACAATGGAAGATCGACCAATCAATGGAGATTCAAGAATATCATTATTACATGCATATGCTGAAGAATGGAATTTACAAATAGATGATATCGATGAAGACGATGCTGGTATATATCGATGTTTCGTAAATAATGGCATGTACAAAACATTAGTATTGGACGTTAAAGGTAAGCTTTATTGAAATATTTTCTTATAGAAACAAAAGAGTCAATTTGTTTTTTTTTTGTTAGTTCCACCGAAAATTATTGATGAATTAACAACTGAACCGTATCCGTATCCAATCCGATCGGGTTCGAATTTTACAATAAAATGTTTTGGACATGGTAAACCAACTCCAAAAATTCGTATTCTTTCATATGATTCATCGGATAATGTTCGCAGTAAGTCATCATGTTTGGTAGTTATCTCTATGTCTCAGCGGTGGTATCTTGTCATTCTTGAACATTTATCGTTTTTCTTGAATACGGGAGTCCAAAGAATGATGCGTCTCCGGAAATCAAGTTAACCATTCTGGTCTTTGTAGCTATTCTTCACTCCTAACAAAAAGTAAACGTTCGCTCTGCTGGAACAGGAAATCCGGGTAAACACATTGATTGTTTTTTATTCTGCTCATCAATTGCAAAGAAACGAATACACTCAATCCAGCCTAATCGTGACGACTTCGGGACATTCTTCTTGATTATACTTAATTGAATATCAAACAATCTTTATTTTTCACTGAGTAAAAGACAGTCTCTTGAAATAATAATGTCTAATTGAACAGTTGACAAACCGTATAATCAGGGTTTCATTATGTCTATCGCATAAAAAAATCAACGATTGACCTTTTCGTTTGTCTATAGGCTTCGTGTTTCGTTTTCTTTTAATTAGTGATCAGTGAACAAAATGAAGTGATGATTGTCAATATATCTCGTCATACAAATTCTCGTTATGAATGCATTGCTAGTAATGGTTATCCACCTGATGTAGCACGTTCATTTCAATTAAGAATTCAATATGCACCAGAAATAAATCTATTTATTAAAGAAGATCTTATATCGAATAAACTTTATTTCCTTAATTCAAATACCAATGAATTACGTATTAAATGTCAAGTTCTTATGAATCCATATGAGAAGATCTATTGGATAAAAGATAAGAAGAAATTTAATTATAGTTATCAGTTATACCATACCGGAAATTATGTTGTATCAGAATTAATTATAAAATATTATACGAATAGTGATCAAGGTGAATATACATGTATAGCTTCGAATTCTATTGGCATCAATTCAAAAAGTATTGAGCTAATTACTTTAACAACAACAACAACAACAACTATAACCACAATAACTGACAGTGTCCCTACACGGCATCAACGTCCAAAATATACACGACCTACAACAACAGTATTTCATACAACAGGAAGTCTGAGAATGATGACACTCTCATCAAATAGTAAATATGAAATAATTAACACTATGATAGTAGTTTACAACTTGTTCTTTTCTTCTTTTCACGTTCTAGGTGTTCATCATACGTATCATATAATATTATTATGGTTTTCTCTTATTCACAGTAGTTTATTTCAATTGAGATAATTTGAATAGTTTTGTTTAACGAAACTGTGATAAATAGATTTATTTGTCTTTTTTTTCTGTCTCACTCTCTCCCTCTTTAGGTAAGATTCTATAATTCAATGGCAATACATCTTCTATTTTGTTTCTCATTTTAGTGATGTCATTTGGTTATGTGTGTCTATATTTGTTTTCAATTGAATTTCTTCTTATTTTTTTTTTCGGTTTTCTTCTCTACAATTTGTTTAACTTACAACATGTCGAATGATGAAGAAAATTTGTTTTATTTCAACAATTTTTCTGTTAGAAATGAAATTATATCTATATTAACCCTGTCATTGAATTTTATAAACTGTTGATACGTTCTTCACAATAAAGGAAATGAATTTACCCTGCCTTTAACTTTTCTTTTTCCTTTATTGAATATGTAAATTAAGTTTGATTTCATCAACTTAGCGAAATATTTGAAATTCGTATATTTGAATAAGATTGTTGAAGTTGAGTTGATGGATGTTGATTACATAAAAAGAAACTTATGATGTTTACATATCACATTCATTCGAAAAAGATTAAAATCGAGCCGCATTGAATTGAGATTCGAATCGACATGATTGTAATAGGAAGAAGCAACTGTGTTTTCTCTTTTCTTTTTTGATGAACGAAACGTTACTTTAGATTTGATGACAAAAGGTAATGCTACTGTTTGATCTTCTTTGATCTGAACTTAGTTCTGTGTATGTTTAACTGTCAAAGAATAAATAAATATTCAAGAAATCTGTTACACGATGAAATTCAATACATTCTTTAAACATGAAGTTAGAGTATTTTTTCTCATATACATTCTTAATTATTCTCACTCATTGTGTCAAATATAATCAGCTTATGTGACAAGATTTATATCAAAATGGAAAAAATGAATTAACCCTCAGTTATTCTTTTTTTTCTTTTTAATGAGAAGAAACCTTGATGATGAAACATCATCTTGTGAGGTTAGAGTTAATATGATATAATGATGGAAACGATAGTCAACTGATGGAAGTTTATTTGAACTAATTGAAAATGATCGATACAGGATCATGAATCATTTGATGTTCAGCCGAATTCTTATCGCTTATCATCATCTATCATCGTTTTGTTTATATTTCATTCAAATCGATCTTTATTCTTACAGAATGAAAAAAAAAAAGTAGAAACACAGACAGACCATAGTCGAATAGTAAGTAGTACACATTGTATCTATCCGAGATATACTTTTAATAAACATTGAAATGGAAAATATTTATTCGAGAGTGATTCGTTCATTAATAATACTTCTTATCTCTTGTGCCAGTCACGAAAAAAAAAAGAAAAAGAAACTTAATTAGAGCAATTTTCAATGGATTAACGACCAATAGATTCAGTGATGCAAATCTTTGTTTCAAGTTGACATGCACGGAGACCCTTTTGCTTTTTTCTATTTTCAACAGACGTCTCTTGATATTATGACATAAAACGCAAGTTTTGCACGACCACTAAATATATATGACATTTAATAACAGACATTAGCTACATTTCGATTCGTATTTTAATATTTATAGATCCTAAAGTTTCCATTCGTCTACGACTCGTGTTTATGATGCACTAGCGATTAAATATAGAATATATTTAGAAAAAAGTATTCCTTATGTTGAGCTAGTCAACTGAATCAAATAAGATCATTTCATGATTATAAGTATCGACATTGGCTCTGACTCAATATCGAATAACTTATGAAAATTTTAGATCGGTTTAAATTAAAAGACAACACAATCTCATATTGATCATGTTTGTTGTCAAGATTCAATACTATTATATGTGAACATGATGAATATCTAGTATCGTTTGATAGTTAATGCAACTACTGTACGTAGTAAGGTGAAATTCTAAAATATAATTCAGTTCAATTTGTCAAATCATAAAACAAGCTGGTTTTTGGAGAACATCTCACTTCATTAATACATTGATTGATGTTATAATCGATATAGCTACTTTAATACTTCTTCGATATTTCACATACTTATATATAAATATATATGTGATCATTCAATTATCTGGTTTTCTATATTTTATAATACTTTCATAATTAAATCATATATTAGTTTTCTCATTCTTTTCTAATTTCTTTTTATTTCTAATAGAATTAAAAGAACAAAATAGTTCCATCAAATCAAAAATACCGCCTTGAGATTACTCTGATTGAATATTATCTCGTTTCATTCAGTTCCTAAAGAATAAAAAGAGGAAAGAAAAAAGAAAATTTTTTGTTTTGAGCAATAAAATTTTTCATTATTGAAAACTATCTACTTTTCGAACGAAAGCTGGCAAGGCAAATGAAGCACGATGAATTTCAGATGTATAAAAAGATGTATCCACTTGATCAATTAGTTTTTCATCAACGGGCTCATTCAATTTCTTATCCTAGAAAATAAAAACGAAATGTGAACGGTCAATGTTCGTCGATTGTAAAATAGAATTTTCTTTTTACTTTATCCAGACTACATAGAAGAAATCCAATGGTACCACTCGGATACGTTGGTGTTGATGCAAAAGCATAAGCAACAGTTGGAAAAACATTACGAGTGAATTGTACTATTTTTTTGATTAAATTTAAATGGAGCCAAATACTTTCACCTTGGCAACATATGATACCATGTGGTGGTTTAAGAGCTGATTTTAACAATGAATAAAACGATTCTTGAAATAGAGCTTCAGCTGGACCTACACTCCATTGCACATTCATTTTATTTCATTCATTCATTCCAATGAATAATTACCTTCGGGATCAGATGAATCTGTTATTATAACATCGAATTCATTCTTGTGGTTTTTGAGATATTCAAATCCATCGCCAACATTAATAACGGCTTTAGGACTTTCAAAACCTTTAGCCATATTAGGTAAATATTTTTTACTGACATCAATTACATCCTTTAAAAAACGTAGAACATGTTTTTTTGTGAGCGATATTTTATCCACAATAGGAGAGCGAATTAAATACTTGGTCAATTTCACAAAGGACAGCTTGTTCAACTTGTGGATGTTTAACAACTTCACGAAGAACACCACCATCGCCTCCACCAATGATTAATACCTAAAGATTAATTTTTTTTATACATGAATCAAAATGACTGGTTTCAATTTAGTTTTTGAAGTATGCACCTTTTTTGGATTGGGATGCGCAAATAAAGGAATATATGCTAACATCTCTTGATAAGCACATTCATCACGTTCTGTACATTGAATACAATTGTCTAGAACAAGTACATTTCCATATGTTGTACTAAAAATATGAGTAGCAAAAAAAGAAGAAAACAACACAAATGGCATAGATAGTAATCATAAATTCATGATTTACCTTTTGAATACAAGAACATCTTGATATTTAGATTGTTTATGATAAAGTTCTTCATCGATCTCAAGGGAAAATGCTTGACCAGGCCAAAATCCAGGATTAACTTCACGGAACCATTTCTTTTCTTCATCGACTGCCATATCTGAAAGAAGTACTGAAAAAAAATCTACACTGTAATAACCTCTTATTTGATTGTTCTAGTATATAAGTATAAGCCTCAAAACGATAATAAAATAGTCAAGCATTTCTTCACGTTATAACTTATGTATATATATATATATATGTATAAAAGAAAAGAATCGTTACAACAGAAAAAAAAATAGTGTGTATACAGAGAGAAGAAAAAAAACATAGGTCGGTTCGAATCATCGTAAGTCATGGTTAAATACATAAGTTAAATAGGGCAGATCAGCAAAAAGATGTGTGCATAAGTAAAGAATTAAATCAGATACATGAAAGAAAGTTACATCAGTACGTTGCAAATATTCACTGTTACAATGAATTAGTTCATTTTTTAAGTCACTGTATTCATTTATGGTTGCTGCTAACGATAAACTTGTTAAGTTTTGTTTCAGTATCGCATTATTTGCTGACGATAAATCTGGATGGCGATCATTCGGTTCAATTCGTATTTTAAATGGTACATCTGTTAGTTGTTGTAATTGCATAATGCCCACTAATTTGATAAATAAGCGAAACCTATATGAACGAAAAACAAAATATATACATTTATAATGGAACAATGAGGCGTATTGGTTGAACGATTTAGTATAGAACTCTTGATGTAATGAAAATGAGAAAACAAAAAGTTCACGCACTAAACATAATATTGTTTTCAAAAAGAAAAAATAACAACATGAAAAATAAAGGAACAGTCCTAGAGTTGCTTATCGTATGAAAAATTGATTACTCGAATAGAAAGCAACACGAAAAAAGTTATTAGTGACAAGTAGACACACGTTGATCAAATCAAAATTTCGATAGATTCAAAATTTTTATGTTTAAACATGAACGCGTTCTCATTTCATATTGAGAAAAGGCGAGCTGAATTCATCGCATATATAATTTTAATGCTAACGAAAGAAAAATGATGATGGACGCCCTGATGAAAAACTCGATGTTGAATTGAGTAAATTAAACTGAGCTGTAGTTCCTAGGATGTTTTAACACGATGCATTCAGGGGATTAGAGCAATGAAAGAAAAAGAAATTCTCTGATGAACTTCATTCTATTCATCGGTTTTGTTTTCTGCGTGAAATAACTTCCTTTTCTTTTAAATTTACCAACATAGCAAAATTGCCTTGTAGAAACAAGTTCACAAAGAAACATGTAATAGAAATCATGAACAATGTTTTTATTGTATATTAAATGTATTGTCTAGTGTTACCTGAGAGAATATTGAATCTTTTTTCCAATTCCAATCATAGCAAATATTCCACTGTAAGAATATTCTTTACCATCGACTCCCAATGTTATCAGCCAATTTGCATAGTTCTTAATAAGACGTATTAATAAAACATCCGTACTTTTTCCATAGTCCAATTGATGTTTTACTATTTGATTGATTTTAATCATGATTAATAGAACACGTTCTTCTTCACCGTACTTAATATGTAATTTACCATTGGTACATAGATCAATTAATTTTTCAAGATATCTATATTCATGATGTAATATATCTTCACTTTTAACTTGTTGATTATATTTTAATTCATATTCCGATACAAGATATAATGTTAAAAATGCACTATGTTCACAACATATTTGAAGAAAATCATCGACTTTAATATTTGATAAATCTTCATTCAATTGAAATAAATTAAATATAATTGACCAATCATGTTCATGATCATGTTGAAAATAAATAGAAAGAATCGATTCGAAAAATAAAACTTTCCTATTCCGATCTTTTACTGTACGACATATAGTAATAAATAATGATAACATTGTTATAGAATTTTGACTATGACGTATCCAATCAAGAAAATAATTCTGATAGGAATTCAGTATTGTTTGTCCGAATGAATTTATATTAAGAAAACGTATTAGTTCAACAAATAAATCGACAAGTTCATCATTCATGCATAGTTTACCTTGTATTGCTAATGATTCAATATCATTAAGTAAATTAATTAATGTTAAACGATAATCATCTTGATTACATTGAGTTTTAGCATTAATCAAGGATTGCTCGAATAAACGAAGATAACATAAACGTTTGAAATGTATTCGATTACTTGCAAGTGAAGAAGCATTGAATTCAGATGCACAACGAAGAATTCTGAAAGAAAACATGACATCTTGAAATTCTCTTCTTGATAGATGCCGTATTGGTTTTGAATACAACTGATATATCTATACCACTTTCTAGACGACTATTAAGGATCAATAATACAGGTTTTATCAAAAAGAAAACAAAAACGAATGGCAACATGTATCTAATGATGATCAAAACCAAGAGACTACCGATGGAATTTTATGATGATGCATCATACAGAGTAATATGTATGCTGATTGAAACCACAAAACCCTCGCTGCTTGTGATCATTATTGATTATGTAATCTATTGAATTCTAGTGCAAACCAATTCGTGAGTAAGAGGTACTATCAATGTTCGATTATGACACACTAAATCAATGCTAACTAACATTGTAGAAACGAAGTCAAAGACCAACACTAAATCTGTGATGATTCTCACCAACGTTCGAACGATATCATTTGCACTCATAGTTTTTCAAGGAAAAAGTACAATTATTCATATGATGTACTTGATAGTACGACGTGTTAGTTAAGAAGAGTACTTAACACTGAAATAAGAGAATAGAAAATAAAAATGGATTTTGTACTCTGCCTAATTGAGGTTAGATCAATTTACTTATATCTATAAGATTGACTGAATCACATAGATTTGTTTTCAAAGATCATTGTACTATAATTTAATGAACAAAAATACATACTTGCTTCTCTTACAGAAATAGAAATACTTCTACTATGATGTATTGTTTATCAGCAGATATGAATAACAAATATGCAATTACTAGTTCTTATTTCTATAAAAATGGGACATTTTTTGGATGGAATAAACTGACCAATGATACAAGAGTTATATAGAAGTTTTACACGTTGATTATTAACTTCATATCCGTAGTTAAGTCTGATCAATACAGAATTAAATTTAAATGTGCATTTGTACGTCTCTAATTATTCATTTTTTTTAGTACCCTAAATCAATGTTGACTCAATGCTGAATCATTCCTAGCAAAAGATACTGAACGCTAGTGAAGAATTCTACGAGTAGACACATTTCATCATCACTTTTCTACTGAACTCCCAAGACGTTTGATAAACATGTTGCTCACATATTGTAGTGAACTACTAACATATACAATCGTGCATCACTAAACTATATCAAGATTTTTGAAAAAGTCAAATTTCTATCTTAAAACTATAAATCTTCTGTTCGACTATTGTTCTAAAGAAAATTTCGTTAAACGAAATAGGATATCCATTAATATTCAATCAATTAGCATAACTATTTGAATAGTAAATCTTTCACCGACCTATTTAAATATCCATTGATCGAAGCTCTTGGTGCAAGAATAAAATCTTGATCAAGTTTAGACATGGTAGTATTTACAACATTAAGATATGTATCAAAATCTAAATAAGTCCAATTGATTAATTCTGCTTGACATGCTAATCGACTTAAATTATCATTGTTCTAAACAAAACAAAAACATAACAGCACAGTTACTCTATTGACATAGTATCGTTAAATACAATATCTTACTTGTGTATATTTTGCTTGTGGACTTAGAAAAATATTAATCAATAGACGAAAATGACATGGTACTAACGGCATGATTAGTTTTTCATCATTTTCAATCATCCATGTATGTATATCGATTGATGATAATATGTAAATAATAAATTCGTATAATGAGGTTGATGGATTCTTTTCAGCTTGATTAGCATGTATTAATTCGTCGAATATTAATAAACATTCAATTGTTAATCGATAATTTGTCCATGATATATTCGGTAAATATCGATGATAGATATCGAGTATTGAATGTGTATATTCATTTGTAATTAAACATTTCACAATTCTATACCAATATTGAAACATAAAATTAAAATATTCTTGTTGATAATTATAAGATTCATTAATATATTTGAATAATTCTTCAGATATTTGTATAAATGTTTTAACTAAACGTGTTAACATATCACCATGTTGATCGATAATTGTTTTCCATTCTGTTAAAGAAAATAGTGAATATGTTGGATCAATGAATGGACTATAAACTAATAGAACTTGTTCGAACATTTGTGTTATGTTCAAATCATGATGATTTCGACGTTTTTGTATATTTAAAATTAGTAAAACTGAATAAATACGTGTTAATTCATTTAAACATGGTCGCCATGATTGATATAATTGACTCAAACGTTTATCATTTTGTTCATCCTATAAATATAAATAGAGAGAAGTACAAAATAATGATTCTATAGATACATGGTTAAAAATAAACAAGGTTTACTGTAGACCATTCTGAATACGTAGTGTAAAATATTACAGTTCTGATATTTATACGATTACTTCGAACTTTTAAGTTTCTATGTTAGATTTTAAACCAACCGTCGAGTGTATCTAGAATCTAGATTCTCATCCATGGAAAATGCAAATCTAATTTCACTCTAGATTTTATTCAATATTAATTTTCTTAATTGTTTGTGTCAACTTCTTCTTCAACATTCATGGATAGATGTTATATTGTTAATCTTGTACATCTTTCATTCGAAAAATACATATTCTATAAATTCTCTAATTCTCCTATAGTTTCTTATTTCTACTTTTTGAAATTTGAATCAAACAACAAATAACTGCCACTTGCCAAGAAAAAAGCACACAATCGACTCGTAGATTCTAATGAATCGAAAGAATCGAGAATCATGAAGTCTATCGAATTATTCAAGTTTTCTCAGTTGATACCATATACTAACGGGTGACCTATAATAAATGGTCATTTTTTATTATGGTCCTTTCAAACACTTTACATAGGTTTTAAAAGGTTGGACTAATGTTATTCAATAGAGAATTTAATTTTCTACAAAATTACTGATAGAGTCTTCCAAAAAAGACTTCATGTCGAGACATAAAGATCCCAAGTTTAACACTGACTTAATTTTCGATCGGTGATTTACTATTTTTCTCAAAATATCAAATGATTTTTGTCAACGTTCACCGATGAAGACCGATGGCAAAAGTTAAACTAGTATGCAGTAAAATATAGAAAATGTTTTTGCTCTATGCGTTCATAATCTTATCAAGATTATCAACTCTAGTATTCTAAATTAGACTCACCGTAAGAATTGTGAGTTCTCATAGATTCTCTTACGATTAGATGCAAAATTTAATTCTAAACCATATGGTTGCAGACTTTTCACATTTTCTATTCTAAAACTGTTTTTTACTAATATTTCTTCGAGGACTTTGAAAAGTACATGAACGGACATAAAACCAACAGTTTTATTGGAAATTCAATTCTCTATCGAATGAGGTTAGTACAGTATTTTAAAATTATTTTCTTATGGAATTGTCACAAAGATTTTTCACTCAATTCTACCGGGACTGCTAAGAACGTTTGTGATGAATAGGGATGTACCGAGACTGAAATTTATCTTACAAAGTTTTTATTGGGAGTAATTCAGCTTGAGTACCTTAAGTTGTTCATACAACCGGACCCACCGAACAAGAATGAAAAAGGTCGAGTCTCGGTCAATCTCGGTCGATATTTTATGTTTTTCGATTTTTTGACCGAGACTCGACCTTTTTCATTCTTGTTCGATGTGTCCGGTTGTATGAACAGCTTAAGGTACTCAAGTTGAATAACTCCCAATAAAAATCTCGTACAGTCTCGGGTATTCTTGCCAGAGAAAATTCCTCATCTTTGTAAGATAAATTTCAGTCTCGGTACATCCCTAGCGATGAAACATCGAAATAATTCTTTTTTCTTTTTCATTTATTCACATGAATCTGATCGTTACTAAAATCCAAAATATTTCTAGTATGCTGTTTCTACTTTAAATTAAAAATTGATTAAGAGTTGTCTTATTAATAATACACAGATAGTTTCTATACAAGCAAACATCTAGACATGGATAAGTTTGTATTCCTTTCAGATGAGACTCGAAGAAAAATGTAATTTCTAGTGGAAATATTATCTACAAATATTATTTACACTAGAAATTCGATCAGGCTAGTGATCTACATGTCGAGATTAGTAGAGCGACATAATTTTGAAGTCAACAATAAGAAAGATTCTATAAACTTTGACTTTTTCCAGAATATCTCTTGATATAATATAGAATAATACGTACGATTTGTTCCATTACAAATGTATGTAACCAATGGAGCATATCATCAATTTGTGGTTTACCAAGTTTAATTGTAGATGTATTTTCTAAATAATTAACTTGATCGAGAAATTCCGATAAAACTTTCGTCGGTAAAAGTCCACGATCAATCGATTGTTGAAATTCCAATGGTACTAATAAATTATTTTGTTGTTGAATTATTTTTTGTTTTCGTCTCATTGCTTGTATACTTTCAATAATATTAACAAATAAATGACCAATCTGTGATGGATATGAATAGTTTAATATTTGTATCATATGACCAATAGATACATCATATAATTGATTTGTTAATTCAATTAATGGTATTTCATCTGTCAGAGATGTACTATCACGTTTTGAAGCAACAGCATAATTTTCAATTAATGAACGAAAATGTTCAAATAATGCAGTAATGAATGTTAAACGTCGATTTATATTCGATGCACATTCAAACCATTGTTTGACATTAAATTTTCGAAACATTTGTATTAAAAATTGTTTACATTCGACAAGTGCAAACATTTTCGATAATTTTTTATAAATATCAATAAATTTTTCCGATTGTATTAATGAATCAGGATTAAAATATTGTATTAATCGTGAAATATTTGGACGATTATAAACAATATATTCTAACATGTATTGTGGTTGACGATGATCTGATTTAACAAATATTTCTCCAAGTGTATCGTATAAAGAATTTAATTGATCCGATAATGGTTGCATGTATTCATTGTATTTATCATCGTAAACTAATAGTAATGCATAAAATAATTGTGTACCAATATCGATAATTTTCAATGATTGATTTTCATTTAAAAATGTTGATGATAGTTGTCGTGTTAAATATTGAACGATTTCTGTTATCAAATGAATTGAACGACATATATCTATATCACACGAACGACATGCATCAGTTAACAGTTGTTTATGTTCATTTAATATGGTTTCAAGACGTTGATTTGAATTTTGACATTGTTGTTTAGATTTATAACGAACGATTATATATGCAGGACGTGTACATTGATGAACAGGATTGAGAACATTTTGACAAGAAGCTTGGATAGATTGCTAGAAAAGAATAAAATATAGGATGAAGGCTTTTGTTTGGAATTCGTTTCTCGATTCATTTAGTAACGATATGTTGAAAGAAAACTTTGATTTTGTTTCTTTTTTTTTTTGGTGAAAAATATTTCTCGCGAGATTTTTCAAGTTGTTCATTGATTCATGCATAGTTTTCCATGATCATGTCATTGATTTCGAATCTCAAATACAAACGATGTAACGTAAGCGTTGTTGATAAGATCTATTATCTGATTTCGGACAATTTTATCTAACCAGGATAATAGAGGGATAGTTCAATAAGATTTTGGTGCACCCGTTGTTAAAACGAGTCTAGTCATTGTAGAAATACACAGACACATGAGTCCCGACTATTGAGCCTTCAGTGATGTATACAGCTAATTACTAAATCAACATTTTGTTCATGTGGATACGAACTTTAAACCATGTGGTTTAAAGTACGACATCGCAAGGTATTAGTGATTCCTTGGTACTCGCGACCATGTATGAGATGTTGATCTCTATAGAATATCGGAAAATATTTACTCAGATTTTCTCGGGCGTTGATTTCGAAATAATCGACGTCGTACTACACATTTTTCAATGCCAACGTGGAATTGTTTTTCGTAATTGAAGCAACAGCTACCTCAATTGAACAATATAGCCGACGGCTGGTGCAAAGCTATTTAAGCTGTGTAATCTCTGATTTATGTTCACGATAAAATTACTCATACATTTTGTCTTACACTCATCACAAGAACACACATTTATCTATGCATGTTATCAAAAACCTGAAAATCGAACAGCACGCAAACTCAACAACGACTGAAGACTTCAATGCTAGGGTTGTTAAATTTATATTAAAAAAAAAGAAAAATGAGCGAAATATAAACTTTTCGATGAATAGTATGCAGATTCAAATTCTAATATCAACCGTGCGGAACAACTAAAAATTCTGAATCTAAGTATAGTTGATCATTCTTCGTACAAATCTATGCAATAAGTGTATCTCTACATATCTTTCACGACTCGATTTTTATTCATATTTTTCATGAATCGTACCTAATCTATCAATTCACTTATTTTCTTACCGTCTTCAACTAGAATCACGTTGGTGTCGTTTCAATTATCTTTGAATGTTCTCATGATGAAGATCTTTCTTTCGTAATCTTTCAATAGAAAATGTAACTAAAGTATAGTATTCAATATTAATCGAACAATGTTTGAGATTCGATAAAGATCAATTACAAGCCATGATCAATTGAGAATATTAAATACGATTTGTTACTACGTTTCTATACTAAAAAAAAACGATTCCATTCACCAATGAAACTCGAACTGAATAAATTCTTTGTCAAAGACTTGAGATACTATTTAAGTCGGTTTTTGTACGAGTATAGTGTTTTTTCTACTCTCTAAAAATTGTTCTCTTATGTTTTATATTCTATTCAGAGATTTTCATTAAATTTATAAGACTAGACTTTTGTCACACTAATATTTTTCGATTTTTATTAATAAAAATTGATACTAAGATCGAGATATATCTCATAATGACATGTCATCGTTCTTGTATTCTTAAGATTCACTAGTTTAAAATCTTCGAAAAGTTAAACTAACAATATGACAACATCAAGACTGGCATATAGTGTCTCGCCTGATCATATTCCTTAAGTTTGAATTGCTAGTTCTACTTTTATGTATCTGTTTGTAGGATTCTAATTCAACTTGTTCTTACTTCTTGAAATTCGTTTTTCCACAATAATGGTAATAAACTCATTAATGTTTGATCAAGTTCAATTTGTTTGTCATGTCGTTGACAATGTGTTTGTAACCAATGTATAAGTTTTGTTAATTCTGATTCAAATAAATCTTTTATTTCATTCGGATCTTTTGGTATTGCTTGATGATTAGGTACTGATGTTTGTTCGATGTTTACAACGGTTATTTTAGTATTTATTGTTGGATGTTGAACATTTGAAACAAGATCAACAAGTTTTTGTTTTGATGTCATTACTGATCGGTGTTGAATAGTATTTGAACGTTGATTATTATTGTTATCGTTAATAGTAGTTCGTTTTCTTGACCATAATTCATTTGTAAATTTAATTAGTGTTTCATACATTTGTCTTAAATCGACTAATTCAAGCCATTTTATATCAAATATACGATAATCAGCATTGAATAAATGTTCTAAACGTTCATTATCATATTGTTTGGGTAATGAAACAATATTTAATTGTGGATCATGTAAACGTGGTTCATCAATCCATAATGATAATGAATTGTAAAATGTTGATAATTGATTGGCATATGGTATATCGGTCGCAGATGTATAATATTCGCATGTTTGACATAAGGCACGTTTCATTTGTTTAAGAAAAGTTGTTTGAACTGGATTTTCAAATAAACGATAGCCAACACGATGAAGACAATTCGTATGTTTCGATAAATAAATAGTAAAGAATTTTTCCCAAACAAGTGGTAATAATGGATGAATAACGGGCATTTCACATGCCATTGTACCCCAACGATAGATAGATAAACTTGTTAATGGTATGTATGGATAATGACGTTGTTGAATTAATTTCTATTGTGACAAAAAGAAATGAAGAATAAAAATTGTCTTGAATAATTTCAAATTTACCTTCCATATTTGATCGACTTTACCAGTTGGATTGAGTTCAAGTTCTGCTTTTAATTCCACGAGAACATTTTGATCGATTTCAAATGAATTTTCAGCATTTAAAAAGTAATAACTAACTATAGGATAACGTGATAGAAGAGATGATTCGATCGATAACGATGACCAATATGTTTGACTCGATGTTACAGCTGATGGCAGTGGTATCCATGACAGAAAACCTGATCGTGCTACTTGTTGATTTTGTTTGGGATTTAGTGCCGACTAAAGTCAAACAAGATTAAAATCATGAATTGTAAATGATTTTATACAAAAACGATTAATGTATCTAGTCATATCGATAGTTGAATATTGATGATCTAGACTCGAAAGAAGATGTGAACTCTGTATCACTGGGTAGATAATCATATGAGCAACTGATAGAATAACTCTATGAATAGATATACTAAAAGACTACTTAATAGGAACTATATAGTTACGTTCGATTCAAGGTACACATTCATCTTTTGTTATCAGACTGTTTGATGAATTTAGATGTTTTCATACATCAAGAGAGAACTGCATATGTATCTTGTAATATAGACATTTAGTTGACTATGGACGATGTTAGAATATTCGCCAAGTTACAGACGTCTTGTGAACATTTCATTCTCGATTGTACTGACTGACTGATTTAAGTGGCAAAAAAAAATCTGAAAGATCACTATTGTCTGGCAACTAGGAAGAGAATTGTTTGTAAGGAATATTCTATCGTTCCTTAAGCATCAACAAATATATATATATATATATATATATATATTCGTGTCGTATAATTTTTAATACCCTTCTTTCTTTATTTACTATGACTAAGTATTTTTATTTTTCAGCTCAAATTAATATTAGTGAAAAAATCACAAACGTGATCTTCATTTCGTTTCTTCGAATAAATTCACAGCAACTATAGTTGGCTGAATTTTTACGAGAGAACCAAAATAAATATCTTAATTCCATGTTTCCACTAAAGAATTATTTACTTAAGTGGAATGGATAATCTGTATTTGTTTATAAGAAATTCTAAAATCTACCATGTAAAAATAGATGACACACACGTCAATATGTTATTTCAGAAAACTAAGTCGTTGGTACTATTTTCCTTTTTAAATTTTGAATATGATAGATTTTCATCGAAATACGAAACAAAAATCTGTCGTTCGTATAGAAATGTCGAAAACATTCTCAAAAAGATTTAGTTACTCTGGTTTCTGACATATCGAAATGATTCAATTATTTCAAACCGTTGTTTTCTAGTGTGTGTGTGTAAAATACAGATTGGAACTGAGCTAAACTCGATTAAGATTTTCATTCACCATTTATGACAAATTAATTATATGAATTCAAATGAAATACGTACAACAGCTAATTCAAATAATTGATCCGTAACTTCTTGATTCATAACATCATGTACAAATGAATGCGAAAGAAGATTATCGAGAACAAATAAAATTGAACTATGCAGAAACAAAAATAAGAAGGATTTTTCACATTTGTTTTTCCTATTTTGAGATAGTTAGTTCTTCTTACCCATCCTTATTCCAATCTTTTAATGCAGTTAATAATTTTAGCCAAAGTAATAATATTAAACGTCGAAATTTCGGATTATCTTCAAGCCATATAAGTAAATCAAGAATAGAAGCTGTTAGTAATTTTGTATTTGTTGATTCATCCGAAGGTCGCTGCGTGAGAAGATACGACGATGCTGTTTTTAATAAAGACATCGATACATCAGATGTATTCAGTAATGTTTTTAATGTAGACATAAATCTAAATGATTCAATTAGTAAAAAGAAAATTGATATCAAGCAAAGACAGTGTATCAATCAACTGTCCTATATATAGTAGAGTACATAGAATCTATGAAGGAACTGTACATTGGATACTTCTGACAAATATATGTACTAGTCTAATAACTTACTGAACATGTTCAATTAAATAATCACCACTACGTATTAAAATACCAGATAAATCATGAAGAATTCGTATGGCAGCTGAATATTTGCCATTTTGTACAAGTTGAAATAAATATTCAATACCTTTTTCAAAGAAACCAGCAGCACTAAAAAAAAAGAAACAATGACCATAAGCGTATATCGATTGTAAATTATAAACTAAGCATATATGTTTGTTGAAATGTTAGAATGTGTTTTGTTCTTAATACAAAAAAATTATCCTATTTTTGCAAGTTAAAAATATCATTTAATATGAGCGACAGTTTTACTTTACTATGCCGACTCATCATTTGAAAATTTCTACTTAAAATCGTATTGAAATATTCTGTTGCCTCATTGATCATGCAGAGACATCCATCAAAGAACTCTGCATAAAAATAAAATCACTGTTTTTTTATCCTTAATCTTTTTGCTTCATTCTCCTACAACGTTTTAAATTATAACATGTGACTCAAAGTTACTGTATAATAAACATTAGTTCTTTTTGTTGCAGGAATGTTTTAGGGATAAGTTAGCTTAACCACTTATGTATTGTTCCATCTATTCAAGTTTATCTATGATGAATCACTTCGTCGGACAGCACATTGAGACATAGTCAATCGATAAACTCTAACTTTACCTAGCACCCGGTTGATCAAGACCGAAAGATATATAATATGCAATAAGATTATGATACTGTTCAATTGCCCGTCGAATATCATTGATAGCTTCATCTGACATTGCACTATCAGTTGAATTATTGTGCCGTGTTTCATTTAAAGTAGGTACATGTTCTTGACTCATACTATCAATAAATGTGTCAACTGAAAGACATGATTGATTAAGTTGTAAACGTAGAACAGCTGTCCATATCCATTGATCAAGATTTATTTGCGTTTGTTTAGTAAAATTTTGAAGCTAGAAAAAAGAAAAACAATCAAGAATGTTTTGATTTTCTAATCATCGGATCATTTTTTACTTGTAATTGATTTTCTTTCGATGCAGCTGATTTATCACAATATTTTAAATGTAATTTTAATAGGATTAATGCCATTTCACAATGTATTGTATATGATATACAAAGTTGTCGTTTATCAGGTAGATCTTCCCAATTCATACTATCAATTAAATGAAGTCCTAATTGAAATGCAATTACAGATTGTGACATATCACTGAGCCATTTTTCAATTATTGATAGATCATTATCGTTTGGCATCCAAATACTCATAGGTAACGAACGAAATAATCCAAATAAAACTTTTCCAACAGATTCAATATGTGTTGACGATAGTTTCAATAGGTGACTGATGATTGTTGGTCGTAATGAAGCAAAATGTTCTAATATTGAACGACCATCACGTAGTGAATATTCACGTGATATTGGATGAAGACATGTTATATAAAAGATAACATTCGATATTTGACCAGATTCATCACCTGTTTGTCCTAAATTATGAAGAACTTTCAATAGTGATAAAATTTCACTCGGCGTCGAAGAATTTAACATTTGATCAATAGCTACACTTGTTTCAACTTAAAAATATAATATGAAAAGAATATTTTGCAGACAAAACGAAAAAGAGACATTGAACTTGTATGCATACCTGTGATTGGCTCATCATCTGGTATTGAACAAATAAGATGAAGTAATCGATATTGTAGTGATTGTGGAAGATCAAATAATGCAAATAAAGATAATAAACTCCAACGAACATTTCTATTAGAAAACAATGTTCCAGAGTTTGATATAGAAATTTTCGAATAAAACTTTTATTTCTACCTGCATTGTCGTATTATATTTTCAACTGATCGATAGATATAAGCAAAATAATGATCTCGCAAACGAATTTTATCATCGTATTCTAAATTTTGAAGTACATCATCGACATGGTATCGACATACATGAACACAATCTCTAAAATAATTTTATAAACATTTACAAATACATATATTTTATCTACTAGTTGACATTCAAATGAAATTTACACATGTTGATTCAATTTCTATGTCTTACATAATAACGTTATTGTTGAAATTTATAACTATTCCAAGAAACTATCATTCAAATCTTGTATAATCAACTTTTCATATCGTTTGATATTTATATAACATCAATTATTTTGACTGATGATGATTTGAGTAAATCTATCGAGCGAAAATTTTCGATTCTACTCGAAATGTTTAATGCTAAGCAAACAAATGAATTAACTACGTAAAAGTTTGATTTGAACTTATGCAAAGCAATTCATTCTTGTCAGTCGTAGATGATCTTTAGTATAATTGTCTAGACTCCATAAAAAATCTCAGGTTACAGTTATTGTTCTGCAATGTCAATTGTCAATGATAAATGAAAATCTAAATCGATTCGACACTTTTTTTTTGTATAGATTGAATTTCTCTCGATAAATAGACATCAGTCAAAACAATATGTTCACTATGTGCTTTGGATTCATTCAACTAATTATTTTTTAATAATTGAAATTTTCTGATTGAATAAAAGTTAACATCACTTTATTCTATGCATCATGAAAGAATATTGATTTATGAAGTCTAATGTCTATATGTCTGAATTCAATCAGACATTCATGTAATTCTTCTGGACGGTGTCTAGGGTGTCTTTTTTTAATGGTAAAATATTTGATTATCAGAATTTCATACAATCGATTATTACAAAAAAATTCATTCATCAGAGTTCTAGATAGGTTTATTACTGTTGGCATGAATACGAATGGAAATACAAGAGAAAAATAAGTAGGTACTCAATTGGAAAAGTACTCTATCTACTGAACCATGTAAATTTCCATTTCTGATCAATAGAAAATAGAAATATGGAACTGATGCTTGACTACATGATAAACATAATTGAACAGTTCAAACTCAATAATGTAATGTTTGAATTGTATTTTCAATTTTTTCTTTTTATAATCAACTTATGTGATACGACTATAGTTAATAATTCTTTCATAGACGTCTTAGTTACCTACAAGTCTATCGTACTCTGCTAAAGTTTTAAATAAGCCATTCATTCAAAAGACTGTTTTGTTCAAAGGCATCAGCGAACATTTTCGGAGTAATCCTCAGCTTGTTCATCGATGATAGTCTCTGATTTATATCATGAAGTAGACGAGAAGAAAAAAATGATTGTTGCTACAGACACACTTGTAAGACATTGCATAGTTTTCTAATGGTACTATTACGTTTTAATATTTGAGAAAACAAATATTTACAATAAGTTTACCTGATCATTTTTCCAATATGTTTATGAAAATTTTTATATTGTGAATCTGCATATGTATCGAAACCACAACAAAGTATTTCGACGAATAAATCCAACAATGCTAATATTCGTACAGTATTTTCATAGGATAAATTTTGTTGTTTTTGATTTGTTTGATCATTTAAACTGAAAAGTATTTTCATCAAATAATTTAAGTTAAATTGATTTAATAAAGCAATTAAATCATCTTCATTTAATGTATCCCATCGTAATAGTGCAGCACGTTCATGACCATCGGCATCAATTAACATCCATTGTTGTTGTTGTTGTTGTTGTTGAGTTTTATTCATATTTAATGATGACAATTGTGGTACGGTTTCACCGTTTTCACCTAACCAATTTTGTAAAAATATATCACGATTTTTAATTGGAAATAGAAGTGTAGCAAGGAAATGTGCAACATAACGTATATACATAGGTGAACAAAGAACATCGAATGATGTTGGCAATAAAAATCGAACGAAATTCGTTGCCCATTGATGTATACCAGGTGGACAACGTAGTACATGATTAATGACAAATAGTGTTTCATTATAATTTCCATAAGTATAAACAATATCAATTGTTTGTTGTAACAGTTGTCTTGTATATGTATAAAATAAAGCATCGCGTGTACGATAACGTTGAAAATTAAATAAAATTTCGATTGTATGTAATAATTTTTTCGTTGGCTTGTTTACTGATATTAAATTATGTATATAAGTATCGATTTTCATTTTATACCATAATGTTTCATACTTCAATGCAACATATTGTTGATATATAATTGTTCGTAAATGTTTTAATGTATCTTCAATTTCTTTGGCTAAATTCCGATCGAAATTAGCTTGTTCATATAATATTGAACGTTTTAAATAAACATTATCGCCACAATATGAACCGGATTCAATTTTTTCACATGAAAATGACCATACATGTGGTAATAATGCTGCTATTTTTCGTTGTAGTACATCGTATTCATTTGTTAACTGATCGATTTTTGTACGTATATCATAGAATGATGATATTAATAAATAAAATTCATCATCGTCATCATTGGCATTTTTTATATCAGTTTTATCGATTGTTATCGATGAACGATAGCGTGGATTATTTGTTATAAAACTTTCATGTTCACTAAGAAAATAGTCATCTGTTATGTTGATAAATGGTAAATATGTTTGTCGTAATTCATGTTGTAAATGTGATGGATTAAAATTCTGAATTGAATATGGATCATTGATCGTCGTTGTAGTTTCAATATCAAATGAAGATAATGGTGCTGTTGCTGGCGACCATAATGATAAATGAGGATAAAGAAAACTTGAACTTTCACAATTGATTAAATTTGTTGATGATGATACTTCTTCTGTCACATGACTACTACTACTAGTTATAGTTTCAGTTTGGTTATCATATGACTGCAAATATGAAAAGAATATTAAATTGAGTATGTCATATTTGTTTTCTTTGATTTAAACTGGAAAGTTTATCAAAGTATTTCGAAAGCTGCATTGATAAATCATATGAATACTCAATATATCTATGTAAACTGTAAGGTAGTATCTCACATATCATTTTAATCATATGACGAACATATTAAAAATCGTTAAGTTATTCAAAATGTTCAAAGTTCGGGTTTTGGTGGAACATGTCGAAAAGGAAACTGAGATATTTTAGAGTACGGGTTACTGTGTGTGAATAAAGGGTGTATACTAATCAAAGCAATCTACATCTGTAGTAGTACCTTTACTCATCCCCTTTAGCAGTATTTCAATAAACAAGACATAATTGAAGACTTTTCTAGAATATCTAATGGCGACTCAGCATTTTTGACTTTTTATGACATTGCTTTTATAATCTAACATGGTAATCTTTGTTTCTGAATAGATACGTTAAGAAAAGTCGACTATAAACTTGAAGATAGTATTTATTTTTGCAAGTGAAGCTGTATTATCAACACACTCTCAATTATTGAAGCTCTATGGACTCGTCGAAACATCTTGAGTAGTGTTCTCAAGATTCGTTTTCAAAATATCGAAATTGTACTAGGCGTCTTGCAATCTACAGTTAGAATATTTTGAAATTACATAGAAAAAAAAAACTCGATAAAATCAATGAGTTGAGGAAAACTTAGTTATCTACTACTACTTTATGTAATGATGCACAAAATACATGGAGAATTTTCGAGCATTGAAAATTTCATTCAAAAGAAAAGTTTAAAACAGATTAAAGACCTGCCCGATTAATGAATGTCATCGATAACTTTACTCATAGAAAACTAGATATCGAAACTCAACAAACTGAGGAGAAACCAAACATGTTACAATCTTGTACTAATTCCATCAGAGAACAGTCAATGAATATTACCTAGACTGAAAAATGACTGAACAGTCAAAAATACTTTCATTGGTATACATACAATTGCAACTTGGACTGTTTCATTATTGTTATCATTGGTCGTTATTGTTGATGACTCGTTGATTTTTTCAGGTAGTGTTATTTGTTCAATTCTACTATTGTCAATATTTAAAGCTGTATCTGATGTGACTTCATCAGAATTCAAATGAATGGTTGTTGGATGTTCCTCTGAATTTATTGTAATCTCTTGAGTAATCTGCTGTGATTGTGCGGGACTTTCTTCTTTGTTGGCAGAAGATTCTTCTGTAGTTGAATTTAAATTTTCTACATTTTCGTCGGTAGTTTGATTCTTCATTTAAAAAATAAAAGATAAAGCAACTTATTTTCTACTTGTTCTCGATATATAATAGAACTCTACGAAATTACTTGTCGTTCAGAAAAATATTCTTTTAAATCACGTAAACGATCTTCTAATTGTAATTCTTCATCGTTTACAGTTCTTTCTGTAACTTGTTTCTACAAATTAGAAAACTTTATTCTAAGTGAACATATTGGAAACTTTTCTCCAACTCTACCTTTGTCGAACGTACTCGTGGACGTTCTAGTTCAGCCATAGGTGGTTATTTTTAATGTCTAAAATTATAGAATATATTTCATAATTGATTGTTAGTAAAATAAAAACACTTGATTAACTGATTAACTGTATTATTCAGACGAAATAAGAAGAGTATGATAGCTTGGAACAAGCAGCTGACAATATACATTTTAATTGGTTAAAAATGATTGTAACGATAGTAGCGCTACCAATACAAAAAAATTAAGTTCTTCGGTGTTTTTTTTCGTAATTTGAGCGAGATGATCAATTCACTTGATTAAAATGTTCGATTTCTTTGATTCTCAGTCATATTATTAAGTAAAGGACAAATTCATATTTGTTCGATCATTCATTCGTCATTCTTACAATTTTTCTGTATTTTTAACCATTTTGTTGTTGTTGTTGTTGTTGTCTTGATGTCATTTGTATGATGAGTTGTGGAGTTGTGAGATGAGAGGAAAAGAAATATATCCTCTTATCCATCAAATAAGATTTCGAATTTCTACTCTTAAAAAGCAATTATTTTCAAATCGTACAGTTTTCATATTGTTACATTTAGATTTATTTTTATTTGATTTTTTTTGTCCGTACACGACAAATCACGTAACGACAACTTGAATGGCTGAAAAAAAGGCTGCATCGGGTAAAAAGTAGGTAGCAATGATTGAAATCATATATGACATGTAAACAATCGTATACTTGTGAGGGAGTGAAATAGTGCGATTACATTCACTTAATTGGGGTAACTACTGGGAAAAAACTGATTTGTTTTTGAGTTTTATTGCTATTGGTAGAGTTATTTTTTCATTTATTAAACATAACTTGTGCTCGTTGCTTCACTATCATTGAAAATTATCATGCAAAAGTCGAAGATAAAGTAGATTCATTATAATGACCTCTTACCTATGTCAATTTTCTTGAATATATTCATTAACCGAATCAAGACTCTAAGTAAGATGATAATAAAAAAGATTGCGTTTTAGTATGCTGGATATTTATTTTAACTGTTATTTTTTTTCTGATCCAAATAATATGATATTTGCACAAATTTTATAAGAGATTGCATGAAATACATGTAATCAATACGAATAGTGAAGTACAGTAACAAAGATGGAGAGCACGAATAGAATACGTTTAATAAATACAGTATAGATGCATACAATAGTTATTTTAAAAACAAGAGGAAAAAAAACATAGGACGTAATGAGTCACACGTACGACGTTGTTCTGGAAGTATCTATAGTTTTATTTCAAATGTATTCTATATCGATATTGACTTATATGAATATAGCCTGTCGGTGATATTCAAGTCAAATTCCAGATCGATGAGAGGTCTGATCATTAAAGTATTATATATTGCTACTGAATGAGAAAAAATCCATATGGCTCTTTTATTCGCCTCATCATAAACTAGTGTTTTTATTTTACTATCTACTGTACTTTCAAAAATATCCTACTGTTTGAAGATAGAAATTATTAGCGATGGGACTTCGAGATCTTTTCCGAAAATATAGAAAAGGACATACTAATACACCATCATCGAATAAAATTATTGAAACACATACACAGCCGCGACCGCTTAAACAAGATAAACTTGGTTTAACACCTATTCAATTGAGTGCTGAGACGTAAGTAAAGTAGATTAACACCTATGGTTAATTGAAATAAATAATATCTTTTCTATTCGTGTATATTCATTGAAACAATTGAAATATAATGGTTTCTTTAGACCATCGAATATCTCCGAAAAATATCGACAATTTCCATTTCAAACACGTCGCAATGCTGTTACCGATGAATATGAAGTATCGAAAGATTCATTAGGTGTTGGCATCAATGGTAAAGTACTTACCTGTTATCATCGTGAAACAAGACGCAAATGTGCATTGAAAGTACGTTCGCGTTTGTTGCGTGAGGTTTTTAGTTTTGATTAAAAGATATTACTTTTTATTGTAGATCTTAAAGGATTCGGATAAAGCACGACGTGAAGTTATTCTACATAAAAAAGCTTGTGAAGGATGTGATTTTATTGTTAAAGTACTTGATGTATATGTATGTTGAACATTTGTTTGATTCTATACGGAGTTGAATAATTTTATTTTTATTCTTCGAACAGGAAAATATGTATGCATCAAATCGATGTTTATTGATAGTTATGGAATGGTTTGTTGAACTAAAAACTAGAGACGCTTTTCTTGTTCTGTAAAAAGACCTAACAACTTTTTATTTTGTTTCCCTTAGTATGGAAGGTGGTGAATTATTTAATCGAATTCGTGATCGACAAGATAAACCGTATACAGAACGTGAAGCAGCACATGTTATATTAATGATTGCCAAAGCTGTATCACATTTACATCATATGGATATGGTAAGATAGAACTTGGTTTCAATAAGTTCTTTTTTTTAAATTGTGTTTTCCTGTTTTGTTTTTGTAGGCTCATCGTAAGCCATTTGCTTCCAAATTACTTCTATATGATGAATTTACTTTATAGGTGATCTTAAACCTGAAAATTTACTATTTACGAATACAACCGATGCTGCCATATTGAAACTAACAGATTTTGGATTCGCAAAAGAAGGTATGTGTTCATTGAAAATAAGATTGATTGATATGTAAAACATTTGACTTTCCTTTGAAGGAAATAATGAACAGCGACCCCTAAATACTCCATGGTAAGATGCTATTTTATTTATTTTTCTGTGTTTTTTTTATTTTTGTGCCTGTCATTAGATAATTTCATAACTATAACTATGGTTGAATCGTTTTAAGAAAGAGAAATCTACAGAATACAAATATTTTTCTAATCGATGAAAATCATCCAATACGCCAGTGCGTTTTTCTGAGGTTAGAAAGAATGTCCTTATGATCAAGGTCAATCAATATTGAGTACATTAGAAAACAAAACCGTTTTTATACCGACTGCCTTACTCGGTGTTTATTACAAAACGCTAATCTTTGGTTTTTGATGAAAGATTTACGATATAATCCAATATGAATATGTCTCAAAAGATTTTCCTACACAATGTTAAGTAGAAATATTATATGAAAAAGACTCTTGACTTTGTATATTTTTTTCTTGAAAAGCAACTTGCATGAGAATTAATGTCAATTTTAATTTATTTTTCTACTTAGACAATATGTATTGATAAAGGAAATAGAAAAATTAATAATGTTTTTTTGTTTTGTTTCAAGCATTCGATTTTAAACTTCGTCTCAGAATGATTTCTAATGACATTTACAAAAGCGGATGCAAGAATTTGGCAGCTTGCCGAATGAGACATTGCAATTTCGAAGTTGAAATCCATAAAGGAATTTACTGCTACAGTTTCTCGTTGAACAATAAATAGTAACAAAACAAAAATGATATGGTCATAATCAGAAGTCGAAGAGAAACAAGAAACGAAATCTTTCTGAAATTTCCCATGAATCATCGAACAAGCACGATTGTAATTAAGACACAAGTGAATCCGTTGAAAGATTATCGTATTTATGGTGTACTTGATGAAAAAAGAACTTTTCTTATCTTACACTTTTTACCAGGATGACAAGATCTATTAAAATTTTAACCTTTCACTCTGTTTCACCTATCATTCATCTTTCTTGCAATAGAAACAAATATAACTGTAATGCACTCATTTTCTTTTGTCTCAAAAAGTAAATCGAAAGTTTTGCTCTATTATGTAACTAGTTTTTCTAGTTGATATTTTCAGTAGAAAATGTTGATTCATTTTACTTTTTTCTTACAGTTACACCCCATACTATGTTGCACCTGAAATATTGTCCAATGATAAATATGATAAAGTAAACAAACATGCTTTGCTCGAAAAAATAGAACACGAATGACATATCAATTCTTACTTTGATTTTCTTTTTCAAATGTAAAGGCATGTGATATATGGTCGATGGGTGTAATAATGTATATATTACTGTGTGGTTATCCTCCATTCTTTTCAACTCATGGCGGTGCTATCAGTGCTGGAATGAAAACAAAAATCAAAGCTGGTGAATATCAATTTCCAAAAGCTGAATGGAAAAATGTTTCACAAGAAGCTAAATCGATAATACAGAAAATGCTTACAGTTGATCCAGCTTCTCGTGTTACTATCGATTGGATTCTTCGATGTTCATGGTTCACAGGTACAGTACCAGAAACTCCAATTGATATACGACCAATGCTTGATGCTGAAAATTTCGAACAAATGCGCGTATGTTGAAAATTTAAAAAGATTTTCTGTTGTTTTCTCATTTGACATTTATTTCTTTATGTTTTTTCTATTTCAGGTTGAAAGTAAGTCTAGTATGAAAAAGAAGTTCTTTTCTTAAAAATATTCGTATTTGTCTTCAGTTGCTGCAGCTAATCATGCTCAACGTCGAGCTGATGCCGACGATGATGAAAATATCAATCATCTTGCACCAGAAAAATCACGTATTGCGAAATTACGTGCCGCTAAAAGACACCGACAGAGTGCTACTGAAAACGTTCCAGCACCATTATCGCAAATCGATGAACGAGATTAAGTTTTCTTTTCTTTTTTCTTCGTCTTCTTCTTTCGTACCATTGATCAGTTTGTGACGTGTATTATTATGCCCAATTATTCATTTCAACATTTATTATTGTGTGAGCATCTTTTTCATAGAGATGATTATTGACTCTCTGTGTAATTTTTGTTTTGCTTCCTTTGTTTTCTGTTTATTTGATCAAGCAATGTGTGTTTGTTCTAAACAATTCTTGAAACATATACTCGTCTTTTTTTTCTTCGATCCTTTGGCTATACATGTTCCTATATTTTAGAGAAAAATATTGAATTCATAATATGTATTTGAGAGAGAAAAATGAAATAAACAATTGTATCTATGCGGATATGCGCTCATTTCTAGATGTTAATTCATGTTAAAGTACTCAACAATCCGGCATTAGCCGAAATTCAATTGGACGTAAGTTTCATTTATTTATGAATTATTTGTAAGTAATCAATCAATCAATTCAAATCTCAGGTATCTCCAATTGATACGATTCAACAGATAAAGTCTCGCCTTTCGGATCAATTAAATATTCCAATAAATCAACAAAAATTAGTTCTTAAGGGTAAAGCATTACACGATGGCTCAATACGAGACTATCAAATAGTGGATGGTGCCAAGTTACATTTATTTATCTCAGCACAAAATTCTACAACATCAACTAAACCAGTTAATAACGCATTTCTAAATGAACTTCATTTACTTGCATCAAAATGGATTCAAAATCCAAATGATCGTGAAGCATTTGTGAATGCTTTTCAACGCGTAAATAATAAAACGAAGACACGAATGAGTTACTCGAGAAATTGATTTTATTTTTATGTTTATAGGAAATGAAAAACACAATTGATCATCTCAGCTTAGACGATATTGAAAAATTATGTACTGATCGAATCAATCAAACTGTTTGATAGTGTATTATTAGTTTTTCTTTTCTTTTGAATAATAAAAAACATCTGTATCAAGTTTAAGTTCTTTTTTCTCGTGTCTCTTCATTTGATGCATAAAAAAAAAAAACCTAGATAATATCTATTTATAGATAATGCGATCAGATGACGGATTGTACTTTGGTATGGACATGAAAATATTTCAAAAGAAAGTTTACAACTTTCTTGGTATTGAAAAAACGAACTTTGAATTAATAGAACAAACATTGGGAAATATTTTTTTTTCTTTTTTAAATATAGAAAGACCCAGTCGTGGTTGGATTTGTTTTGCCTATCATTTTTTGGTGTAAGTAAGTATTTGAGATACAGAATGTATTTGATACATTGAAAAGAAAAAAAGCATGAAAACACAGATTAAAAAAAAAGGAATTTTTATAGTGCTAAAACAAGACTAATGAAAATGAATATTCGTAAGTTGATTTTGTTGTTAAAGAATGCGTTTTCCTGTTTGTGCATGTTTTGTGTAGAACTTGCTATTAGTTTTTGAATGATAAAAAAAAACATAATGAAATAAAGTTAAATGCTTTTCTTAGATTTCTTATCGTTCTTTGCTGTTTGGTCATCGGTGTTATATGTACCATAGGTGAATATGAAGAAAAAATTACACAAAAATTTATCTATGTGGTAAATTTGAAAACATCGGATTGTCAGGCATGGTTGCTTTTGTATTTCGTATTCTAGGAAATATATCTGGTGATTTTCTTTGCATCAGAATATGTCGTACGTGTATGGTCAGCTGGATGTCGTGCTAAATTCAAAGGTTGGATTGGAAGATTTCAATTTATGAAAACACCCATAAGTTTAATTGATTTATTCGTTGTTTTTGCTTCATCCATCGTTATTGGATTTCATATTTCCGGTCGCATTAGTTCAACAAATCCAGGTAATTAAGAAAAGAAAATTGAACGGATGAATTCTCCGTACCTGCGTCAGTTCCAGTTTAGC
This sequence comes from Rotaria macrura, assembly GCA_900239685.1. Classification (NCBI taxonomy): domain Eukaryota; kingdom Metazoa; phylum Rotifera; class Eurotatoria; order Philodinida; family Philodinidae; genus Rotaria; species Rotaria macrura. Next base: position 97,130 of record OENT01000126.1, read on the forward strand.
AACAGATTTTACTGAAGGATAAAATAGTGTTAAATGAAAGAAAATTTTTGATAAAAATAATCTATCTATGATTCGTTAGTACCGACGCTTCACGGCCTTGTCTGTTCTTTTTTAATTACAAGATATTTCTATGAATAGAGTTTTGTTTAGCGTTATCTAACATTTTACGTTTATTTTATTTGTTTCAGTCATGGCTGCATCGCCGGCACTTAGGTAACAATCATTAATTCATTGTGCTAGATTCATTGAACTATTTAAGTTTAGAATAATTCGTTTTTTTCAAATTTTACGCATGTTACATGTTGATCGTAAAGCACATTCGTGGAAACTACTACTTAATGTTGCTTATCTTCATCGAATCGAATTAATTACAACAATGTATATGGGTTTTATCGTACTTATTATTACGTCTTATCTAGTTTATTTGGCTGAACGAGATTATATTATTGATGGAGTTAAACCATTCGATTCGTATGCTGATGCACTTTGGTTCGGTATTGTTACAGGTAGGCAATCTCATTGAAAGATATAATTATCGATTAAAGTTTCTCAGTTGCTACAATTGGATATGGTGATCGTGTTCCGCATACATGTAAGCTACAAGAAGAGAGAAACAGAAAAACTCCAACATTTATTTTGTCTATGAAAATTAAATAGGGGCTGGACGAATAGTCACAGCTTGTTTATCTATGATTGGAATTGCATTTTTCAGTTTGCCAGCAGTAAGTTAGTTATTGACTAACTCTATTCCATAGTATTATCTTTGTTTTCCATTCGTAGGGGATTTTAGGTTTGTGTATACATGAATGATTTTGATATAATGGACTTGTATTTTATTCAAGGATCTGGCTTTGCTCTACATGTTCAACAAAAAGAAAGACAAAAAATGTATCATAAACAATATCCAGCTGCAGCACAATTAATTCAAACAGCATGGCGTATGTATGCAACAAGTCGAACACAACAAAATAATGCTACATGGCGTTTATATAAACTAGTTGATCCTACTTTTGGTTTGAATATTTACTTTCTTCATCATGAGCACAATTAGTTTTTATTTTTTTGCAGCTGATAAAATAATAACAAGATCACATAAAAGTTCAATTGTTCGACGACGATCTACAGCTCATAGTTTAGGTAAAATTTAATTTTGACGTTTCTGTTGTCTGTTTTTTGACTAGGATATAAATTTCCATTGTAAAAAGGTGATCAATCTCCATCGGACAGCTTACCATTAACTTACAAGATAGGAATGGATCAGTATGTTTCCTGTTTATCAAACATTGTATGTTGTGATTCGAATATTTCTCTTTTTTTGTCTACCACTTAAGTTTACCTGAAAAATTCAAACAAGCTATTCGTGTGATGCGTCGCATGAAGTTCTTTGTGGCGCGTCGAAAATTTCAGGTAAATTCTACGATAAAATTTTTCTCGTTCTTTGATGCATACTGTTTTCCGAATAAAGGAAGCAAGAAAACCAAGTGATATGAGCGAACTTGTTAAACAAACGGCTGAAGATAATCAAGCGTTAATGATTAAATTAAAAGATTTACACCGCAAGTAACAACATATTTAACGAAATCAATCAATCATTCATTCATGTTTTCTTATTTTTCTCAAGACTTGATTCTACACTTGGTTTTGTACCTTCGTCACGAGATAATGCGATATCGTCACGTTCGAATCAAAGTAGTTTTGGATCTCGACATCATTTCCATCGACGATCTAGTCAATCTCGTAGTGGACCAATGACCGTCCTGGAACAGTTAAACTTGTTTAACGAACGTTTATCGCAAGTTGAACAACAAATGAATTCGATGACAAATTTATTACAACGTATTGATGATCGAATGAACCAGTCGAATGAAACTAAATGAAGCAAACTATAGTGAACAAGGAACATGATATTCTTCGTAGTCATACTCGCGTTTACGTCTGATATTTACAGTCACAGTTCATCGGTTTTTTGTCGTCTTTTTATTTAATTCGTACCAATTTTAGTCTAGATTTTTGAATAAAATGCAAATATGTGCATAGAATCAGAAAGATTCATTGATTTTAATTGATATATTTGATTAAGACTTTGGTGCTGAAAACTTTCTTCGATAAGAATACATTCTGCGGTGAAAGCTCTCATCGCGTTAAACAAAAGTTTCTCATGATCATATACACAAGATACAGTGTTGCTATACTTGAAATGAGTACAGATTGTTTCAAAATTGATAGTATCGAATAAAAATTAAAAGTAGGTTTATCATTATTACTGGAATGTGAACTTCAAAAATTAAATAAATTAATTGAATATATTGTTAAGACGAAAACTTGAATCTTAATTTCTATGTCATTGCTAAGTCAATGCTTTCTTTTATTGTTAACGTAGGAAGTCATTTATTTACTGAATAAGGTTTCAATTATCTACTAATGCATATGAATAAAATACATTATTTCATTTCAGATTATTTAGCATCAAACGATTGTCTTAAGAATTTTAAGTGTGTGTTCTTAGTTGTCTTTAATCGTTGACATATTAAGTGAGAATTATACCGAGTCTACGAATACGTCTAGATTTTTCTTTTACTATTCGTAACTCGATAAGTCAAAAGATTCATGAATTTTTCTCCATATTCATATCGTATGTGATTCGTTTTTTATTTTAAATTCGCACAAAAATATTCATCGATACATGCTACATTTATTTTACCATTCCACGAAAAAATACATCAGCTTTCAGAAGGTTTCTTTTTCGTAAAATATAAAGAATTCGTAAAGTATTGTTTGTCGATTAAGTGATTTTCATTTTCTCAGGAGTTTTCTTTGTGTAAACAAAAAGCTGAAATGAAATATTTTACTATATGATAATTGCCAATTGAATAGATTCTATTACATATTAAGATTAGAATAAAGAAGTTTTACACAACGATTAATGTTAAACACAAATGTGATTGATAAGATAAAAATACAAGTTCATAAAGATTGGAAATTTAACATGTGTATTATATAATAGTGTATACAATCAAATAGTTATCATGAGATAGAATTTAAGGTTGATCCATACATTACTTGTTGATTCTAATATCAATGTTTTTGCGTACCTTAGTTGTGAATGATTTCATGATAAAGATTAAAAATCAACTCAAAATACATCAAAGTATTCATTACATCATTTGTACTGAATCTTTGTTGTTATTTGCTAAAGCATTGTATCAAAGGGCATCAGTTGATTCAACATGAAAAAACTGTTGGAGACAATTATTTCATTATCTATATGTTTGCTGAGTCAACTTGTTTGAAGAACTACGATACCACTATCAAAGATGCAAATATTTCTATCACATTTAAGGAAAAACAATCATGATGAATAAGACGAAATCATTTTAGCTCGGTAAATTAATTTGTCTGCAGATAACTGAGTGAATGAAGTTTATTTACTTGACGATGTTTTCGGATTCAATATATAACGATGAATAGAGTAATATAGAATAGATATATATGTCGAATGTAATGGACGACTATCATGCAGACTTCACAAATGACATAATCAGTATAACTAAGGAATGATGTGCTATCGATGATAAAGACATTTAACTAAAGGAGTCACACATTTCAAAGATATTTCATACAGGTTCGTCAGATATCAGACTAATGCAAGTTTATTTTGTATCTCATTCCTACTCTGTTATTTTTGACGTTGTGAAATAAATCAGAATTAATATTCTACTAGTCATTGAAAAGATAATACCTGGTGAGAAAAATGACCAGGAAAACCGACGAAAATGCAGTAAACCTTACTCAAAAAATAATTTTCTCAATTATTCTTCTTGATATTGTTCCTATGGAAATGGTTCGCGCTAGCGCAAGTAGATTTTGACAACGCTATTCATACAATGTACAGTGACTCAAAAATAAAATTTCTTTTATCTTTAAATGAATGTGTACGTAGAGCTTTGCAGATTATCAAAAATTTTACAGTACAGGTTACAGGGTACCAGTAGCGTTACCTGTGACCTGCAACTAATATTATGTAATAGATGTAGTAAACCTCTTTCCAGAATTATTTAGCAAGAAAAGGCTAAAACTGATAGTGAATTTAAAATCAATATAGATTAGTCTCAAATGCATTCAATAGATATAATAGATATGTACTTTCGTAGTATATTTGTTGTGTTTATGAACACGTACAATTAATTCTGTTGTACCTATATTACTTTTCTGATTTTCAGCTTTATTATTTTTATTCTTTTGTCCATTATTATAATTATTTTATCATCGGAAAGGATAAAGACATGTTGCACTGTCGATAACATGCTCTTGCATATATTCTCAAGATGATCATTATGAATACCTTCATATTGGGAATTCCTCCTAGTTCGGCTACATCAGAGCGTGTTTTTAGCTCATTAGGTAGAATATTAGAGAAAATAAGACAATTTTTAAGTCCCGATATTGTTAATGATAAGAAATATTCGAAATGAATGATTTCGTGGTTTTTGCTTTGTAATTGAAATAAATTGAATGAAATTGCATAATATAATCATCTGAAAAGTTCGAATTTCTCTCAATTATAAAAAACTACAGGGTATGCGAAAAAATTACAGGGCAGCTTAAAGGTTGCCAAAATCTTGTAACCTAAAGCCCTCTATGTGTGTGGACAAGTAAATAATTGCGCATAAGAAATCGTTTCATTACAGGTTGACTGTTATTGAAAAATAAATAAAAAATTCAATACACCAACTAAACTAGTTTTAAATCGTTCAGTTTTTCGGTGGTTCTTTACTAGATGTCAAGCATTTTGTCGGCGTTGAAAAAGTCAAAATGATCCATAGAATCAGGTATTTCTCTATTGAATGTATTCCAGTGATCTTTGTTTTTATTTCAATAGCTATAAGTCAACAGAAAAAAAGTAATCTTATAATATGTGAGAAGTCTCTCGATTGCTTTAAAGATCACCAATAGCTTCTTCTCTATCCATTATTTAAGATGATACAACAAACAATACTATATGAATATGATTAAAGGATTCATCGATTTTAAACATGTATAGATAGTAATACTCGTAATTTTTGTATGTTTTTATCAAAGCTGCTAGTAAGCAACTTGTTTCCCGATTGGATATGATTTCTAGTCGGCGGGCGAGTCAACGTCGACTGCTGTTTCTGATCTTTCAAATCCATCGTATTGTATAATTCGGTATTAATATACGATATTTACTTCAGCTACCGACTTCAATTGCTTCTATGAAATAGATTAGTAAGTCCATGGAAACAATCGCAAATAACAACAAAGAGATAAGCATCATCNTGCTGAGTCAACTTGTTTGAAGAACTACGATACCACTATCAAAGATGCAAATATTTCTATCACATTTAAGGAAAAACAATCATGATGAATAAGACGAAATCATTTTAGCTCGGTAAATTAATTTGTCTGCAGATAACTGAGTGAATGAAGTTTATTTACTTGACGATGTTTTCGGATTCAATATATAACGATGAATAGAGTAATATAGAATAGATATATATGTCGAATGTAATGGACGACTATCGATTGCTTTAAAGATCACCAATAGCTTCTTCTCTATCCATTATTTAAGATGATACAACAAACAATACTATATGAATATGATTAAAGGATTCATCGATTTTAAACATGTATAGATAGTAATACTCGTAATTTTTGTATGTTTTTATCAAAGCTGCTAGTAAGCAACTTGTTTCCCGATTGGATATGATTTCTAGTCGGCGGGCGAGTCAACGTCGACTGCTGTTTCTGATCTTTCAAATCCATCGTATTGTATAATTCGGTATTAATATACGATATTTACTTCAGCTACCGACTTCAATTGCTTCTATGAAATAGATTAGTAAGTCCATGGAAACAATCGCAAATAACAACAAAGAGATAAGCATCATCAATGCTTTTCATAAAAGACAGACTAAATAAAAGTGATAATCCTTGTTTTTCTGTTTTAAATAACCGAAAAAATAATCAGTCATGATAACAAAAAACAACGCATGATAAAACATATAATCAAGTGTTAAAAGAGGTATACTCAATAATGTAGAATATAAAAGTTAATAATAATACCAAACAAAGATGTTAACATTTGATTATTCAATAATTCCATAAAATGAATTGCAAACATAAGGTGCAGTTGTTCAGGATCGAAACTAGTTCTTCTGTCAATTAATGTAAGTTCATCAAAATATTACATTCAAATTATGTTCCTGCTTTATTGTGGACCCGTTGAATAGATATAGCTGATGATGTAAAATAGAAATTTTCATATTTTGACAAATCAAAAATGAATCTTATCTACGATATGTTACGATTCGTAAAAAAAATCGATTCCTATAATAGATGTCTATCGCTTTGACAAGATATTTATAGGAAGTTTTTCACTTTTTTTCTTCGCCTTTTAAATTTGTATTCATTGATGGACTAATCGGAAAAAATTTAATTCATCATGATGAAAAACTGATCTTTATATAGCGAATGTCCTATGATAGACTTTACGAAATGAAACGCCATATAGCTGATAATAACTACGAATATTCATTGATTTATCACATCAAACCTTTCGGTCTGCTTACCAGTCTTCAGTGTTTAAAATACTATTCAAAATGAATTCCAGCTACTGTTATCTGTAATTCCAGAGACATTGTCCATAAAATAAACATATGAATTATTAGTACATGTGTTGCGATGGATGTCTCAGTTTATCTTTGTTTTTACCTTTATTTTGAAAAGCTAAACTGTCAATGGATTTATCCATAGATCCACATTAATTTTCACCGTATTACCGATGAATTGTGACACCTCTAAGTCGGATTTTTCTACTTAGGACATCGATTTTCCTCATCATATCCGATTTTTCACAAAGTACGTGTTCTTTTAGCCCTAAGCACATATCTCGGAATATCTATAAATTATACATGATTGGAATGCGAGGAAACTAGTTTCGATTTGCTCGATCGAAACCCGCATATGAGAATCGAATGCTTAAGTGATTTTTTTCTTAGTTACTGAAAGCTACTTACATACTATTGTATCGTAACGCATTACAACATACGAAACTAGTGTACTTGTCGAATAACCATGCATGCACTAGAATTGTATTGGTATTTTGACAAAAGAATTTCGATATCTGGACTCAAGACATTGTCATAGATAATAAGATATGCGAAATTTCGAATAACTAAGAGATTCATATCTCGTAAGAAATGAACACTTATGTTTACTATCAATTATGAAATTTTGTTTCTAGAAAATGCAAAGTTTCATAGAACGATGACATTTTTAAATAGATCTTTTCCGTGGGTACGCATTACTCACATGGTAGTAAGATTTCATTAGGATGAAATCTGATGGTATGCATGCCGAAATAGAATATCAACTCAATTCGATCCTATATTTTAATTATCATTTCTGTTTCAATCACTGTCGCGTATTCCATAGAAAACTTTAAAAGATGCTGATGAGTCTATTGGATAGAAAATCGTTGCACCCGATGATTTCCATGATCGACGACATAAAGATTTCCATATATGTCGAATGTTAGGCCATCGGGAACTTCTAACTGATTTGCTTTATCTCCTGCACCATTTCTACCCGCTATGATAATACCATGTTTTGCTCCTTTCTGCCAACGCATTACTCGATGATTGCCCTCGTCTGCTACGTACATTGTGCTCGATATATCGACGAACAATCCGTTGGGACGCCATAGTTGTTTGAGACCATCCCCGTAGCCATGACCACCAGCGACGATCATTCCTTCTGTTGCACCTTTATTCCACTTCATCACGCGATGATTGAATCGATCCGATACGTACACAGCCTGTTGTCGATCGACAAAGATGAAAGTTGGTGAGTTGAGTTGATTGAGACGAGACCCTTGCCCATGACCACCAGCCACGATAGTTCCATTCGTATCTCCTAGGTGATATCGTCTTACTTCATGTTTTTCATCATTAGAGATGTAGAGATATCTGTGATCATCCATGGCTAATCCACAACAACTTAAGTTATCTAAGAGAATTTCACCTTCGGTAGTATCACTACTACGAGGCCATCGTAGAACTCGTCGATTCCATCGATCACAAATGATGAGACTATCGGTTTCTTTATCAAGCAAAACATCGAATGGCCAGTTCAACTGATTCAATCGATTTCCTCTACCATTACCACCAGCTATTACGTGTCCAGTCGAATCACCTGCCCTCCATTGTATGATACGGTCGCATTGATCAGCGACGACTACTGTTTGATCATCATCAACAAAGATACCACACGGATAGTATAATTGATCACTGGCATAACCTTTTCCATGGCCTCCTGCAACAGTAATTGCATTGTGTGACCATCGGGCATTGATTGGAATTTTAAGCATCCCTAAAAATTAACAAAATTAAGAAAAAAAACGTTAACAATCGTTTCCTTCAAGGATCCTTCTACTCGGCATGGGTGAAAGAAGCACTGATAGTTGAACCTATATAGTAAAAACACTCGAGATTATCTAACTTATTCATAGCATTAGAAGGTGCCGTCAAAAATGTCGATTCATACATTTGAACATGCACAAAAGCTCTCGATAGCGAAAAGAAATTTCAAAAATCTAGCAACATTTTCTATTTTTTTTTTCTAAATAACGGTGACAATTTCTATAAGAAAGAATTTCTCTGAGATCTTGTTAACAAATTCTTTTCGATGGAAAACTTCGATTCTTCTTCTTGATATTTGAAGATGATATTCCACCGATGCCAGCCTATGAATTTTTCCAAGTCAGCAATCAATTTAGCACTCGGACTATTTTCCCTTTTAGAAGAAAGGTTCAGGTTAGAATTATTATTTGAAAGTTGTGCGTAGAAATACAACTTAAAGGAAATAGTTTTGTTGCATTCAACTTTTAGATCTATGGCTACTTCATTTTATGATGACAGTATATTAAAAAATGAATTTTCTTTTTTGTTTAAAAGTTCGAAGATTCGATGTACTAATTTCAGGATGCATATCTTCGTGAATTTTCCTTCGGAGAACAAAGTATTCGTATAAAAGCTATGTGCACAAATACTATAGGTTCCAAGAAAGAAGTCGAGGGTAGTATCCCTATGCCTATATACTCTTCAATCAACCCAATCTTGATCATTTATGCATTGTCAAGAGTGAACGGGTGGTTAACAGCTGCAAGAATGTTTTCGTTAGTGAAATTTTTAAAACTACTTCATCCACGATCTTTATCATGCAAATTTAGTAATATTGGAAGCAAACTATGATCGACGCGAGGAAAGAAGGAGTTACGATAAGTAGGATTCGAAATTTCGTTATCAATATCAGATAGATGAATATCATGAGATTTATGTTAAGCCGTATTTTATGAAGCCGGAGTGGAGAATTCGCATTGAAATTAACGAAATCTAGTAATGTCGGAAATAGATAAGGAATATATTTATGATTTTGTTTGAAGAATGTACAACAGTAACAATAATAAATCTGTAACTGATCTATGCAAGTACTAGTTAATGAATGACGAATGTATTAGCAGGGAACGCAGAAAGATTCATCAAAATTCTAACAAAGATATCGTTTCTGATAAATATTGGGAGTATAAGAATATTTTAAAAAGATATGACGGTGACTATTTCATATTATGACAGTGTGAGAGCAGGATTGAAGCAATATCATAACGTAGTTGAAGTTTTATGAATGATATTTCATGAAAAATATCATGATTAAACGCAAGAATTGTAGCTATTAATCCGAAATGAAGATTCTAATTAGAAATAAAGAGCAGTGAGCTATAAGAAGATAAAAATGAATAATAGACTGAAACGATTGTCCAAATTTTCGTCAAAACATTGATTTTTTCTCATTCCGATAATAGGTTTTGAATCTTAAGACTGGTACCTTTTTCTTGAAGGGAAACCAATAAATGAAATGTTATGGATGACTGATCTGATACAGATATTACTAGTGATTTCTCGTGAGCTTCTCGAAAAACGTTTATTTACTTCAGATGCAATTCTGACACAAGAACTATGTGCGAATCTAACGAAAGCCGTAAAGACGAAATAACTCCGTCTTGGGCTAAGGTATAGTTGATCTTGTTTTCACATCGGACTGTTGCAAACTTTCCGGATCTATAAGTGTATGATTTTACTCATGATGATATGCATTTGCCAATGCAAGTTTCACTCTATTCTGAACCCATAAACATATCCTGAATGGGCAAACATTTAAGCAACAACACTTCAAGATTTGACATGATTTACTTTATGTACAAAATATAAGACGACACTTTTAACGAATGAATTCACATTGATTATGTGTAAATCAAAATTCATCTTGCAGATTATACTTTTTGCATTGAGAGGAGAAGTTCTAGGAGAGTGTAGATTTCTTTGTGAGTCCTGATGCAATGAAATTGTCGATGCACAATCCTACATACAAGTACATACGCTGATATTTTTGAAATATAGAACGCTTACATTGCGAACGCAGTTCTCTTCATTCCTTGAATCCATATAAGTATGAAAGTTCCTTCGATTCCTCAATAGTTTCAGTAATTTTTGTTTCTTTTCACCGATGTATCGCTTTAGAAATTGAGACATTCGAGGAATGCACAGATTTTAGACAATTTGAATCGGAATAACTCATATTTACTAATCGAACATATGGGTAAACCACGCACCATTTTAGAGATACAACCTTGCATTCAAAATAGAAGAAATTCAATCGTTACACTTACCAGGTGATAAACTTATTGAACTCTTACTTAGAAGAGATTTCGAAAACTTCAAATTTGAAACATTGTGGGTATGATCAAGTTCTTCTGATACGATTGTTTTCATATTACTTGAATTAGGTTGACTAAGTTCACTTTCGCGAGGACTTTCAGAAGCTACGACAACTGAAATTTTGCTTATAAATGATGCAGGATCTTGTTGTAACCGAACAGTTAGTGGTTGACTGAGTTCTTCTGTTAATTTCGTTAAGTTTTTTTTGAATCTATTTAAATCGATTTCATCGAATTCATTTTCTTTTCGACTTTGCTTTAATTGTTCAGTCAATTGCGACAATTTTTTTTCTATTTCCATTAAATGTTTACTTTTATGGTCATTTAATATTTGTCTACATTCGATTGCGGTTTGTTTAATTTTCTTTATTGAATCTTCTTCCCATTTGTCTACTTGTTGTAGTAAAGGAAGTTTTTTTGGAACTTGTTTTTTTTCTACAAGTGTTTGCTGAAATTGGTCACGCTCATTTTCAATTTCATCAAATTGTTTACCAAGTGTTCGACGATGTTCTGCCAAATGATCAAAACAGAAATCTCGCGAACATCCACCACATTTATAAGCGATTTTTTCTTTTCGACACATAGAACATGTTGCTCGACTATTTGCTATTGTCTTTGCCATGTATTGGATATGTTGATGACAAGAAGCGTATGTTTGCTTGGGAACGTGAATGACAAAGTAAAAAACAATAAAAATGTGATGTAAATGCGTGAACGCATATACCAACAAAAAAAATGTTTCAATGTCAATAAACATCATGTAGACGTACAGAAATTCGTTTCAATCTTTTGTTCGTAAAAGCCTATTTCAATGTAAGAGTTGGTGAATCATATGAATTATTTGTTAAATTTTGATCACAATTCAGTTTCTTTCATGTTTTTTCTCTTCTTCAGTAAGAAAAAATTGATTGTACTATTTCGAGTATAAATCTCTTAATGTTCATATATTGTTAACATTTTTTAAGTATGACTGATGTTTGTGTAAACAACATAGTTGATAACTAGCAATGAAACTGATATGCATCGGAAACATACTGTTGATGCTTGTTCAAATAGTTCGGTTAGCTTGACTGCAATACTGATTCGAGGATCATTGTAATAAGCCAAAGAAAGTATGCTTGTATGAATAGTACACGTGATCGAAGTGTGAAAAATGATTTCTTTTCTATTCGTTGTAAGTTTCTAGATACTCAAAACCTATCAATTCTCGAGTTGTAGAAAAAATTTGCTCGTTAAATATTCATTTTCTAACACTTGCGTTGTTGCAACAATTTGAAGTTCAATGAGAGACTTGTCAAAGACAAGATTACTGTTTAGTAAATGTTTTTCGAACTGTTGAGATATGGTATGGTAAAAAAACATTATTTCACATGCTACGATTCTTCTACACTTCACAGATGTAGTCAGATCACTTGAAGCATGTCATCGCTTGACGGTAGAACTCGACTACATCATTTGTAAAGATTTGAGCTGAGTACGAAACACAGTCTGTTTCCAAAAAAAAACACCTTGATTAACCCAGATACTCGATATTGAAATAAATTTGATACGGAATACGTTGATTTGCTATTTAAATCAAATCAAAGACGATTTGTTGACAGATATAATAATTCAACAACATTCTCTGTGCTTGATATGATGTCGTACAGCTTACTCATGTACTGGTTTAAATCTGAAGAAAATCCATTGTATTTACAGAGGAAAAGTGTTTATTCGATGTCGACTATATACGACTAACCAGTTGACTGAAGAAACAAAGTTTTTGATGAACAGAACATGAAAAGGGCATTAAAATCTTCAGTAAGAAGGTTCGACTTCAAACTTGAGATAACAAGATTATCTCTTATTACACTCTCACTAATTAGATAAATTCAGTCAACGATAGTTTTAAGTTCAAGTAGAACCAGACAGAGTTTAGAAAATATCGATTTTTTACTGGAAAAGAAATTCTTTCTTTTCAAATGATCACACCGCTGAATAATTACATGGATTGCTGTTGATAATTCCTACTATTGATGATGATCTGTCGCCTGTCGTCGTTTTGTGTTCATCTCGTTCTCATGACAATGAGCGAAGTTACTATGAAATTATACAACAACGATGTGAGAGTGTGACTTGTAGTTGATTGAAGAGTTAATGCTATTATTTTTATATTCGAATTCAGTTCCTGTCCATGAAGTGCAATACGTCAACTATACTACTTCGAAATCTGAAACAAAACTTATGTGAAATTTACAACAGGTTTCACAGTCTGTATATGCTTTGATTCCATCACGGTACAATGAATGTCCAAAACATCTAGATTTTTCATTTTTTTCTGACTACTGAAAATATATTTAATTTCAAACAAACGAAAAACTTCATAGCGTGCCAAAATCAAATCAAATTAACGTCATCCTAAAGCCTTAGGATAATTCTGTGATGCCATAGTGTACTGTTTAATTAAACATTTACTAGACATCAAAGAGACGTTAAATAAATGTAAAATTTACTATATAGATATTTTTCGTTTCACCAATCTGTCTATTTTTAAATAAACTAAATACAAACATGTAATAACAAGAACAAACAACATGAAAGAGGTTTTTTCATTCAAAAATATTATTTTCATAATGATCCAGTAAGTAAAAAATATCTTTTTCTTTTTCATTTAAATTTTCGATCATGTCAAAATTAATATGTGATGCTCGATAACTATCAATAATTTCTTTATCAAACGATGTTATTTGATAGTCAATTTTATTAATCATTGATTTAATGATATCGTAACAAACAGAATTTCTATCATCATTTTCATTGTAATAATTTGATAAATTTCTATTGAATCCACATGATATATATCGTGCAATATGCGTTGTAATTTCTCGATGTATTAATGCATCATAATGCATACCATCTTTACAGCGATGTTGAATACGTTTACGAACGAGATAATGAAGATCGATAACTTGAAAATTATATTTTTTTGCTAATTCAGACGAAAACGTATTTATGTCAAATATTCTTATGCGTAGGAAATTTTTCTTTTCTGAACGTGTTTCATCTAAAACGCCACGAGCATCTTTTGAAAATGGTGTCTACATGAAACGTAAAGAAGAAGAAAAAGAAAGTAAGAATCTACGTGAAATTTTCAAATTAGATCTACTGCTGTAAGCCAAATAATGATTGTTTGCGATGGAATAATTGAACGTATGGAACGAAAACATTCTTCAAGTAGTTGTGCATAATCTTTTTCGCTATTTTTTTCATATTTTGTTATATCCCATATAGCTTAAAATTAAAAAAACAAATGATCATCGTTTTTTACTTCCATGGAAAAGAACTAGAAGGTTAATTTTTACCAGAATTAAGAAGAATGACATCTGGTACAATAGATTTATTTTCTTCGATTTCACGTAATTCATTTCTCATTTGTCCACTAAAACATCGTGTTAGAAAAACAAACTTGATTAAATGTGTATTGGTTAGGTAACAACGTCGTTCATAATATGATGTGTCATTTGTTTTTTTATCACCAGCTAATAATTGATCATTTAATGTTAAAATGTCATAATCATCTAATTTAGCTCGTAATTCATCGTTGGTCAATAAACGATTTTGTCCTTGAACAAGTAAAATCATATCTTTATAAATACTAAAGAATAGAAATAGTTTTTCTTTTCAATATCGTTTGCAATGTTGTATTGTTACTAACGAACGCATTATTGAATCGCCACAAAGAAGAATATATTTATTTTTTAGCAAAGAATAAAGTGTTTCACTATCGATTAAATCCATGCTAAACGAAACAAAAAAGTATTAATCGTAAGTATGTATACGATCAAGGCTTTTTTCACACATACACATATATATATATATACATACTTAGCTGAATTTTCTTGCCGTTCTTTTCGCGTTGGTCCAATAAATGTTCTAGTTGAAATATATTATTCAAAGAGATCACTACTTGTTTATTTGATTTACATAACTCTAGTAATGAAGAAATGTATCACACATAAATAATTACGCTACGGTGAATATTTCAAGTACTCTGTAGATTAAATTAAGATGATCATGATTCCTTTGTATGGGATTTGCTTCTTACAATCTAGTCATTTTCATTTCTCTCCATTCAAAAGATGTAGATGACTCAAGTTCAATACTATCAAGATTGATTTTAGTTTTAAAAGAAACTATTTGACGGATTTTTAGTCTTGTACGTATCAATCTTAGGAGTTTTAATACGTCATCATATGATAATGGAAAAGAGAAGAAAAAATGTTCACTCTTAAATATATGGCTATAAAATACATTTCATAACTACTAATAAAAATAGGAAGTTTTCAAATATTTCTCGTCTACCTAATCATCTAGTGAATACTACTTTCTTAAGACGACTTGTATAAGTATAGTTATAACTTTTTATACATTTATTCAATGCATTTAAAACATGTAGCTACGCGACTTATAGAATGACTAATAAAGAGAATATGATGGCTTAAAGGAGTCATGGGAAAAGTGAAAACTCGAATGAAAGATCCTTCAGCAACTTCAAAAAGGATTTTTAGATCAATGGGCGAATTTCTGTTGTGTCGGAGAAAAAACGATGGGCATAATAGACGAAGCTTTTATCGATGTGCCGAAAACGTTTTGATCCAACAAAGTAGTGGAAGCGTAAAAAAACAAATAAATGAAATGAAGCTCTTTTTCTTTTGATCAAATAGACATCAAATATCAAATCTTATAACGCCAGAGTGAGATGTTTTTAGTCTATTTTTAATATGTATGTTTATAAAATTAATTTTTTTCTAATTTAAAAACCAAAATCAAGAAGTAGATAATGCAATTGCGTGAATCGGCTTGTTCAAAATAATGTCGCACTTCGCTAATTAAGATTTTCAACAAGGTTTTCTCGAGGTAGGCATATCCAAATACAGTGTCAGATACTAGTTGTTTTGGTAATTACGAATCTGACATTTTTACTTTAAAACACTTGAATACTGCTTCCGCAGGCTGATTTAAGACTGTAGAAAAGTTGTATTTTGAATTTCTTAACCAAGTAGCTTTTGCAGAAATCCTGAGGGACGTATACGATGAACAATTTGATTGCCTACAAAAATGTCCATTTACTTTTTATTCTAATCCCTAAGGATAACTGCTAAGTTTCCATACAGTTTCCAATTTACTGTACAGCAAATAGACTCCTGTTTTGATGTAGCAACTTGATTCTTCCATAGAACAATAAATCTATGGCAGTGAGCTAAATGAATCAAAATAAAATATTTTTGCGAACGTTAGTTGCCTCTGACTTGGTCGAAAAAAACTAGTGTAGTATAGCGTTAGGTTTCGACAAGCCGATATAATTTCAATATTTCATCTAGATTTATATCGAGATCTCCATGAATCTGTGCAGTACTGGAATAGAAATATCTGACGTTACTAAAATGATAAAAAAGAAATAAATCAGGTGTACATATGATCACCACCAAATATTTCGTTTCGAAAATGGGAAGAAATTAGAGTGAATGCAGTATAAAAGTATACACATACATATAGACACACAAGAAGGGATTCTTCTCTTCATCTTTTCTTAATTCTTCACAGAAACAACAAGCCAAATGGGTATGTGAGATTCAGACTGATGAAAACAAAATACAGTAACTATCTAATTCAAAAATAAATAGATGCCTTCGAATAAGTAAAATTTCAACGGGCAAAAACCTACTAATAATAATTACAGGGGGCAAATTTCCAAATGAAATGGACTTTTGCACATCTGTCGCCCGCTTGGTTACGCCACTGGATAAAGTCATTACTTTCTACTGGACTAAGTGTCAACAATCATAATAAAAAGGTACAACACCGAACACCTAATAGCAGAAAAGAACCTGCAACAAAACAAGCCTATTTACCATAATTAAACCCGAATCGATCGAACAGCATAACTACTGTGGGCGAGAAAGCTAAATCCAAAAAGAGACCGATCATTTACAATTCATCACCTTAGAGAACACTAGAATAGAGTAACGTTTTCAGTATCATTGCGTTGAAACTGTTCCCTATATACTGAGACTTGAAGAATATCTTATACTCATGGCAATCAGAAAAACATCAGCAGCTGCCAACACTGAAGCAAAAACCTACGGCTACACAACCTAGCCCTTCAGGTCACTGATTTCATAAGAATAATCGCCAACTTCAACATCCTATTGATTCAGTCCCCAACCGAAAAAAGTGCGATTGGCTGAATTCGTAATCCACGAAATTTTACCGCCATGAAGCTTTGTGGAAAAATTAGGCGTCTAACGGATCCTTTTAGATTTTTAGAAGCTAGGTTTTATGAGAGGTCAAAGAAATCGCTTTTCGCTCTTTGTGAACTACTGAACACATGAAACTAACTCAAATCCGCGTATGAATGTTGTTTTAGTAGAGGGGATGAACACCAGCTACGTAACCTGTTCTACTATAATTAGTCTCATTGAGAACTGAATTGGTACAAAGTTTTAAGGCAAAATTCGGAAATCGACTTTTGAATTGATTTGAGAGGACTTCCCAGTGAAAACATATCAAATTACAAAAGATTTCAGGGGATTACAATCGGAATTTTCTGCGCCCCAATTCAAAATATAATCGATTGAAATCGTCGAAACCAATGATAATTAGACTTTTAATCAAACAATAATCTTAAAAATCCGATAAAATGGTGATCAAAATCATATCAAATCCAGATCATATGATTTAAATCAAAATTTTATCGGATTTTTAAGATTATTGTTTGATTAAAAGTCTAATTATCGTTGGTTTCGACGATTTCAATCGATTATAATTTGAATTGGGGTGCAAAAAAGTCCGATTATAATCCCCTGAAATCTTTTATAATTTGATATTTTTTCACTGGATATCACAATTTTTTTTAAATCGATAGTAAAATTTTGATGACCTCAAGAATGAAAGCCTGAAATGCCAAATTATTTGAAATTTTTTCATTGCTTACTAAGATCTATCAATTGACGATAAACCTGATCCAAAAGCAACTTGACACCTCGATAGGTTCTCTCGTCAGCTAAATCCATTTTCAAATACTAAATTAATAGTTTGTGACGAATATGCAGATATCTGACTAAGGCAAATCTCAAAGTCGAGTTAACATTTGTGATAGAAATTCACGAGAATATTCCTATGTATATATAAGAGTTTGATGAAAAGTACAAAATGCATAGTATTTGAATAAACAATAGAGATGAAAAAAATTAATTTTTTTTATAAACATTGTAGAAATTTTTGTATCCTTAGTCAAGAACTTATTTAATATTAAGACTATGTTCTTTCGATATAGTTTTTCGAATTGTTTCAATTATTAGCTGTTGAAAATACTTTAAATGACGATGAATATCAGTTGAATAATCCATAATTGATGATATGTCGTGGTCAATTTTTGATTCTGGTATAATGAACGAAGTGTAGTTACTAAGACTAGTAGTACTCAGATTTCTTAATCTTAGCTCTTGTTCTAGATCAAAGGCAAAACGATAAATATCCTAGGAAGAGAAAAGGAATTAATTTCAACATGAACCATATTTTACATGATATTACTTTCGATTGAGCAACGATAAAATTTGTACATAAATTCTTTTTAATCTGTGTAACTATAGATTCCGATGGTGTAAATGGATTGAATGTTTTATCGATAGGAAAATAACTAAATGATGATTTAATCATACAGGAAATTCATAGACGAATGATATTTGTCAAATCTAACATACGGAAGACATTTCGGTATTGAATGATCTTCAAATGAAGCTTCAATGTATAATATATAGCGTGCGAGATTAGTTTGTTGGTCATTATCAAGTATATTTATAATACAGTTCATATCTCCATTACATGTTAAATAGAGTACTTCGATAAAAAACCTTTCAGAATCTGTTTTAGCACTAAACATCGTATCAAGAAATGGTAAACAACAAGCAGAATTGGCTGCTCGATTTATATATCCGGGCAGTTTTACATTACAGAGACGCTTAGTGAATTCATTCGCAAAATGATTACAACTAAAACGTTTTCGAAAAAAAGAAGATTTAAATAAAGATTTCAATTCCATTTAGAAAAATGATTACTTATTATACAAAAGATGATAAGAATTACCAGTAAATATTTTTCCTAAATCTTTTAAAATTTTGCCAATCGTTTGTTTATTTAGTTTGGTTTGCCCTATATCAAGTCCTTCTCGATAGATGTAAGCAGCAGTTTTAGGTATAGTGGAAATAATACCAGAAAATTTGAATGGATGAGCAACAAATGAATGCTCTTTACCATAAACCTCAACAGCTGTATGATACAGGCCAAGACCGAGAATTAGAGAAAAACGATTAACACGTTCTGATATTGAATAGATATGAAGAATAACTGGTTCGAAGTCCATTAGATTTGATTTATCATAAGACTGTTTTTTTTTGTTATGTCAATTATCGTCATTTGAAGAATCGGATGTTTGACTAATAATTCTTCTCATATTATTCCATAAAATTATCATAAATGAACTATTAAATTTGAGTGTAAGAAAAATCGTAACTTAGCAACAAATGAAAAACAATAAAATAAACTAAGCCATCAGTAGAACAACTCGAATAAGCTAATTAAAACAGTGTTCTTCTCTTTTATCAAGTACCTTATACAAATGGTAGATGTGACGACTTCATGACACAGTATATAAAGATTTTTTAATTATCGACTATTGATAAATGAACAAATGTAGTGGCAAAATTTTTCATAGACATCTTCAGTATGTTTCATTCTAAAACATTAATTGAGTATAGCGATTGAATATTTTTGAAACTACATATATTCTCCCATGACTTTCATAAATTTGTTGTAGTTGTTTTAAACAACAAACACTGCATCGTTTCTTAACACATATGCTTAGCTTTATTTTCTTTCTAGGGAAACAATTACAAACTATTTCGTTTTGATTGAAAATTTAATTTTGTCCAGTTGATAACATTTATAAGTGTAGAACTCGTACCGATTAGTCGACTACAAGTACAGATGTATAAACATGACAATCTGATAAAAATAAATGGTCTCCATCAAATTCAATGATCGATCATAAATATGATTGTAAAGATAAATGCACTCTGAAACATTATTGATGTAATGAGAAAACGAAGGTCGCTCTTTCATCGCTTAGGTGTTATTCAAAATTAGGCAGCCCTAAAAATCTGAAGCTAAAGATGAAAATGATTGTTCTTGTAAACGATTGAAAAATCGTATTCAATAAATAGTATAATCATCTAATTGTATGCTTATAATTTCTCGGCATATTCTAATTTTATTCAACTTAACAAGAAGTATCTATTTCAGTTTGCTGGAAGAAATAACTATCTAGCTGACATTCAAATTCTGACGATACCAAGAAAAATTTATTATTAACCTGAACTTCAACTTGGCTAATAAGATATACATGTCATAAGATTGTAATTCATCATTGAATTTCAAGTGTTTATGCTCTTATGTTAACTTGAGTATCCAAAAAAAAACGAAAGATATGATTATATATCAACACTTTCTCAAACATGATACAAAGATAAACAGCATAATTGTTTGCATTGAACTATTCAAAATACATTGAAGTATTGAAATGAAGTTTTCTACTGTAAAAGTACGTTAGGTTTTTTAAATAAAATTCTAAGCGTTTATCCAATCAAAGCTTTATTGCTTTCTTGTACTTCTTTATATTAAAATACACGCACACACACACACACGCAAACAAACAAAGAAGAAAAAATAGGATACTTTCCGAAGTCGAAAAAGAAAATGACAGAAGCAAAATTTTCATACATATTGAATAACTTGTAAATAGCTAGCACATATTATTTAACTTATCTCGAATGAAAAACGAAACAAAATGTTCATAGTTATTCAATTAAACAAGAACCACCAATTATAAAAAATTAACTAATAATACAATCCTTTTTTCTTGATCCATTAGTTGATTTTTTCTCTTTTTTATTTAATATCGTTGGTTTTTTCATTCGCAACGAATTGCTCTTATTCTTTGCAGCATCACATTCATCAACATATGTAATTTTTGTGCCATAGTTTGTTGGTTTTTTTATACGATTTCCGTGAATATCATATTGGCAATAGATTGAATCAAAATCATTATCACTATCGGAATCTGAAGATGATGATGATGACGATGATGATGATGATGAAGATACATAGTATTTTTTTGCTCGATAACTAGTCGTATTTGTTGTTGAACGTGGAATTATTTTTTCTTTTTCATCATCAACAAAGCGGACATGGTGCTGTTTAGTAAAACGTCCAGAGCCATTCAATGAACGTGAACGTGGGAATTGTGTTGATGTTGACGTTGTGACTGTAGAAAATGCAACAGATTTCGGACGTGATATAGGATAGAGTATTTCGTTAGTATCGAAGTTTTTCGAACGATCTTTTGCTATCGTTGAATCTAATAGAGTATCTTGTGATACAAGTGAATGATTGATATTATTTGAATTTATGCGAGATGTTCGACGACTTAAATCTGGTAACGATGAACGTGATGATTTAGATGTTGAACAACGTGCTATTTCAATTGTTGCACCATGACGATCGAGCTGTTCAAGATTTAAATCATTATAAAATTGTAGTGGCTCACGTGAACGACTGTTCGTTGTAAATGGTTTATCTTGATGACGATTTTTTAATATCGATTCAGGTGACGATTGGTACTGAATGAATACTTGTGGTTTGTCTTTTTCATAACTTGAACTTACAAAAGAAGATGAAGAATAAAACCAAAATGTTCGAATGAAAAAAGTTCTTTTCGTGTTCTTACTTTGTTTGATATTGTTGATGATGATTTTTAAATTGTCGTGTACCTGTACCATCGGATAAGTATCCATTAGTATGATCACGTTTGTATTTATTCATATTGACACCATCAGATATATAGCCTGTTTGTTCTTTTAAGCGACTAGATAATGTGCGCAGATTTGGTGGTTGTGGCGGATGAAATGCTTTCGGCCGGGCAGGAAGAATTTTAACATGTGGATAATTATTTGAATATTTATATGAAGTTGGTATGAGATCAGGACTTCTATCATATTTTTCTTGTTGAATCGATTTCTTATGATTGAAACGATTATTACGTTGTAATGCGCAGTCATTTGAACAAAAAAGTGCACCATAACGAGGAAAAAACGCACGATTTAAAAGTGGAATACGACATGTATAACAGTAAAAACATTCTTCAGTTGCATGCCAATGTTGAGATTCATGTGCCATTTGTGCTTGATCAGTTTCAATACGTTCACCACATGTATCACAATATTCAGCATACATTGTTTCAAAACATGTTAGACAAAACGGTTGATTTTGTCGCATAACATAACGTTCGCCGCCCAAACGTTTTTTGCAATTGAAACAAGAAAAATGATCCATATGCCAACTGTAACCTTCAGCTTCAGTGCATTCATCACTGAAGATAATCTAGCATAGATGGAAATGAAAAGAAAATATAATTAGTTTGTATCGTTCGATGTAGTCAATCTGATACAAGAAGATTATTGCTATCATCATCATCATCATCATCATCATCATCATCATCATTCTAGTCAACAACAAACGTCGATAATCTATTACTCAACTATTCTCAATTCGTGTGCAATACTCGGGAGAGACATACAAATTGTCTAGTCCGACTTCTAAACATACATACTCAACAAATACATATACATTCATGCATGTATATATATATGCTTGTATACATGTATACATGTGTATGTATACGTCTGACATGTCAATAATACAAATACTTGAAATTAGTCATCGAGAATGTATACCTTATGTGAACGTGATAATAGTCTTGTGTTCATATGTATGTATTGTTAGAAAAAAAAAAGAAAGAAAAAAGAGGCAACTAATAGTATTTCATTGTTTTATACATGTAAATGCCTACCTACATTGTTATCTATGGTGATTACATAATCAATTATAGTTTCTTTTTTTGTTGCACGACAACTGTTCTATCGACCTATTATTCATTCTCATTGAGCAATCATCTATCCGATTTTTTTTGTTTCTCTCTAATAATTTGTGCAATGCGTTCAACATACCTCATCACATGCTGTACAACGTGGTTTATATAATTCAGCATGATGTCGACCACAATAGATTAGACCGTCTTTATGAAAATAAATTAAATTAACAAGATATTCTTTGCATTGTACACAAGTGAAACATTGTGGATGCCATATAGCATGACGACCAGCTCGTTCAGCATAAATACCTATTGAGCCTGAATCAATTAACTGTTGACACTAGAATAAAAATGAATGTATCAATGGTATTTACATAAATATATAAATATAATTTTCATTGATAATATTAAACATCTGTTTATGTCTTGTCTTATATTTATTTATTATCATCTCTATTGAGGTATCTGTTTTTGATTTCACACTGAGTGCTATCGATCTAATAAACAGCAAATGTCATGCACACTTATTGTTAACCAGAATCAGTGAACTTTACATGAAAAAAAAAAGAGTAACGAACTTTCTCTTTCTTTCCCATGATCTTAATTGAACTCAATTAATTAGCTGATCGGTCGATAGTGACTTTCTCTTGCATCATGCTTCATCGAGTTTTTGTTTCTACAGTCTAAGAGCTCCAATTTCACTAGTTAGTTCTGTCCTTAGATGTCAAATTTCGAAAAATGATACATGTTCTCTTTAGTTCTGTCTGTTAAATTCTTGTTTCGTAACATGTATTTGTACAAGTATACATGTATTAATCTTTTTTTCTCGAGGTGTAACATGAATGCATACGAAAAGTATCATACTCTTCAACATACCCCACGACATAGTACAGGAGATTGTGTCAGTGGTAATTGTTTAGCGACACCGCGGCCAAATGCATTATGTCGTTGTTGCTCATTAAATGTTCGTAATTCGTTTTTTTCATCTTCAGTCAATGAACAGCAATATTTAGGATCGGAATCTTGTGGTGGAAGTTGTATTTCAAGCATTTTCTGATGAAAGAAAAGAAAACTAATGCATTGAAAAAGAAATAATTAATCAATAGAAAAAGTTTACTGTTCGATATTTTTCACCGATCGAATTCAGAAATGGTACTTTATCTTCGGGAAAGCATTTAAAGAATTGTCGAACCTAAAAATGAATAATAACGACGAATGATTCACTTTGTTTTCGTTTTTGATTTCATTGTTAAATCAGATATACCTGTTCGGCTTTTAGGCCCGACGGGCACCATGCATATTCTTCAAGGGCACACCCTGAATCATCATCACTAGTTGATGAGCGAGAATGCTGTTGTTGTTGTTGTTGTTGAGGAATCATTTTCTTCGTTGTCGAATATTGTTTCGAAGAAATCAACTGAGTATCAGTACACACGCTAAATAAAAGCAGTAAATGAATGAATACAAACTATCACAAACAATTCATCATGTCTATGAATGTCTGTACGTGTGTACGTCTCGTCCCATTCTGTCGAACAAGAAAGAAGGGAGGGAAGATAAATCTCTGTCATTTTTCATAAAACATAAGAGCGAAAATGATGTATATACTACTTAATATCAAGATAACATTTGGAGCTTTAAAAAAATGACGAAAAAAAAAGAGGAAAAGATGAAATAACAAGTGTTACATTCATGATGTGTTTGTAAAAGGCCAACGCTACAACAATGATTTACCCGGTAAGACAACTGCCAAGTTTCAATATCAATGCAATAGTCATACGTTCTCTTCTAACTATATTGTACGTATCTGGAGAAACAAAAAATGAAATATGACAGCTTTAGTAGACGGAGTGGGAAAAAATCGGCAAATGAAATAAGATAATTGGATTAGCGGTTGACTCTACCTTGGGCGTGAACAGATAAACATTGTTCAAATAGCTTGCATACATGCGAAATGGTTTACAATCATCAATGTTAAGTGCATATACGAGAAAAGCTAATCAAGCGGAAATATGCAAGCAACTTTCTTCTCTTTTTTATTTGACAAATTTTTAACTATTCATACATATGTATATATGTACCGATAGCACGAAAAGTTATGATGATGCAATAATATGGGAGAAGACAAACAGATGTGGTCTCTCATCGATGAGACAAGTTCGATATAAATAATAGAAATACTACAAAAACACAACCATATGAACAAATGGGATAAGTTTCTATCATACATATTTAGCTGTGCTAGATGATGAGAGAGAGAGAAAAGAGTTCTTCCGTGAGAGGCAATAAATGTGAATAGTATATGCTTATCAGAATAGAGAGTTAGAAAGAGGAGAGAAACAGAAAGATGGAAATGAACAGCAGCGGTAGCGACAGGGAGAAAGGCATCTAATTAACGATAATAATGCAACTTTGTTACTACATATGTCTACAATTGCATGCTTGCTCAGCTTGAAACAGTAGATATTAACATGAAAGAATTCGTCCTTAAAATTTTTTCTCTTTAATTAACTATGATAAGAATATTTGAAAATATAATTTAGATGTGAAATTCCATTTACCTTTATCAATTACTGTCATAGTGTGAATATTGAATGTTCCTTGTCTATTTCTTTTTTTGTAATGTTCGATATGTTAATAGAATATTATGATATTGAATGGGAAAAGAATGTCTTGCTGAGAAGTGAACTGAACGTACGTATGATACAGAGACACAATGATATTCGTTCAACGGCGGCTGTCCTCTCCACTAGAGAAGAAAGAAAAATTATATGACGATGGTTTGCCTGCAATTGCAATAGCTAGCTACTGTGCAAACATCAACCAAGAGTTAGGTTGTTGGCGTTTGTTTCGTTCTTTTTTTTCTCTTTTTCGCACTTGCCTCCTTTCAACTGTAGTCGCGACAAATGAATATTCAAAACTTTCGCCTTCGCTCATCAATTCTACATGCACGAGCGACGTAAGAGAGAGAGAGAGAGACAGGGAGGATCACCATAGGTAAAAGAAATGAAATCGATCGATAAAGATTGTTCAATGAGTCCTTTTCTGATTTGTGCAAACATCTGCCTAAAGGCGTATTATGCATATGCTATGACGATCATCCCAGTTTGACATATCTCGCACTCTGATCTACTTTAACCGAATTTTATTCGTATCGATTTTTTTTATCCAACATGAATACTTTCCTCGTCATCAGTTCTACTTAATCAAAAATAAAAACGCATGACGACACTGTTTCTTTTTTGTGTGTTATCATGATGGACGGCAAAGACTACTATTTAACTTATATACATATAGGTTTTTCTTTACTTAAAATATAGTGTAGTGGATTAAGAGGGCGTATAACATGTCATTTTTACATATGGACGTAGGTCAATACGATGAAATACTTTTATATACGAACAGAGGGTGTGTGTGTGTATGTGTGTGTAAATTTACATATTAAATCTGATTTATTTTATTGATTTGTTTTTTCAATGTCGGTCAGTGACGAAATTTTTTCTATTGTGAAGCAGACATACCACTCTTCGAAGTAGATGTAAGAGTTGTTAAGATTTGTAATAAATGTATGTTGAAGTTGATAGTATGTGTTTTTGTTTTAAGTGAGAATACATTCAAATGTTTGATTCGACAATTATTTTTTTTTCAATCGTAAGAAAACTTAGATGAATTCTTTATTCTTTACATAAGCTTTGATGTACTGTATGCCTACGAGCCAGATGGTTATCAATTATATGCTGTGATTATCGAGAGTATTTACCACTATATTGATCATTTAACCATATGTAGTTATAAACGTTACCTTGATACTTATTGTTGATTTAGAATACATATATATATATATGTGTGTGTGTGTGTATGTATTTATAAAAGTAGTGCACGCATACAAAATCGTGTGAGAAGGATTCAAAGCAGAAAAAATAAGATTAACTAAATAAATAGACATGTGCAATCATCATGACCGATCAATTCATTAAAGAAAGAGATAAACATATTGTATGGCGACAAGATTGACCGATGGATGACTTTATAGTAGTGGTAGAAACAATTCATCATTATTAAGATATTACCAAAATAGAAATACTACAGAAATCTTACTATAGTAATATTTCTTGTCAAATTATTATAATTAATTGTTCATGAAAAGTAAAAAGTTCCATGTTAGATTATGATTTATATTAGCTTCATTGATTGAAGTATGTACGAGAACATATGGTAGATAAAAGAATGTTCATTGAGATTGCATGCATCTGATAAGCAAGGACGTAAAGTACTCGTTTTCAAATATTAAATTTTTATTCAATTAATAAAACCTGCTCTTTCAATTGGATAAAACTGCTAATTATTATATTACATTGATCGTACGCGAATAAATTAACAACGAAGTAGAATCATATTTATGTTCATTCGTGTAGAACATTAGTTAAATACATCTTTGAACTTCAAAAAATCGAGAACTATGTTTTGAAAATTATAAAGAATGTCGAATTTCTATTGAAATATGTGAAAATCTAAAGTCTAAATATTTTTCTATAGACTTAATTGCCAGCGATTAGTTATTACTTATTGAAATCAATGGTTTTTTTTAATATCTTGGCGAGTCAATTTTTTCGTGGAAAAACTGACAAGTACACTGAAATTCTCCGTGAAATCGACAACATATAGACGTTTTGAATTGTTAAAGATAATTAATGCAGAGCTATCTGACTTGACATAAGTTGTGAAATATGAACCTCTGTTCATGAATTACAAGAAACTCAAAGTATAAATCTTTTTTTCTTCTAGTTTCAATCAGTTGTTTTGTCTATGAACGAACGATGAAAGGGAATAATTATGTCGAGACATACATTTTTTTAATTACTGATGAACAAATCAATAGTAGATAATCATCGGTGAGAATTTTGAGTATTTATGCTTGTTAAAAAAAAATTTCCGATCGTCCAGACAATCGTGCTGAATTCAATAAACAGCATGATTCTTTCATTTGTTAATCAGAAACATTTATTGATTATCATTTTCTTCAATGAAAAACAAATAAACAAAATCATAGAACAACATCTTCCATTTCTTGTTCTTCTTCTTGATTATCAATTGTTTCATTTTCTCCTGTTGGTGTTGTTGTTGCCGCTTCTGATAATGGTTGTTCATGTTGTTGATGATGAGTTTGAAGTTTCGATTCATTTCGTTGTAATATTTCTCTTAAAGCCATAGTCGCATACGAAGATTTCGGTAACGAAAATGCCAAAACTAATCCCATGTATTTCTTTAATTCTGATTGCAAATCTATGTATACAAAAAAAAACAGCAAATATAAATAAGGAACAAAATAGAAACCTAATTTATGATTTACTATTATTATGATTCATCAATCGATCATAATCACTTTGTAAAGGATCTTCATTCATATTATCATAATAGATAATACGATAATCAACTTGACCAGGCCGAACAATAAATTGTCTATAGTTTCCTGGTAAACTATAATCTTTAATATGATATTTCATTTGATCGATATTCATTCCATCTTCATTTAATAGATCTCTATACCATGAATGAATATCATTCGATGGATATTTTATATCATAACCAGGTAATGGTAAAACAATTTGTTCAAGTTGAATACTATGTCGATTATTTTCAGTGACATAAGAAACATTCGTATCATTATTAACATCATCTATATAAAGATCACCAATAAGTATTTCAGCACCATATGTTAATAAACGTTTGGACACGATTTTATTCCATATCATTGATTGATATGCATGTAAATAAAGTAGACGTGTGTTACGCGGTATGGATGAAAGTGCTCCAATTAAATTTGATTGACCTTGCTTTTGTAGGCCACGAAGAAGATCGACTTCAATCGAACGACGATATGAAATTGTTCCATCAAGTATTGTGTTTATATCATGTGTTTCATTCCATTGTTTTAGTAAATGACGAAGCCATTCTTGTGTTATTCTTTCATCATAGGCTAAGATAGCATCAATAGCTTGAGACCAATTATGTTGAAGTAAATATCTTTAAGGAAAGAATATTGCTAAACAAGAAAACAAAGAAAATTAAAACATAATAATTTACTTTCCAACTGTTTGTGTTGCTAATGTACGTGAGCCAAATCTTTGTAAACCAAAATAATTAATGAATCCTTTTTCGATACAATTATTAATGCAGATTTTAATATTTTCATTGTTTTCATGTGAAATGTTTCTAAATAAAATTGAAAGAATCAAAAGTATTTTTGAAATATCTCATAGTACGTAATTACCGAATAAATATTTCAAAACGATTTCCTTGTAATTGTCCAAGACGTAATGGATTTTCACATAATTGAAAATTTCCTACTTTTACTGATGGTAAACGTTGATTAATATTCTTAAATTTACTTGGTAGTACTCTATAATGAAAGCAAACAATTAAATTGTAGTTGTAGTTATGATTTATTTTCTTTTGTATCAATGTACTTATGAATAGTAACTTCTTGGCATGTTTTACCACGTTTATCTTTTATACCAGCATATTGGAAAAGCGATGTATTCATACTAAAGGGAAAATGTTCATGATTTTTGAAATTGATACATGATTTTAAGAAATTAATCGTTATACAGAATCATAATCTTAACCATTTACAACTTCTGTGACAAGAACACAAACTATTTTGTTCAGTTTTTTTTATTTAATATGCCATAGAACATCCATTATTATTTTTAACATTATCATGTTTTACTAGGAAGTTTTTTTTTTTCGTTTTAAGTTCACGATAGTTTTAGTTGTCATTCGTTCTCATATTGTTATTTATGAACTTCAAGAAAAGGATATATACACGAGATACCAGTTTCTACAGATAGTGATTTGTTGTGTGCTGATAAAATTTTGTTCACAATTGAATTACACATGCAACTAAACGAAGAATTCAGATTTTGCGCATGAATAATTCGATGCTGATTGGTTTATGATAATGCATGAAAATAAATTAATACTCCGAACAGACCTAGGCTCGTAAAATAGATTCGAAAAATCGTTCTTTCAATTTTTATCGTATCCAAATAAATAAATTAAGTATGAAAATTTCCGTAGAAGTTGACTATGTATACTCCTAAGATAACAATAACAATGCATATTTTCTTTACTTTAAACATGCTGATATCGCTTGAATAGAATCCATCGTATCTCGATTTTCTTTGTAAAGAACAAATTTCAAGTATGGTTTTTTTTTGTCTGGCCATTGTTCAGCTGGACGACGTATTTGATTAGCTACAGCTGAGAAGAGAAAAGAAAAGAAAATCCTATGTTGAAGTATTGAATACAGAATCACTCACTCACGTTGATATATTACTTGAATGACACCATTTATTAATTCACTTTTAAGATTAATGTCAATGGAACGAACGAATTGATGGATGGATGTACGTTGTTCTTTTGTTAAATCCTCTAGAAAATAGAAAGATAAATTTCTTCCATTTATCATTCCAATTTTTGCCTCACCAACAGGTATTGAAATGGCATCTTTATCATGTGTTTTTGACAAACTTTTTAAACGATCAACAATGTCTTCACTTAATGAAACATTCTAAATTTAGTTATTAAAAAATTCCTATGAAAATGATCGACTTTCTTTGCCAAATATTAACTGTGGATGAACTTGATTTGTGTTGATCAAATGTTGGACACGATAAATCAGTTAAATGGACAATGGAACCATCCGATGAAATTTCATTGACAAGAAAATCTGAGTACCTATTTACGGCACATAGAAATAAGTATTGCAAAAGCAAATCATACCGATATTTAATTATGCCATCGAAACCATCGTGTTGTGACAAGAATTGTGTAATGCCAACAGATGCTTCAGGATTATTATCTGGTGAAGGATCTAAATAGGAAATGTTCTTGTATTATTACAGGGTATTTCTTTACTAAAAATTCGCAATGATTCATTCGTTCTATGAAGAAAAGGACTATTTACATAGTAAAATTCATTTTTTACTTCAGCGTAAAATGATTCTAGTATCAAATATACAAGTGAAAATTTAGTACCGTGTAACTCTCGAATATGATAACGCGAGTGTTAAATCTCATAAAAAGAACAATTATATTTTCATGTAATCGAATACATTTTCATTTAAGTTCATTTCAATTTCACTATTCATCTCTACCTAGGACAAAATCAGATTTAATTTGAACTCAATGCATCAATTGAAACATATTATTTTACCATTATCATGTGTTCTGCTTGTCATACATGGGCAATGTATAGAAGTTATCTAGATTGTGTTCATCTCTATGTCAGATGTATAGGGTAGATGAAGAACACGAAGAAGAGAATGATTATCAACGTGAAATTCTCGTTTCAATAGATTAGAGTAACAATTCATGAACGAACGCTTTCAATTGATCGATTGTTATTCCATTTTACTCGAACAAATTACAAGTCATCGATTATAAACACTTCGAATATTACGATCCAAAACAATACTCACAAGTCTTTCTATTCTTATTTTATGGAATGATAATATTTTCGATGAAAAATTTAATTGCAAAAAAAATTTCTTTGAATTCGTTCTGATTACAGAGTATATCGAATCGACTAGAACATAGGTAGTCTTTTTATTATAGAAAATACTTTCTATTGAATTCATACAATAGATACATTGCATAACTATTCAATTATTTCGATTTGAAAACTTTTGTAATCACAATTGTGTTACTTGAAGTTCCTATTGAGAAATAATTACGTATCACGTACGATATAAATTGATTTACAATGATTCCGACGACGACAAACCAGCTACTTGTAGACATAGAAGGAAACGTGTTATTGTTACATGCAGAATTCTCATGGTTAACATCGTACAACATTGAGTAGATTTTGATAAAAAATCCAATAATTGCTTGACTATAATCCATTGGGAGTTTTCATCTTACAACAACTGCCGTAAAAACGTCTCCATATAGGAAATCACGATTTTTTCTATATAGCATACATCTCATGAGTAATAGGTAAACCTAGAATGGTTTGAATTTCCCAAATTTCATTATTGATGCACTGAAATTTGACTGAGTTTTCTAATAAATTATCATGATTCAATGAAAAATGGCTACAAAATATTTGGTCAGTAGAATAGATAAAATTACTAGTAAAAAAGAAGAAATGATCAGTAATGAAATTTTAAGTTCGCTTCCCACTGAATAGAAACTCGCCGTCGAACTCAGTATTGGTTGATTTTCATGGATTCGAAATTCATAGGCAATGTATGGGGAATCCATGGGAATCCAATTAGAAGGCGAGAACCTGTGGGTAGAGCGGTTATCAGTTGGATCCAATATGGCTTGATTGATGCAGCTGCAAGGTGTTTTACGTAGGACACTTTACAGAATGCAGGTGGTTCGGAATAGCTCATCGTTTAAGATCATGTGGATTCCTCGTGAATTCCGAATTCATGAAAATCAGCTAGTATTGACTTCGATGGTGGACTTCTATTCGTTGGGAAGCAGACTTAGAATTTCATTACTGATCATTTTCATCTGTTTTTACTGGATATTTTATCTATTTTACTGACCATGTAATTCTATGCCATGAAAAATCTATTTGTGAACTCGACGTTGTGAATGAGCGAAGTACATCATGAGATTCGTTGTTGATGCATTAAACTTTCAATATTTCCCGATGGGAGACAAACATTGTACGTTCTCACTTTGATGTTTGAGTAAACTTTCAAAATCGAATGTTAGATTTCATACGCGAGGACATATACTTGTTAATGATATCTAGTGAGGTTCCATAGTTTCGAATGTGTCAAAGATTCTGTTCTCATCAAATAAATATAATCTAGGGTCAAAGAAATTATGTAACTTCCGACGATGTTCTCTCGTCAGTAAGAAAACATCATAGCTGATTGCCTTCGTGAAATCATCGACTATTCATAGACCGAAAGGACAAAGTCTACAAAACAGGAAGTCACATCACATGTGCTTGGTCTTATTGGTAGAAAAAATGCTTTCCATATGATACTATTGATAAAAAACAGTCTATGCTTCATTGTATGTGACCTGATTTAAGCTTTTCACCTAACCAAACTGCAAAACATACATTAATCACCATACAGAGTCATGCAAATTTGTTTTCGTAAAAAATACAACATTGAGACTCATAGAAACATGGATCGTTCTCGACAATAGGGTTACTATCTATAATATTGATAAAATTAACAATAAAATCTTAAAGATCAAAGGACTAGTATAATAAATAAATCATCGGAATTAGTCACCTGTAAATATATGTCAGTGAGAGCTTTTTCATGATATAATCGAATCATTTTTCTAGTAGAAAAAATTCAATTTTACGTATGAATTGATATCAATAGAAGAAATTTAGCATATTGAAAATCTTCTATGACGCATAGACATAAGAACGATGTTTTTATTGAATAAAACTAGTATTGATTTTGATAGATGATATCAAACATGAGATAAACGTATTGAATCTTGATGAACATCATTTTTATGACTTAATAACATTGAATTATCTCATCGTTCAATAAAATCTCAGAATTGAAATGGAATATGTTCGGAATTACTAGAAATCTATAAAAATGACTCGAATCTTCTTACCTGGTCGCATTCGTTTTCGAACTGGTTCATCAATATTTTCCGTTGATGTCATTTCATTTGAATCCATCTAGAAATCTAATGACTAAACGTTTGTTTATTCTCTTTCTATTTTTTTTCTCGAAGATCAAAAGAAAAAGAATTAGCAAATTTTTGGCAACATCATACACATAGAAGGAGAGACAAAAGAAATAAACAAACGAGGTTCACAAACTAGTCGGCGATGAACAGTCCGTATTTATGAAAATCGAAAACAAATATCCCGAACATTTGTTTTTCTATTCTGTACTTGTTGTATGCAAATCATGAACCAAAGAACATATATTATTCAATGCTGGATCAGCACTCAAACTGTCATTACGTTGAATACGATTTCCATTGATATCTGTTGTTTTTATTCGCGTTCCAGCACTATGATAAAAAATTTCACTTTTTGTTCGTATAACAGGTCGTGTATCTTGTCCGACAAGAAAATCATCTAATGCTTCGTCTACTGTTCGATCCAGTCGACAATTCTAAAAGAACGCGGTAGAATTCACAACAAACAAAGATGTGTTTTTGTTTGCTCTAACCTTTGGTTTACTACGATGTGTATTAACAGCATCAATTGCCAATGGTATACATTCCATTAAACAACCGTAAGCTACTGGTGTTAATTTAATCACTGTATGTAATGGTACTGTGGTATATGGAAGATCATCTAAGAAAAAAAAATATATAGATATATAATTCAAACATTCAATTTATTTATAAGAGAAGAAAGAAAAAACAAGTTTATGTAAACAATCAATTTACCTGCATCCCGATTAAGAAAATAACCGAGTATACAGCGTGCAACAGCTTGATGACAAACAACAAGAACATTTTCAGCTCGTTCTAATTCCATTATGACTGGCTCAAGACGTGCAACCAGATCTTGATAAGACTAGGAACAAAAAAATACGAAGTTAATTTTAAAATGTTGATTCTCTGTTGCACTTTTTACTTCTCCTCCTGGATAGCGATAGTAGAATTTTGATTGATCACGCGCAGCAAGTTCATCTGGATAGCGTTCAGCTATTTCTTTGTATGTTAAACCTTCACATATACCCTATTATATAAAAAATCTCATCTTTGACATTGACAAGAATATTTATTTTTTTTTATCATACAGCGTTGATTTCATTTAATGCTTTCCATTGTTCTTTGGGAGCATTGATTTTAGCTGCTGTTTGAACTGTTCGTTGTAATTGACTCGTCCAAACAATTAAATCCGGAATATTTTCTGATTATATTGTTTTCAAATAAGAATAATTCATGCATTAGTAAGAAAAAAAAAGGAAATTATTTTTCATTATTTACCATTAGCCATATATTCTGCTAATGCGTCTGCATACTAAAATCAGAAGAGAATTCTTGACAATGTCGAATAAATAAAAAACTAAATCAAAATCGAACACATTCAACGTTCTACGAATATCCAATTTTTTTTTCAAATGAAAATACTGTATTATATCAATCAATAGATGGCAAGTATTATTTAGTCTTCTGTAAAGATACTTAAAACAAGACTCTTTCTTATCTTTTAGGCTCCACCAATAATACTAAAGATAGGAGTATACACGCACAACTACGAAATCTAAGAACTTTTTCGAATAAAAATCAATGTCAGAACTGTAAAAACAAAAATGTTCAATTTCACGAGTGGCCTAGTCTTGATTTTGTCGTTTAAAACTAAAACATCACTGCGTTGTTCTAATAATCTGTACAAAATTTTAGATGTTTCAAGACGTTTGTATAGAATTTTCATTGTCAACTTATAATAATTGTATCTATAAATGAACGCTCATCATTTGATGTCATTCATAGTTAGCTATTCTTCTTCTATCTACAATATGTTGTGATTAGTAAAAAAAGAAATTTATATCATACTAATTTTCCATTTGTTGACAACTGTGAATCACCACCAATTCGAAATTCTTGATTTAACAAGGATTCTCCATGCTGAAAATAGTTTTAATCGATTAGAAAATAATCATTTTTGTTTTTCTATCAAAGATATTTACTCTTGTTAAATATATTGTTCTGGGTAAAATATGAATATTCATCAGAAAATATACAACACGACTTTGAATGTGACCTTAAAATATACATAGGATAAGAAAGTATGAATTAGTGATTGTATATAATTGATTACCGCCTATTTTATGCACAAGAAATCGTTCACCACAGTTGAATATCTTAATGAATGAATAGTTTCTTTCGGATGCATCGTCGATTGTTTCATAACGTTTTTCATATTGTTGAATACGTGAAAGGAAATCGACAACAGCTTCTTCTTGTGGAATATCTTTGTAATCAGGACTTTTTAATTTGACTTCCTAGATTACCAAGAGAAGAACATATGTTCTGTGTAATATTGTTGAATTTATTTTCATCTTCGTAACATACGAGAATATTAGATTCAATAATTTCCGATGAATCACATATTGATTCAACGAAAAATACACGAAAACAAAATGTTTGTGTACAATAATCATAGATACATTGACGACGTTCACGTGTTGTATTCGTTGCATCAAATATAGCAACTTCACCATTGTCAGCTAAATAACTACACATATCTTCAAGAGCTTTTTGTGCACAAATGCTAGAATAATATGTTTGATTAGGTTTGTTTTAATAAATAATCTATCAATATATACTTTCGAACAGTCACAGCTTCTGCATTATCAGGATCAAAAAAATCTTTGTCAGCATAGAATTTAACAGCATGTCGACGATATTCCCCAACGTTAAACACTAAAAAAGAAATCGAATCTATTAATGATGACATTATGAATCAGACAGAAATTTCAATTTACTAAAGACATGTAATCGTTATCTAACGTATACATTAATATTATTGGATATATTTTCAAGTAGAAAACAACAAAAATGACAAATATATTTAAACTATCGACTAATGCACTTCCTCATCGAATTTCCTGTGGTGGTGGTGGTGGTGGCTGTTTTGTAGTTGTTGTTGTCGACTTTTATGTCTATGTATAAATGAATAACGTTCGTAGATAAAATCTTGATAGCATTACTGATACTGATTTTTGAAGTTATTTTAATATTTATTATTTTGTTCAGTTCTATCTGCTCTCGATTTTCAATGAGAATTAACAGTTGTTTCTAAGAATCATAATGAATAATGAGTGAAATTCGTATTATTGCAGATCTAGATCAAGATTATCATGACATATAAAGACTTTTTTGACCTTTATTTTTTGTTGTGATTGAAGAAAATCAATATCGTTCAGCACGAATAATTAGTTTTTCATTTGAAATTTTTCATAACAAGGACTTTATAGAGTTATCTAGCTTATGATACAATAGATTTGTATCATAAAAAAATAAAACAATAAAATGGAAAGGTTCTAGTGACATATATTTGCATGGAAGAAAACATCTAATAAGTGAATGATATTGTCAAAATGAATTAGTGTCATTTTCCCTATTTACCAAATAGAATATATATATATATATATATACATGTTCTAGCTGTCCATTCAATAAATTATTTAATTTTTCTTTCTTTCAAAGAACACTAACAACTATCTAAAGTGCCCTATTGAGTAATTGATAAATTCACTTGAATGTTTATTTATACCTTTTGTTTTGATTCCGATCCATTGTAAATAGCGTGCCAATTTTTTTGAGATGTACGTCTGCATTAAAATGAAAACCATGTTGTTTTGTTAATCTTCTCTTTTTTTAAACTGAACATGTATCTTACTTTGCCACGTGCTGGTAATCCGCACATCGCCTTAAACACGAGTAGAATAAATAAGATATAATGCAAAAAAGAATGAAAAAACAATTTTTACATACAATAACAGTTGGTGTTCGAACTAATCGATCGCGACATGCTACAAGAAATTTAAGAAAAAAAAAACAAATTACTATGATTTTTTTAATAACAAAATACCATATGCTTTCATTTCTTTACGGTTTTTCTTAAATGTAAATTTAATTGTTACTAGCAAACGATAGGATCAAATTACTACGAAAACAAACAACGACACGAAGAACATTACACGAACATGAATTACATCAACAATAGATAGGTTTTGCTTTTTTTTAATAAGCGCTCACCTTGACTAATACGTCTGAACAATAATGGATTACGTTGATAAGTATATGAACGACATCTTCGCCATGCATGTATGTCGTGTTTTGGTGTAGGTTCTTGGGAGGTCATTGTATTCGGTTGAGGTTCGTCGTCATAAACATCCTCGTCTGATTCTTCTCTTTTCTCTCCGATGAGTTCTTCTTGATTTGACATTACTTAGCTTTAATTTATAAGACAAAGAAACGTACAGGAAGAACTGACAGATGTTCTGATCTGATATACGGGCAACCAGCTATATAGGACGAATTTTTTTTTACAATGCACGCAATCACTCAACAACAATAACGATGCATCAATTAGAAAGAAAATGATTATCGTTTTTTTTTTTCTCATTCTTCTTCATATTTTTTTTCTTTTCACAACTATACATCGATATTTTTTATATACTAAAAATGCAAAAAATAAAACTTCAAAACAAAGTTCTCCGTGTTATTTTCTTGACATTTAAGATATATATCATGGACTCATTCAAAGATTAGTAACTCGTTGAAGAAAAGCGTAGAACGATAAAAATATCCTCTACGAATAATCTTCGTCATTTGTTAGAAGCATTACTAACGCCCAATAATATGAATGACTTGTTGTTTTCTCTTTCTTTCGAGTTTCCCAGAAATATAGAACCAGTAGAAATAGTCTGCGTAGGAAGTAATCATAGGACTCTTTGTTATTGATGTTGCATATCCATTCGTCTGACATTATTCGTTGAGTATATTTTCTTATTATTTATTTCATCACATGTTGATGTATTGCGTCAAAAAGAAAATTCTAGTCGGAAAATATGACCTAGTCAATAGT
The DNA here is from genome assembly GCA_900239685.1 of Rotaria macrura. Lineage (NCBI taxonomy): Eukaryota > Metazoa > Rotifera > Eurotatoria > Philodinida > Philodinidae > Rotaria > Rotaria macrura. The sequence goes on from OENT01000126.1 coordinate 135,449, forward strand.
TTTCTATAAATAATTATTGACATTGGTTTGTTTCTATTCTTAAAAGAATCAAGTAAAGCTTGATTAATAGACTTAACATTACTCGACATTACTATTGGCATTATTAATTAGTTTTTTCATTTTTAAAATATTACATATTAATTACATTGTTTTACTGTTATCGTAGTTTATTAATTTTTGTCATACTAATTACGCTCGATACGAGTATCACGCAATGTTACTATTTTCTTGATGAGCTGATAATCAAAACTAAATGCTATTAGGAAAATAAGATTGAGAATTACATTCAAGTAAATATAGTGCATGAATAAATAGGAGAAGAAAAGTCCAGACTATGACAAAACATGGGAAAACACTTTAAATTTATATAAGATAAGATTTCAACTAAAATATTTCTTTTCGTGAATAATTACCTTTGGATGGCATCGGAACGTGTTGATATGTAGGTGAACATTCAGAATTTGTTGATGAAATAAAACCACGTGAACTAAAATAATTACAGATTAATTATAAATTGACAAGTGAATTCGAGCAAAGCGTTAATTAGTTTTCAGTAAGATTTTTAGCATAAATATTGTTATATTTTGCGCCTGAAAGAAAAGCTCTTGGCAAATAGGAAAAAAAGCATGTTCATGTGTAATAGATGTTATTGGCTTTTTTTTCTGTTGCTGGTACAAAATATTTCTGATTCTGATATAAGCAACAATGTCATTAATCGGAAAAACTTGCTTTAGTCTATTATTTCTATAAATATTGAACGCATAATAGAACACATACAGAATATGTTAATGATGACTGTATGTACGTTTTTTATATAAGTTGATCTAAACAAAAAAGGTTTATGACGATAGAAAAGGTTTCTCAAGGTAATGACATTTTTCATTGAATCTGAATAACATTCTTCTAGTTCTCTGCTCTATTGAAATAGACAAAAGTCAGTAGATAAAAGCATCCTAAACATATATGAAAGCACATGCGTAACCTGTCAGTTTCTGATGGTTATAAATTACGAGGAAAGAAATTTACTTAACAATGTTGCTTTCCGTTATTCTCGTACACTGTCTAATGTTGACAGTGTTTCTCGATGAGTTTTAACTGGTATCGATTGAAAATAAATTTTCGTTTTTTTATTGAAAGGTATGTAAAAAAAAAATGGATGAATTTTAAATACAATCTCTTTTTGCTATTCAACTTTTTCTTTTTTATTTTCGAAATTATTTAAGACTATCTAGTCATACGGTGTATTGCAATAACGATTTTTAAAACAGAAATCTCCTGAGAACTTATATTGAAACTTGAGATATGAATGTTCATAAATTCATCATCACACATCCGACGTATGTTTGACAATAAGATAGCTTAGAATTCAAAAGATCTCAACGTACTGATGAGTGTCTCATAACAAGTGTATTAGATATATAATTATATTAATATATCATTGATTGAGTCGTCATTGAATTTGAACGTAAATAATACATCACACCATATTGAACTTACTGATCTTACTTCATAACCTGAGTAGTTCATCTTCGACAAATTTTCTTAAATTAAATGATATATTACATGATAATAACTAGCAAGAAAAATGCCAATCTTTACATCTACTATTGCACACGTATTTATTATCCTGTGTCATGTTTACGAAATTTGTTTATGAAGACAGAGAAGAGATAGTAGTTATGACTGAAAATTACATACAGAAATATGCGTATGCATTTCTCCATCAAATGGTTATACATACAAGGGCACTACATACTGCAACATGTCGGCAATAAACAATCGTACGATTCTCCTTTGATATTCCTTTAGGATTTTGTTCGAATCTCTATCATGTATTTCGAACCTATTTTTATTCTAAATCAAGGACAGTCCTTCTCTCATTCTACGTTCTTTTCAATATGATTAAAAACCACTTAAGAGAAATATTCTTTCCGTCTATAATAAACTACGACAAAACGAAGTAACATTTATGGGAGAAAAAAATTCTATTAAGATATGCTAAAACTCACTTACAATATCATTGTATCCTCTATTAGTTTTTATCGAGTTTGCTTGTCTTGTTCAAATAGTAATCTGAATTGAATGAAACCTAAGCAATCAGATGAAAAAAAAGAGAGGGAGAGAATAAGAACGAGCACATTCTCTATTCACGTTGGGTATCTATATCTTTATGTAAATATATATTTACTTGAAATCCAAAAATAGATTTCAATAAAAAGAGAAAAAATAGCATAAGTCACGAAAGAAAAGGCTTTTTTATGATAATAATATCATTTTCATTAAGTTTAAATTGCCATGAACTTGTTGTTTTTGATTCTCTTATATTCATTAAATCTTTAAACCAGATAAAAAAGATTATCAGTTCATGAGTTGTATATAGAAATGTATTCTGTTCTACACTGTCGTCTGTTTCGATATGAACTAAAAGACAACATTCAATTCCAGAAGACAATAAATTTTCACAAAAATCTATTTCTTTACCTGAATGATAATCGTCGAACGAAAACTTCAAAAGGTATAATTTCTAATTTTATCAAAACTATTCCTTTGTTCATGACATTTTGTATCGAATACAGATAGTTTTATTTGATATCCCTTCGTACGTACAACTGAACTTGATTATGCAATGTTTAGCAAATGCTCTGAAAAAAAGAACGTAAATCATGAACTAAATATTTTTGTGATAGCTACGAACCTTTCTTGATTAATCTGTAGTTGTATCTATCTGAAATAACTTCTCGACAATTATTCAAATCAGATTGAACTCCAGTTGACAACAAATGTGAATAAATATGTATGTAATGATGGAGCAAATTAGCTTCTTCAGTTGCACTCTTTGTTTTTAAACACGTAGGATGATATTCTCTGAGCATAACTTTTTATACTACAATAGGCTCTTGAAGACGATTCATTTCATACGTATTGTAAAAACAAGTTTATCTTGACCATGACGTAGAACAACTATTATCAATAGCAGTTGATTATCTCATCAATGATTGATTAATCAGTATAATCTTTGTCTTACTCTTCATCTTCAATATGTATTTCATCTGCAAAATAAATCCCTTTGTTACTTATGAAATCGTACTCTTCTAATAATACACTAAGTATATTATGTAATGAACGATCGTAATACATGGATACATTTTCAATCAAGCCTTTCATGAAAATGCTAAGCTATACTTGTTTAATTAGATTGATAATTTAATATCGTGCAATCATTTGAATTCAATAGCATTTGTCAGAGTTGAAACGAATGAGAATTCGTATGAAGAAATTTATTGGCCATTGTCGAAATAGAAATAAAAATAATAGAAAAAATAGGATTCGTATTGCTCAACGGTTATGCTCACTCAAATTTCTCTATTCACAATATTATTCGTTTACTACGAATAATATTTGATACATAGACCACTACATTGAATAGATTTTATTGTAAAAATAAACGTTGTTCGACAATTTTTTTTTGATGATTTCAATGAATTGTTACATTTACTGTTGATTGAATTTTTTGAAATTGATTCCATAAGATGTCACTATACACAACAAGCGATGACTCATGTCACACTGTAAATGATTCCCTCTCACTCAATCGCTTGCGTACTGACTGTGTATATATGGTGACTTGCATGCTCTCTCTATGCTTAATTAATGGCCACGTAGAGAGAAATAACAACTGAATTTTTCAAGGTACAATTAACGTGTAGANATTTTGATTGAATCAATGATACACCAATTAGGAAAAAGCTTCAGTAATCGAGTAAGATTAGTTTTCTGTATAGTATAAAAAAAATTTCTTTTAAATTTCTACATTCAGTCCAATCTATCATAGTGATACAGAATACAGATCATAACGCAAAATGAATTCATTAGAGATAATTTTATTTAAAAAAATACGAGTTTTTGTTCTATGTTTTGAGTTTTGAGTGTAATTTACTGTCATTGTTCGCTAATGGAATCTTGAAAAATAAGACGCATGTATGGTTTTACTTCTGATAAAGCCATTGCACAAAATGGACAGACTGATTTTAAACCTTTCGTACCTGTGTAATAGAATGACGAGACTATTTTTATTATCAAGTTCTATTTTCTTTTCCTACCATATGGTATCTTTATCTTCGACCAATATACAGCTGTTGCTTGTGAAGTCATATGTCCACATGGATGAAATGCATGCGTTGTTGTTGATTCATTATCATGATTTGGTATTACATAGAATGATGATTCTAATCCAGGTAAAATCGGTATTAATGGACCGACTGTTCGACAAAGTGGACATTCGCGTAATTGATTATTACCATCTTTTACACCCCACTGATGATTGCCTTGAACATGCCCACATAGAACATATACATATGGGTTTGATGGTATTGAAGAATATGTTTGATTTTTTATTACTAATGTATTTAAGTTAACAGGACATTGAGGTTTTTTTGCATTAAGTGTATCTAATTCGAACTCAAGTAAACGACGAGTCTAATCGAAGATAAATATTATTGTATTTGTTTATAGAAAGTTTCTTATTTTTGACAAGATAAAAAGTCGACCTACAGGTGTATTTTTAAGGCCTTCAACGGATCGCCACAGTAATGTTGCTCCACATAGATCAATTAGTGTTCCATCTTTTAGAATATTATCTGTATTAGAAGGCGACTAAACAACAAATAATGCACATTAGTTTTTCTAATCTTTCTTTTCTAAGGATATATATATATATATATACAGCTGATTGATAATTAAATTTAAGTCGTCCTTCGCCTAAATCAAATACACTTCCACAAACCGATACTTCTTTCCATTTAGTTGGCTTAGAATTCATATTCAATTGATCACTATCAATATGCATCAATAGAACGCCATTTGTTGTCACACCATCCATTTCGTTTCGATCATTGTTCCATTTTATTGATTTTTCCTATGAAACATATATTATAGGACGCAAACACCTATCAGTAGAATCTGTTACTCCTAGAAAGATGTTTTTCGAACTATCGAAACCTGCAGCATAGATACGAGCTGTGTATGGTGGATGACGTAATACAACAATACGACATGCATAACGAGATATAGTCGATTGTGAAGCACTTAAATCATCATGTATTCTTCCTCCAACGACTGTATCCATAACAATAAAATCAATTTGATTTTCTGATGATCGACCAATCTGAAAATAGCATAGTGCCATTCATTTGTATCATAACAGTTTCAAGTGAAATATATATATATATATGTATACTTGGAACATATCGGAATCTTTTTCATGTTCATATTGAACAACCACAGTTTCATGTCGTGATAATGTATAGGAAACAGAGTGTAAGTTAGCTTGCGTCAATGTCTAAAGTAAATAAATTACATTACATCACTCAAGTTCTACTATTTAAATAACATTTCGTTTGTTTTCAGAGAAAAAAAAGAAAGAAACTCATGTAAATAATCATTTGATTATTTACTTCAGGCTCATTGCTTGTTCAGTCAATGAATGTTTCACACGCACTACATATAAAAATTAGTCGATACTCATTTCATAATTTTTTTTAATGTTGATTAAACAGAAATGATTGCATCATAAATATTTAGAAAAAGACATACTCATGTTTACCCAATCATTTCCTGCGACAAACGTGAAATTGATCAATGGATATCACGGTGTTAAATGAAGCATACCGTCATCGATTTCATCTACTTATATTCTATTCTATATTATATAGGATAACAAAAATGAGTGATGCATTGTTTTTTCTTCTTTGTTTCAATGGACTTGTACCTTTACTTCATCTAGACTTTTACAATAGTGTTGTCGTCGTGCTTCAAGACCATTAGCTTGTAGTCGTTGTTTTAGTTGAAATTTACTTTTTCGTCTACCATTATCACCATTTGGAATTTGCCCATTATATCTTTCACAAAAAAAAAGAAGAAAAAATAAACGATGATCGTATGTTAAGTACTAGTCAAGTTGAACATATGTATAGAGACAAGCTAAGAGCAATACGATTACATTGATGTACAAAATAATAATGTCACTAAGAATGAATAGTGTTTATAACCTTGAACCTATGATAGTTAGTCTTACGTAAGTTTATAGAAATTCTCTTAGTGTTAAATATCTTTTTAAATCATTCAGATATTGTCTAAATAAAAGATAAAAAATTGTTTCTAATCAACTTTCGATAAACTGATCAATAGAATTAAAATAAAAATCTCTCTTAGCCTATTCATTTGATTAGACATTATTATACGTTCACTTCAAAATCAAATATTATTATGGCAACATCAGAAACGACAATAGATAATTCAATCTTGGACAAGGAATTAATTAAATCACGACAAGAAAAGAATCGTTATGTTAATTCATTTAATCCTGAATTTAAACAACCGAGATTTGCAGACGTAATTTATTGGAAGGCGACTTGTCGAAATAATACAAATTTACCAAGGAATATTGACGACTTAGATAAAGAATTACCAATCATAAAACATGCACCCAATGAAATATTAAAAACTTCGCCTGGTCTACGTTTTATATGGATCGGTCATGCAACTTGTCTCGTTCAAATGGATGATTTCATGCTTTTAACAGATCCTGTATTTAGTGATAACTGTGGTCCAACATCCACATTAGGACCCAAACGTTTTCGTCCTCCAGCACTAACAGTAGATGATCTACCCGAGAACCTTGACGCTGTAGTTATATCTCATAATCATTACGATCATTTGGATTATCCAAGTGTTCAAAGTTTAAATCAACGTTATGGAAAACGATTAAGATGGTTTTGTGGTCGAGATGGAGGGCAATGGTTTCACGATAATCAGATAGAAAACGTTACGGAACTTGATTGGTGGGAACAAGTGAAACATCCAGTATGAAAACTAATGTTACGTCTTTGCTTTTCTATAGATAATTTTTCTCAATTTAGAATAAAGAACATGTTCAAATAGCATTTTGTCCAGCTCAACATTGGTATAATTCAAATCAATATACATATATATATATATATATAGATTATACTTGTTTTCTTTATAGGTCACGTCGTGGCCCTTTTGATATGAATAAATCTCTTTGGGGTGGATATGCCATATGGAATCAAAATTATAAATTTTATTTTGCTGGTGATACCGGTTACACTCATAATATATCAATATTTAAACAGATAGGAATGAAATACGGTCCATTTGATTTAAGTGCTATACCTATAGGTGCATATGAACCTCGTTGGATGATGGAAGGACAACATGTGTCACCTGATGAAGCTGTACAAATTCATATTGATACTAAATCAAAAAAATCTATTGGTATACATTGGGCGACATGGGCGTTGGCTGATGAATATTATTTAGAGCCGAGAGAAAAACTTCAAAAAGCGATCGAAAATAAAACATTAGATTCAAAATCATTTATTGTTGTAAAACATGGTGAAATAGTAGACTTACCCGAGAATAACTAATTCACCATAGAGAATCTCTGGTTGTTTTTGATAATTGCCACTCATTTTAATATCTGGCATGCTTTTTACAATGATTGACTTAAATAAAGTGATGCAATTTTAATCGCAGAAAATACTTGAGTTTTAGCACAAAAATACAGAAGAGAAAAATGTGTGGTCGTATGGGTTGTTTTATATGAAAAGAAAAACTATGATTTCTCTTTCTCTCTCTCTCTCTGTCTTCTGATCGTCATCCTCTTTTTTTCTTCCTTACTCTTTTTTTTGGTGTGTGTGTTTGTGCACTGTTGTCTTATTCTAATACTACTTGTATAGGAACTGAAAAAAGGAAGTAAAGCGAGCATATGTATAAACTGACTGCAGAGGATGTCGATGTGCCCGCTAAAAGCAATAGCAAATTTAGATAAAATACGTAAAAAAAAAACTAAATTTATTTTTGTTAGTGTTAACGATAGAATATAATTTTTTCTCAGATTAAAAACGACGAATGCATGTAAAGAATTCGTAATGTTTTTGTTTCTTCTTCTATGATAATGAATATCGCTCATACAATGAACAATGATTTGTGAAGAAAAAAAACCTTTTGTTCATTTCTATTATCGATAATCCAATAGGCAGACAAATAATGATTATCTTATCATGATCATCGGTTTCTATTGAGTAACTGGATTTATCTTATATATGACTAGTTAGTTTTATACTCACTAATCTTCTGATTACGTATCTTGTATCTGGTCAACAAAACATTGCTACTATCTACTATGCATCGGATGACTCATCAAGAATGAATCTTTGAATGTTTTGACAACACTGTTTTTGCTTCTTGATCTTCTACCTGGTTGCCTTCTTTAGGTATGAACTATGATCCTTGCTATCAAAACACGATAAGACTTAGTTCTGTATGAGTTTGAAGAAAAACATTTTACAGTAAAATAGTTCTCATCTCAGAATCGATTAACTTTCTACATGGAAAAAAACTACTTCGATCAGATGCTTTCGACTAGCGAAGCAAAGTAATTAAAAAAAAACAAGAACATTTCTTAGTTCTGAAAACGTCCTTGCACACAATATTAATTGAATAGATACTAAATCAATTTCAGAGATATGTATCTACTTAACTGTAGTCGAGTAATAACAAAGCTGAAACATCATTACTCGAGCTTGGACTTATTCTATGACAGAGAGAAGCAATTGAAATACAATTCTTACTAATTAAGTTTCACACGGTAGCTTTGTCTTTACGTTTGGTCGGCAATAGATTTCAAATAGATATTGATTGTGAGTATTTTGAGTATCACGGTGAAAATGACGTGGGCAGTTTTCGTCGTTGAAATAGATTTTGATGAATATAAAACATAGCGATAAGAAATAGAAAACTTATAACCATTCAAAAACGTATGGTTATCTGTGTCCCACTTCTTTTCGAGTTGTGTAATATTTTTTGAAAGTGTCAAGGACCAGTTTGTCTGTTATCAAGAGTTCCCTACATTTTGTTAAATTTCACTTCTCTGCATTGTTGTACAACAACGATGCCTATCAAGTCGTAGCATATTTCTCTATGTTAGATGTTACCATGAATCAAAGACGCTCTCAAAATACTCAGCGTCTCATTATTTTTGAAGCAGTCGATGTTAATTTTGTCGAATCTATATGCAACATAATGTTTCAAAGTAAGGCTCTTGTAAAAATAAAAAGATTATGAGTATTTTTTGTCTCCCCAGTTAGTTGATATCATCTGTAAACTATATATTCATCATAAATCTTGATAACGTCGAGTTAAGATGACAGATTATGCCAACTTACTATTTTTTCTTCTTCTTTACTTCTAATCTTTGATCATATTTACAGGTTGTTATAAAAAAGGGAATAAACGGACAGTGTCAAATTTGTGCTCATTAGAATGTTCGATATAGTTATGCAATTTAATCTTTATATGAAATAAACGCAATCCTACGAGTCACTATTTTAGACACTCCAACTGAATCTACGCACGATAGAAACTGATCTTTTGAACGAAGTACATCGAGACTGTCAACTAAATTAGTACGCACGAGATATCTAAATACAATATTCCATGAAATTAGTGAACTAATATTGTATATCTCTCGATGAGCAACAGATTGATTTATATGTGTGTCGAAAAATTTGGATATGTCGATTCTGAATTCTTAGTGCAATCGTTTTATTATTCTAATATACGACACAACTTAGCCGTAATCTCAATCAATGCGACGTTGTATTAGGCCATCTGTAAAAGTGTACCGTAGCTCTCCTCAATTCTTTCGTTTCTTGTCAAAAGCTAATAAGAACATATTTCGTAGAGAATAATTACGTACTGTTCATTTTATGGTCTTCATTTTATTATAATATTTGCTCTGGTTAGATCATTTATTTGACAATATGCATGTGAAAACGAATCATTTCAATATCAACAAACATTAAATCGAAGACTTCGTATTAATCATATTTTTATTTGGCATCGATTATTTTCATAATAAAACAATTTTTGATTTCAAATTCTCAATACATACTGAAAAGGGAACCTTCTACAATAACTTTAATATATTCATGATTTCTTATTTTCAAAGTTCTACATGAAATTGAATGACTTGATTGTCTTCAGTAACATATACTAAGAACTCGAAAACTTTACATGAATTTCATATGAAAAAAATTTTTTCAGTTTTATTCTATGATATATTGAAATTTTTTTCTTTACTTAATACACCATACATACTAGTGATTGTACGTATAATGAATTAAGCAAGAAATACTCATGCAAATTGTTTCTATAATATGTACGAAAAAGAATTCGAAGTAATCTAAATAAACATAAATAATCTAATAGAGTTAGAAGTAGAAACGTTGTCTTTCATTGTATTAAGTTGCTTTTATTTCTTGCCATGTCTTCATGAAGTAAAACCTTAACAATTCATTAGGTCATTAACATGAAACATGACGTCATTTTTTATTTGTAAGTTGATTTACTTGTCAAATGAAAATGAACAATTTCTTTCATATTCAAGTTAAAAATATTTCTCCGTATTCTAATGTTGAGTTCGGATGAATGAGGAGAAGAAAACAAAATCGATGAAGATATTCGGTGTTAATCATAAAGTATTCAGAGATGAAAGCGAAATTTTAATAATCTCGAGATAATATCTTTCAGAAAATATTGAATTCGCCAAGGTATTGAAATCATCTTGTCTGGATTTAATCTTGTAAGTTTCTCAGTTGTATTACGTCAGACAGAGTTGACATTTCTCTTGCGGATAGTAGACACGATTGGATATACTTCATTTTTTTTTATATCTCTTCGCATGGTTTTGTGTTGGAATAACATCTTCGGGATATTCAATGTATCTACCCTAAACCTATAAAATATGTCGTAGAGATCGTCTGTTTTCTCAATCGTAATAAACGCCACTATTACAATTTAATACGCGACAAGAAAAGAAGTCATCATTCAAAACATAATCCAGTATAATTTGAAGAAAGTTTTAGTATGTTGGAAAAACATTGAGACCTTATGTCAATAAAAAATTACCAATATTTTTTGTTGGAGAAAAAAAGACCTAATCCAACGAAATGTCTCGATAAACCTTTGTAGTTTTCAATAGAATGAATTCATCGTTTCTCTATAGTCTGATGTTCACTCTAATACTATCTTCCGTAGTTAAACTGATCTGATCTTGTTCTTTATTTGATTCTCATTTTTATGAAACTATCTATTTTCTATTTCTTTTATCGATTCAATAAAACAGTCTACTAACACAAACTGTGAAACATACTCGATTATCATTGGATGTACCGACACAACATTCAAAAATGATAGTAATCTACTCACGAATTTATGAACTATTCTCTAGATTGAACGAGTAGGACTTGTTGAGTGCTTTTACTAACATGAACATATTATGTAATGCATAGAACGTATGCAATCAAAAGAAAATTGTTCATAGACAATCATCATGCTCTCATTTTTTTTTCTTCTTCTTTTCGACACACCAGACAATAACATTTGCAAATAGGACTCGTTGTAACTTATGTCTATAATAGAGTAACATGTTTAAAGAAGGAATCATAGTCATTTTTCCTATTGTTTTTCTATATGACACACATTAAATTACACACCCGACACTAATATGTATAAAGTACAAGTGAGAAAAGAAGAGTGAAGTGAGAGATGGATCGTTTTTGGATCGATATACATAACTCCATGAAAGATGCTATAAAAACAATGCGGCTCACGATGCATGTCTATATAGTTATATATATGAAAAAATCAATAGAAGACAAGAGTTCGACGAAGAGAGATGTAAGACATTGTCTGTGACACAACAAAAAATTCTAAATAAACTTAAATCGTTATTTATATTAAATTAATTTTTTACTGAAAAATTTTGAATTCTACAAATGAAACTGTTGTGTCATCCACACATTTAAATACAAGAAGACAAAACAATGATCAATTGTTTGTTTGTTTGTTTGTTAGTGACTCTCTTCACCTGATCGAATTGATTATTTGTTATTGTCATTTGTCTTTCTCTGGAGAGACAACATTTTATTCATAACAATAGGAAGAAAATACATTCGAATAGGTGTAAACACACTTTCGATCGGAAAATATGCAGCAATTAGACGTCGTTAGCCATTTTCCTTCTCTCTACATATATTTGAATGTGAGGAAAGCAATTTTGTCTCACTCGCAACTTACGCCACATCTATTACATCAAAGACGTAATAAGGATTAGTCTATGTGAATAAGAGGGGAAAGTGCTCACCCATTTATAGACTTAAATATGAGGACCATTTTTTACCACCATTACTCTATCGACTCTCTTAACCGAAATAAGCCGACCGATAATTTTCTATTATATTCGTGTTCATTTTGTTCATTCGTATAAAACGAACTTGACTTTGCCGAATCGTTTGAAATAAAAATCTATTATTTTGTTGTCGGCTGACAGACGATACACAAAACAAAAAGGCGTGTGGATTGTTATGTGTAGAAACGAAACAAGAGGGATCAAATCAGAGCGATCAGTCTAATGAAATACTATCAAACAAGACAAAAAAAAAAGCCGATTTATTTTAGTAATCATATTATGAACTAGAAAACGAGATTTATTTATCAAGATCAATATATTTTAATACGGGTATTTCTCTTCGAGAATAATTTACGCATCATACCTCTATATCTTCCATGTCAGTATTGACATATCAATGAAGTACAAGTTCAATTTCAAGATCCATCTCGCAAAGCTGATTGGTCTTAGAGGAGGAATGAGTATTTCACTGTTTCCAACAATGTATGCACAATGATAATACTAGTATTTCGAAAAGGAAATAAGACAATCTTCAGAAGTCAAGTAAATGGTTTCTTACATTTGATACAACCTTGTACGTATAATGAGTAAAAATTCGAATTCATTCATTTATTTTTGTAAAACAATAGCATCAACTTTCATGCATGGGAAGTTCTCAAATTCTATTGTACATCGAAGAAATTTTCACTGTTCCATTACTCATTTTACATTACTCTTATGAAAAACCGTTACCTACTATCATTGACAAGTATCATTTGTTTTCTATCAATACGATATCGACTAGTTGAGTAAAATAAATTTAAAAAGTCATGTTTCATATTTTAGCCAATAGTGATATTTCGCGACATTTTTTAAATTGCAGGTCATTGGTCATTGAATAGAAATAGAAAGAAAAGGTAGAATCTGTATATGTTTATATTTTTCTCGCTCTCTCTCTTCATATATATATATATATATATATATATCGTTAGAAATCAATATTGATCTAAAGAATCATATTTTATTCTCTCAAACTAACATTCTCTTCGATAGATTCATATCGTGGTGACATTCTCTACATTGGAAAAAAATAATATAAAAATGAATGATGATTATTATATTTCTCATGGTCCTTTACATGAACACAATCGTATGATATCAGAGATACAACATAGTCCATCAAACTATTTATCTTATTCAACACCAGAATTTCATGCAGAAAAAACAATCAAAAAAGCTAATGGGAAATCAAAGTACCAGCAGCCGCAGTCGCAGCAGCAGCAGCAACAACAACAACGAGTGAAAATTAATTTATCAAAAACAAAAACACAAATTACAGAAAGAGAAGCAAAAGAAGCGATTATGAATGGTTTAGTTACTGAAACACATGACATTGATATAACTAAGTTATCAGGTAGAGAAAAAGACTGGTGTATATATTTTTCTATTTTGATCTACGTTTATACAATATCATTAGGTACGTCAACACTCTCTCAACAAGGTCGACGATTCGGTGCTGATGTTAAACCACCATGTGAGGAGATAAATGATTTAGTGAAGGTCGTGGTTTTTATTTGTATTTTTTTTTTCTAATTTAGATTCGTACATTGCTCTTATAACATTAGCTATTGAAAGTTCTAAAGATGGTAAAATGACTCTGAATGGTAAAAACGTTGAAGAGATTGTCTTTCGATTTGATTGAAATAAAAAAAGAGGCTTGTTTTTCTTTTCATTAGAAATCTATAAATTTATTCAAGATCGCTATCCATTTTATAATGAACAAACGGCACAACGTTGGCAAAATTCCATTCGACATAATCTATCATTAAATGATTGTTTTGTGAAAGTTCCGCGAACATCTTCTGATAATTGTTCACCAACAGGAAATAAAAGTAAAGGAAACTATTGGACATTACATGATAATGCAAAGAATATGTTCGGAAACGGTACAAGTTTTTTACGTCGATCGACTCGTTTCAAGACACGTTCAAAATCATCGCCTACAAAACCAATACTTGCATCAAGCTCAACAAATAGTAGTTCAGGTGAAGGTGAAACTTCATCGTCATTTGATTATGACAATATACAATCCACAACTTCGAATATATATTCACAACATTATCATCAAGATTATTCATTTGCATCAACATCATCTTGGATTACTCCTCCAACATCGCAACCACCACCTCTGTCAACACAACCTGTTCATGATGTTTTCAGTATGGCATCATCGTCTATACCATTCCCATGTTATACAAATCAATTATCATCATTTTATGGTACGCAAACTAGTTCAAATGGTTACTATAATTCAAATAGTCATCGATAATAAGAAATATGAGCTCGGTTTTCTTCATACTTCTATTTTTGTTTGCTCTCCATTAACAGATGTTTATTATACTTTTTGTTTTTCTACATTGGCTTACTCTGCAATTGAAGATATAAGTACGATTTTTTTTCTATTAGGATGATAATGTCATATGTTATTCTCGACAAAGAAAATTTTTTCCCCATATCAATATGTGGACACGTACATAGTTAACACAAGAGTAGTTGCAATAGCAAAGCTAAGGCTCTATCATTTTTTTCCTACACTTCTTAACACTAAATGATAATAATACGTACGGACGGATCTTTTTTTCTTGCTTTCTCTTCTCTTTCTTAGATCGTATCCTTTCTAGTACTAATGCGTTTTTTCGATCTTATCCAACAAATGCAGAGTATAAATCGAGAAAATGTTAGTATCGTTAAGCTACACGTTGCCAGCACAATCGCCATCGTACTGCCACGTAAATATTTTTAGATTCTTTCTGTTCCTATATAATAACTATCGCTTGTATAATACCGAGCAGAAAAGAGAAAAAAGGCAAAAATATAGCTCGATCAAGAAAAATGGTATCGTACAACTAACAATCTAGCCATCAATGGTTCCTCTATTGATGACAAGTAAACATAGAGAGAAACGCAAAAGAGGCTAAATCTATCTGTTATCCCTATACTCATATGCATCCAAATATACATATATATATATATATATATGTACGTAACTAATAAACCGCAATTTTTCCTCTTCATCGTCAGTGCTTGCCACTACCGCCTACATACGCCAATAGCGGTATGAAGAGGCGTCCGCAGAAGAAAAAGAGTACTTCTATATACCACATCTTCAGAGAGTTTGCTGTTGTTGTTGTTCTTATTATCTGCAGTGTCGGCATCAGGAGCCGCGCGTCTTTTTTTTCTCTTCTAAGTTCTGTATATGTATTGGACACAATCGTTCCCGTATATGCAGTTGAATAATATCTTTCTTCTTTTTTTTATCCTATCATTAGTATTCAGATATCTTTACTGGAAAATATTTAATTTGAACTTAGTTTTTATAGTATCATACATTTATTTATTACTTTAAGATCTGTTGGAGGTGTAATTATCTAGATTCATCGTCGAATCACTCGTTGAATTTTTCATTTAAATATCTTTGAAAGCCACACCGGTCCAAAATGTCCTCAAACGCAAACACAACAGCTACGATGGATTCCATCAAGAAGAAGATGCAAGCCATGAAACTTGAAAAAGAAAATGCTGTCGATCGTGCCGAACAAGCTGAACAACGTCAAAAGGATTTTGAAGAAAAACTTAAAGCAGTATGTTTATTATTTTTGAATTATTAGTTGACATTCATCAAATTTTCGTTTATCAATGTAAAGTTATTCTTTTCCATATGTTTTATATTAGTCAGAAGAAGAAAGTAATGGTTTACAAAAGAAAATCCAACAGATCGAATCTGAACTCGATGCTGCTCAAGAACAATTGACTGAAGCTAATGCTAAACTTGAAGCCAAAGAGAAAGCTGCTACTGATGTAAGTCTCATTTATTTATTTTGTTTTGCGTTTCTTTTTTCTTTTTACGTTCGTCTCATGATATCTATCATCAACTCTACAAGCATATACAATGTCTTGCATTATCTATCCTTCTTTCTTTCTTTCTCTCTGTCTCTCGTTTTCCTCTTTTTCTTTTCTGATCATTAATACAGTCGCTGTCGAGAATAGTATTCTTGTTCGGTATATTTTTTCTTACTCAGAAAGAATATGCGCATATCTATTCATACATACATCTATCTATTTATATATCCAAGAAAGAACACCAATACACATAGAAGAACGAAGATTTTTCCAAAAAAATAATATAATCATGACACAAGATAATCTAAGTATACTCTTGGCTAAAGGCCAAATAAATGCAATCGAATTTTATAATTTATTTAAAAATCGTCATCCACAAACACCATCCCCCTTACATCCAACAACAACAACAACATCAATAGCAACAGGAGTAGCAACAACAATAAAAACAAATAAAAATAAAACCAATCGTTCATCAACATCAAAATCACGTTTCTATGCCTATCAACAGCCCACACAACGATCCAATTATGTTATATCAAATATTTTACATAATGAACGTATAAAACAAATCCGTCAGAAATTTTATGATAATGAACGTTTACGTGATTATCGTTTGAATGATAATGATGATGACGCATTTCAATTATCATCCAATGATAATGAAATGAATTGTTCTATTTCTTCTTCGTCATCATCATCATCTTCATCATCATCATCATCATTGTCATCATCAAACTCTTGTACATCAGTAAAAAGTTCTTCTCGTCGTCCAGTAAAACCCGGTTGTGAAATATATCAAGTATCACCATACTCATCTCAAATAACATTCAATTTAAAAATTTCCATAATGCAAACTGAAGTGACAGATATTATTAATGTATTGAAAGAGGTAAAGATTTGCAAAAATAAGTAAACATCGAGTACATTCGATATAATCAATCGTAGCGTTCATGTGTGTATGATGTTTCTGTATGTGGATCATGGATTAGACTATCTTGTTAATATGTATATAAATAGTACAGAATGACTCTGAAAATCATCATCAATAAGAAGCACACAGGTAACTTTCTTATCGATATAAAATATTCACCTGTATAAGAAACAAAAACGATAAATTAGATTCTTTTTCTTGCATCATGCAATCATTTTCTATCTTAAACAATCATATATATATATATATATATATATATTATGTGTGTGATAAAACTTAACATTTTAGGCTGAAGCTGAATTAGCCGGCCTTCAACGTCGTTTACAATTAATTGAGGAAGATCTTGAACGTGCCGAAGAACGTCTCACACAAACAACACAAAAACTCGACGAAGCTTCACATGCAGCCGATGAAAGTGAACGGTAACAAAAAACGTTTTTCAATTCTAGCATTGTCTTTTCTTTTTTTATTCGAAATATTTAGTGGTCGCAAAGGTCTTGAACAACGTACATATCAAGATGATGAACGTATTGCTACACTTGAACAACAATTGGCTGAAGCACAACTTATTGCTGAAGATTCCGATCGAAAATACGATGAGGTATTTCCATGATTTTCTTTTGAAAAAAGAATTTTACTGTTGAGTTTAGGTTGCACGTCGCATTGCAATCATGGAAGTCGATTTGGAACGTGCAGAAGATCGTGCAGAAGCTGCCGAAGCGTAAGATAGATTCATATTTATTGGATTGCATATGCACGATAAACCTCTATTTGACTTTGAATGTACAGGTATTTCTTGCATGATTATTTTAGTTTAGCTAGTGGCCTAAACTAAATTTAAGATCATATTTAATTATTTAAAATGTTTGCATGATATTGATGTAATACTTTCATTTCGATGATGAATGAAGTTATTTAGATAAATAAATTTTTTCGTATTCTTATTAGAAAAATTCTTGAACTCGAAGAAGAACTTAAAGTTGTCGGTAACAATATGAAATCACTTGAAGTCTCCGAACAAGAAGTATGATAATTTATTGAAAAGAAAATTCTTATGCTGATTTGTATATTTCTAGGCCATGCAACGTGAAGAAAGTTATGAAGAACAAATCCGTGATTTATCTTCACGTCTCAAAGATGTAAGCCTCTTTTAATTGAATTTCAAAGATATACATATACATATATACTAACCATAAATCATAGGCTGAACAACGTGCTGATTTAGCTGAACGTACAATGGCCAAATTGCAAAAGGAAGTCGATCGTCTCGAAGGTAATGATTTGTACAGGCAATGGACTACCTCTTTTTCATGAATGATTTACATATGAATATCAAACATATTAATACTATGCACGTGTATGACGTTTTCAGATAGTATGTGATTGTAAATTACATATATATTTATATATATACTACAACCTAATTGTAGCAACTAATATTTCAGACCTCATTCATCATGCTTACCGCTATATGATTAGCCTCCTCTAAACAAAGTTCCCATAATATAATGAATTAAATATTTGAAAAATAAAATAAACATGCTTTTATTTTTTCATAATTTTTTAGACGAATTACTTGCCGAAAAGGAGAAGTACAAGAGTGTAAGCGAAGAACTCGACATGACATTGAACGAATTGTCGGGCTATTAAATACTTCAATGAACTTTATTATGATTGATTGTGGTAATAGCAACAGCAGCCAAAAGCATCTTTTTCATTTCTTTGACGTTCTTCTTTTCTTTTTTTCTTCTTTTTGTCTATTAAACCCGTATCACCTTTGTATGAATTTGTATGTGAGCAGTGGTGGCAGAAAAACAAAACTCGCTTTTATTTCTTCTTCTTTTTACCATTAAAACAAACAAAAAAAGCAAACTAACAAACAAAAAGTCTTCTTCTTTCTTATAGAGCTTGCACAACTCATACTTCTTTTCTTCTTCTCTTAAAATTTATCATTTTATGTCTCTATAATTAGTTGGTTCTTTCTTTTTTTTTTCTTATTTCTATTATTTAAAATCATACAAATCAAGTATAAAAAATTTTAATAAATATACTACTGAATTAGACAAATTGTTTTTAAATAGAATAAAACAAATAATAATAATAATATGAAAAAAATAATTTATATATGTCTCGCACACAATATAACAATAGTGTCAGTAGTAAACAATAATCTTTTGATATGATCAAAAAAGAAATGATGACGAATATTGATTGATAAGAGAAATTTTTATCAGTGAAATTCAAAACATTATTCTATCAACTAGGGTTCTTGTCTGGAGACAGTATCGAAGAGATAATACTAATTTTTATGTGTTAATCTTCTTCACTCGAAAAAACAAAATTCTTGACTACACACAGATGTTTTTCATTAAGTCGAAAAGAGAAAGTTTTTAAATAGTCATCCGAATTTCGTCAACTATGTACTGACAAAAATATACTACTATTAGATCAAGATATTTTACGTTTGAATGAATTATAACGGTTTTTTCTTTTTTTGAGAAACATTGATGATATTCTATTCCGTATTCATTTTGAATTGTATAGATAGCATTACTAGTTCTGAAGGTTGCTGTCAAATTTTTCTTCTCTGATAAAAAAACTCATGAAAAACAAGTGTATATATACATCAAATCTTACAAGTACATTTTTCATACGAGATCATATCTCCATATCTTGCTAAATACTTCGGTTTTTTGAATCTTCATTTTCGAACTAGTGATACTTCCACCGTTACATTTTCAATACAGTGTTACATTGATTAGGATAAATAATGTTTAAATCAATATTTTTCATGAATTGACATTTACGACGAGTATTGTTGACTGTATAAATTGTTGAGATTATCAAGCATTACCTATTCGAAGGCAAACGTTGTGTTTTATTATGGTTTCTTTGTTCGTTCAATATTCAAGAAACGTATTCAATACATCAATGAAATAAATAGTCTGAGAAAAGACTATGTATTACGTAAATATTTATACTGTATATTTTATTGAGATAAAGTTCTACGGTTTCACACAGACATGCATTTTACAACTCTCACTTCGTCTACCATTATCAAACGACGAAATATATAATGTACAATTTTCTAGCGTCTTCTTTTTTAACCATCCAGCCATACCTGAATTTCACTACAGATTCCCTTATATACCATTGACTTAAAGCACTCTCCTGTTAGTAATTCAACGATGTTTCTTGCAAAATCTTTTACTTTCACCCGTTCTAGTTCAATCACAAATGGATATCTTTTCAAATTTTCTATTCATGTTATTTTATTCCAAAAGTTTCCTAATACATTCTATTATACTAAAAATGAAATATCTAATCTAAATTTTTGTGTGTTTCACCAAACACAACGCCAGGTTCATTATATTGCTTTTTTAAATCTGCTGCTTTTTGTTTAAAATATTTCTCACGTTCTGGATCTACTGGTACACCATCGCCACGTCGACACATAATAGCAGCATTGACACAACCTTGAAATATATCTAAATCACATGCTTTAGATGCATAATCAAGTGCTTTCGGTCCATCTTTACTGACATCGCCATGATGTCCATTGAAATAAGTTGACCAAAGACTTAAACATGATTCACCAACAGATCCTGTACAAGCCTTTTTTAAGTAATCTACTGCTCGAGTAATATTTTTTTCACATCCATCACCGGCCATGTAAGCAATGCCAACATTATGACACGCTTTAAAAAATCCTAATTCACATCCACGCTCAAAGTATTTTGTTGATAGCGGAATATCTTTTTCCATGCCTATGATAACGAGCATTTTCAAACGAGAGAATAATTTTTTGTTATTGTCAGTTACCTCGACCGAGAAATGCATATGTACCGTAACGATAACATCCATGACCGTAATTCATTTCATCGCATGACATTTTATATATTTTACCAGCTGTCAAATGATCATTTTTAATAACTTCATGATAGTTTGCTAGTCGATAACAGCCTTAATTATAAAATTCAAGAGATAAACGAAACTAATCATTTGATCAAACGTACCATCACCAAGTTTTTCACTGAAACAAGCAAATTGATATTCGACAAGTAAATTATCCAAATATTCTTTATATTCTGCTTCTGATTTCGGAGCGAAATAAGTCATATTAATATCTGTCAAAATTTGTACACATACATTTTAACTACTTTTTGGGGAAGAATTTTTATTGGTTAAAAGATAAAGCTATCATAAGAAAAAGAATCCATCAGTACATTTTATAGAATATAAATAAATTAAAAGTACAAGAGATGCTGCAAAAGTAAACAGAAAAAAATAGTAAGATTCGTGCAAAAAGCAAAACAAAAACTACTTGTAGTCTTTAGATATTGTCATTAGGATTTTTCTTCTTCTTTTGAAATATAAGTTTAAGAGAAAATAAAGTATCACCAGTTAGTTACATATTACATAGTATTATCTTCAATCGTATGCATTCAAAAGATATTCAACTGCCATTGCTTCATTGCGATCACAGGCAAGAAACGCTTCGATAACACGATTTTTGTCGAAACCCATATCTTGAATCTAAGACAAAATCAATTGTATTAAAATGTTTTAGTGTAAGAGTCTTTTTTTTCCAAATGTAAAAATGAAGCCTCAGATGGTAGTGCATGTAAAGTTCAGATCGTCATAGATTTTCTGATACAGGTGAACAATTCATCATCACTGGCTGTGCTGTAACTTAGATTCGAACCTTCGTTTAACATCGTTCTTCTCAATTCAAGTAAAACAAATACAAACTCGAATAACGGCTTCGTGTTCTTGAGTAGTAAGAGAAACATGTATTCCGCCAGAACTTGGATTAATGCCACTATTATTACTAGGAGCAGCCGTAGCTGTACTGGTTTCAGTCGGCGCTGGACTATGATCATCTTCTGCGGCTTGCTGAAGCAAATCGATAAAGCCTTGTGGATTATCGTCAATCATCTGATCAACAACAAAATAAATAAATAAACATCATGACAGAATGAACCAATATATTCTATTTTACTTACCTTAGCCATTGTTTGATTTGTGCCTACTAACATAGTTTTAACTGCTTGCAGTTGTTGTGGGTTTTTTCGAAGCATATCAGCTAGTTGTCGATAATTCATACTCACACCTACAATGTAAAAGGCATTAAATTTGATTCAAAATTTTAACTCTAAATGTTAATAGTTCAAACAACGCATTTGTACAAGCTATATATGATAAAATATCACATTTATCTGTAACATTTCAAAAACAAAATAATTAAAATTCTCAACTATTTCAATATTGAACATACATAGAATTCAGTCTGCGATGTTGTACTGTGACAGTACTACTGTCAGTTAATAAAATTAACTCAATAGTTAAAAGTGTCTGAATTTTATGCATTCCTACTGAGATTGCAAACATCACAAGAGAAGAATGCGAGGATACTGATAAGATCTAAAAATGAGAATGTTTGCATCTGAAAATGATCAGAATTTCTCAACTATATTGAACGTTTTTCAGACTATAAGCTGTAAGATTATTCCAGAGTTTTGTTAGCTCTATCAAAAATCTTGAACATCTATTTATTTGTTTTTCTTTTTGAAACTCACTGAAGAAATAGTGCATTTTGATACACTCTTTGAAAATTTGATCGAATCAACAAAAAAAAACATAAAAATCAAATCCTTTAACTTTTCATTCTCATATAAATGTATATACTTATAGATTGATGAATTAAGTTGAAAGAGAGACAACGATGTTCTATTTTGAAATTCACTACAATATTGTCTAATCAAAAACAGGTATGAATGATCGAATGAAATTGAATTCTTCTTGTTCTACTCGATGTTAATCTACTGCATTTCCTCGGGAATAAACTTCAATTTCAAAACTTTTATCTAATATTGCTGTTCATACTTCAATTGATACGTTCATGTGAAAAAAAAGATATATAAGTTAACAACCTTCAGCGTCTGAATTGTTGTTGGCAGCAGGTGGATTCGATGGTGTAATTTTCGGAGGTGTTACAAGTGGTTGCGGTGTTGCTACAGATATTTGTGGAACTGGAATTGTATAATCGACCTCAGGAATATTACCCTGGACAAAAAAAAACATAAATATAAAAAATTAATTGTAAAACTTTCTCGATTTAATACTGTTGCTAAGTATTCAACAGCGAGTTCGATAGTATCATGACTAGCACGTAATGCTTTTTCACAAGACGAACGATCGAAACCCATTGCTATCAAAGACTCTAAAGCTGATTCATGTTCAGCAGAAGACATAAATGATCCTGGTGTGGGATTTATTGAGCTATCTAATGATGCAGCAGAAGTGTTATCATATGCTGAATTTGGATTATAATTAGTGTATGATGTTGTTGGTGTCAAAGTCTGATTTCCGAATGAATTGTGTTGTGAATAATTTGGATTCATTGAACTCTGTGGAAATGGTACCTGAGGCGATAAATTTGACTGAAATGGATGTTGTATTGATGGATACTCATTCAAGCAATTGGACATCATTGAACCTGGCATTTGTGCCATTCCAAAAGGTAAATTTAATCCGCTGAGAAAAGAAGAAAATCGTATTCAAACATGTGTGTAAATCATACGACAAACCCCATAGTATTGTAAGCATTGTATGCCTGGTTCTGCTTCTTTTTTTGCTAGAAAGAAAAATAACAGATTATTGACTATAAAAGAAAATTCAGGTACCGGTTTTGGTTTGCCAGCTGCTTGCTTGACAAGAAGAAGATGAGTATCGGGGTCCATTGGGTAGACCTCAAGTCCATCTTCGTTGTCCATAACTTTGCCTTTATGAAGTAATTTGAGTGTATCGACAGTGTACTTTTCTCTAAGATCATCTCTGGCAGCTATTATTTCTTTCACTCTTTCAACCTACAATAAATACACAGCTTGTTAAAAAATGAAACTTCTCGATTTTTGAAAAATGAAAAAAATCTACCGTATCGTTTGCATCACATTCAATTGTAAATTGTTGATTGTGTAAATTCTTTATTAGAATTTTCATTATATGATGTTTAATAAAAAAGGAAATCTGCTTCTAAAGGAAAACACTCAGTAAATAGATGTTTGATGCATAAAAAAAACAAATTTTCAATTCTGTTCTACCTACATGTTTTTAACAAATCATGATTTCATGCATGACATCTATAGCAAATTTTCAGAATGTCAATGAAGACAATAACGAATCATCAACACATTGAATCAAAACAAAATGACGACGAGACAATATTATCTATTATTCGTTGAATTAGAAATTCATTTCTCTTAGCACAATTCATCACTACGATCACTATGTCAAGCTTCGTAGTATTGATCACTATACAGTCAGTATGTTATTTTCTAATGTGCAGTTATTTCTCTCGTTTACTGTAGCGATACTATACATAGCCATCATGACGGTAACGTAAATATTATTCATGCTCACGTGCATTGTATTCATTGGAAATGTAACACTGTTGATATTAAACAGCGAAGTTTCTCAATGTATATCGCAATGTCTTTTAATATCGACTATTATTTGAAACTTGATAAGTTCTTCATATCATGAACTGATTTTCCGGCTCAAATTAATTAGAATTCTATGTAGATGAGATTAAGAGTTTCAGTGAGATAAGAATCAATCATTCAATAGAGTCAAACGCTCATTTTGACCATCTAGAGATAATGATATGACAAGACAATTGTGAAACACTGGCCAGTATTCCCCAAGCTATTTGAATAATTCATTCATCATACTATATACATTCGATTCTTTAAATAGTATTTGCTTTTTTTTCAAAAAGATCTTAATCCAGCTCTTTGTCTATGATTGAAAATTACTAATGTATCATACACGCAATAAAATTATATGTTAGGTATTTAGTAACCGCAGTTTATTTTCGATTTATGTCATATGCCATTCCTTATTAGTGTTTTTAGTCAGATCTGTCAAATTCAATATGCTGGTGAGTTTGAATAGATGATCTACTCCAAGAAATCTTTAGCTCCGTGTATTCTTCAGAAATTTTTTTTTTCAAAAAGTATAAAGTCTACTATATTTCAAACTAAATATTACATTTACGACCCAATGAATACAATTTATTCAGGCTTCAGATTGTCCCTGCAATTTTAGTTTTCAATCGAATGTTCACCTTTAAGTTTTTCACTCGAGAATACTTGAAAAACACAGTGAATCAAAACACCTGTGTTAATTTTGATTAGGAATACAACAAACCAAAAGTCTAAGTGTTCGGTAAAATGGTTTGAATTTAGTGTAGATTTGAGTCATCGACCGGCATTCGATGCGTAGCCATCAGGTCACGATTTGGCTTCAATGTAACACGAAAACAATGTTGGAGTCATGTTAGATTAAAACTAAATCCCTAATCTACTAAAGAGTTGTTGAACCGCTACTTTTGATTCATCGTTCGTTTACTCATGCGGTAGCTCAATGAAAGTTTCCATTTAACTCCTACCTTCAATGATATGTCTTTGGAAACAAGTTCTTCTGTACAACCATACATTAAGAAGAGAATCAGAAATAAAAAATTAATTGAAAAGAAAGATCAAAAATAATAAATTAAAAGGAAATAAGAATCCTTTGATTTTTTTATGGACTCATTGTGTATATGATATTCGTTTGAAATCAAGTAGAGATTATATTGTCTTAAGCATGTACCAGTTAATGATCAAATTTCTAGTAGATCGAGCGATAACTGTTAATGAATGAATCGTCTTTTAAAAATTCTTAATGATGATCGATTGAATGAAGTTTACAGAGGTTCTATTGAATTTTATATAGAACATCAATAGGATCTAAATTGAAAGCATCCTAGAAGCATCTTCTTGTTTTAAGAATTATAATCCTCATATGTTTGATTGGTATTTTCGGCTAATTGACTGTTTTGTAGATGATAAAGTTTAAGCCTGTTCAAAGCTAAAATCATCCCATCAAAATTATCACAGGTCATCATCTCACATCACATTGCATGTTTGATTCAGTTATGTCTTGAATAATTCGATAACAAATTACTTCAATCGATCATACATCTCATCTCGGTATACAGGAAATGTGTTATTTTGTTTTACTCTTACCGGCATATCAGAATGATAGGAATACATTCAAATCGTTTGAGCAAACATTTTTCTAAAGTTGTTTGTTAAAATGTGTATTTATCTCATGTTATATATTTGACATACTGTAAATAAGACGACAAACTATTTTGTCTCGCTTCTTTATACATGATAGAGACTTGATTAATTGTAGCTAAGGTAAACAAGGCACCGTGATATGTTTTATCTTTTTCGACTACAACATACTATGAATATGATCGATTGCATTATTTTATTTCATATTCGTTTTCTTTTACTGTGTAACAGTAATAGATTTTCAACCTATCGGTCAGAATTTCAAGATAAGTCATCTTGATAGTCTACCTATCATATTATTTATATTAATGGTTCATTTAATGCATTGCATATGTTTGAAAGAATGTTTTGTTTTCTATAAACCCTATGGTTTACTATTATGGTTTGTTGTTCAACTTTAGACATATGTTGCTTATTAGTTATATCAACACGTATTTTCGATGATCATACGGCTACCGTAACCAGGATTCGTGGTTGTCCTATGATGCAGAAAAAACAGCTCTGCTGCTGGAAGTCTAGCATCATTCGATAATTAGAATAGGAAGAACAAACATATACAAAATGGGACAGACAGACATGCCACATGGCTGTGAAGCATGAATATGGTGAAATAGTGTATAGGTGTCTGTCATGGATATAACAGTCCCGTGATATAAAAAGAGGTTGAGTCAATTTTTACAAGTCCGCAGCATTGATTAGTACCATCTGTGAAACATCAGAATTGGCTGTCTTAAAAGCAGGCTCGAACAACACAGACTAATGAATGAATCTATGTTGGTAACCAGTCATTGAAATGAATAGTGTTCGATACTTAAAAGTATGATTATTTGATCTAGATGTTTGATGATAATATCAACTGAAAAGTTTCACTCAATCATATAGATGATACTGCTATGAAAAATCATTTCAGCTTACATGATATGTTTAATTTATCAGTGGTGTCACATTCCAGATTTGATTTAAAAGACCTTGACTGATCGATTCTCTTATGTTATTCAATAATGAAACATGTTCAGAAATGAAGTGCATTACTAACTCTTTAAACATATGTCTGTCCCATACGAAAGTGTCACCAGTGTGGGCGGACATCTTATTGAAACCTGAACTCTCTTTCTATGTGTATTTTTCTTCAAGGTCATGAAAAAACTCTTGCAATTTTTCTTCAATGAATTACTGTAAAAAAGGGGACATTCGTACTCACAAATTTTTCTGATCTAGATGGTGCCACATATTGTCCAGTTATTGAAACAAAGCCCTAATGTTCAAACCAATGAACGAATGTTCGTTTGATTGAACCTAAATTGAATCGAATTATAGTAAAATAAAAACAAAACGAAAACAAGGAGAAACGTGAAATGATGGATGAATATGATGATAATCGATTGTTCATAGATCCGGAAATGTTGAAAAAAGAATTAGTGATTTCATTACCAATATTGACTGAATCTGATATTGAAATGATGTTGAACGGTGTCGACTCTTCGATAGAAGGGTCATCATCGGATGAAGAAGCTAAAAAACCTTGTTTGAAACGTGATCAAAGACGACTAAATTTATTAAACAATCCTGATTATGGTGTTATTCTTTGTTTCATCGAAAAATTTCGTTCGCATATCAAAATGAAAAATTATCCACTACGTATACTTGAAGATAATCTCTTATGTGAAAAAGAAAAGCGTAAGCATGAAAGGATTTCTTTCTTGGGACGACACCTGAGAAAAACTGTACCTTTTCTTTGTCATCGGTATAGTTAGCGGCCGTTTTCTTGATTTTCATCTTGGTTTATTGAAAAAAGTTTCATCAGGTAAATTAATCAAACGAGATCAATTTCTTTCAACAATAACTAGGGTACGTATAAAAACATAACGTTTGTATGGTTTTTGACAAACGATATTATTACGTTTGCAGTTTGCCCATCGCTTTGATCGTGATGATGGTGATCATTTGGATGAACATGGATACGCAAAGTCAAGTGTCGATATAAAACTTCGAGTTTTGAAAGTACGTGAGAGTTCTTGTGTCTTGAATTCAAATTTTTTTAAGAAAAAAAAAGATTTGTTTTTCGATGGGTCATTGTAGAATTTATTAGAAAAACAATTCGAATGTGATCAAACGATGAAAAATTCAGCCACCAATACACCATCGATTGATATGCGCTCAAAACCATTTGGTCGAGATCGATTTGGTGGCTCTTATTGGCTATATACGGTAAAATTTTTTGCAAACTTTTAGCGAAACTCTCTAATGAAATGTCTATGTGTCGAAGTAGAAATGTACGAGAGCTAAATTTTAGTTTTCGATCTAAGAAAACTTACTCGTGATTACAACTAAGAGAACTTTTCATCTATCTATAAAGTTGATAACTAGCAGTTTTCTGATTCATCTCTATTTAGTGCTCTTTCGGGTTCATATGTAATATACGATTGTTTGCTTGAAATCATAGAACATTTAATATTAATTCTGAATTCGTGTCTGGTTAATTTGTCTCACGTAATTTCAGTCACGATGACTTTGAGGTTAATCGATGTATTATTTGCCAATCTTGACTTAGAACAATATACTTATAGTAATAAGTATTGGATTAACTATGAGATTTCAAGATCGTTATATTTGGATTTTCTTCTTTTCATTTGATTTTATTGTGCACTTGAGTCTGTTTCAACATTTTATTTATTCAAGTACAATCTAGATTGAAGTAGTATATATATGTATCTGTCTCTCCTGTAGGAGTCCTTACATAAAATTTGAATAAGAAGAACTTGATGTATCGGTTCATCGTATGACCGATTTAATCATAGAGATCTACGCGTACACAATAAAAACGTAGCGTGTGCTGGATGAGTCTTGTGAAAACGAAACAAAATTACAATGCTTTTGGCGTTAGACTTGTTCCGTTCTCTCATATAGATGATGGGAGCATGATTACTAAACCATTGTTCGTAAATCATATACTAAAATTGATCAATCGAGGCTATGGGTATTGTTAATGCTTGAATAAACAAAACATATTTTCAGATCAAGTTCTTGCCTATCCCTTCGTATCAATGAGTTTGCAAAGAAGACAGATGTTAGGTAAGAAGAATTTATTGAAGCTATTTGCAATTGTGTAAGTATATCTTTAATAGAATATACGGCCATCGTAAAAGTACGGCTTTTCCATACTTTTCAAGTATTATTGTACTCATTGATCGACGTTAGAAATTTATCCAATCAACTTAAAACTTTCACATAAGACTACTTTGCTACCTTCGTTCGGAAAACTCTCTCTCTCGAAACTATGTATGCATGTTATTTTTCCACCAGTTAGTGTGAAAATGAACATTAGCTTATGCTTGTTATATTCAAAGTAGTTGAATACATTCACAAGTGATTTGAACGAGCTACTCATTGATGTCTTCAAAATTTCGTGTTTTACACGTATGTATATATGAGAAACTATAAGACTTATTCAAATATTAGTTTCGAACGTATGTTGAATTGTGATAGATTTGAATTCAAAAACTATACTGTCAGATTAGAGAACAAATAAACAATACGACTGACATGATGATTAACTTTGCTCGTTTTTTTCTTTGATATAGGAGACGGATTGTTTTCTACGCTTATTTCGTGAAAATGCCGATAATACGCGTACATGGACTAATGTTGCAAAGTAAATTTAATTTACTTCTTATACTTTTTACTTTGTACTCACATTTTCATTTCCGATAGAAATCAAAGTGAATTAGAAAATTTAATCCAACTCCTTATAACTGATCATGCAGTACGAAAAAAATTTCCGGGTAACTTTTCTTTGTATCTAATTCTTTTTGCTGTACCATTCATTCTTGATTGATTTAGAATGGAAATTTTCCTATGATTCTTTTAATGGTTTATCACCATCAAATGAATTTGAAGAACGTTATTCATTGAAGTTATTCGAAAATAAAAATAGAAATGAACTTTTAGGTGAACTATGTTCGTCGTTAGTTACACTGCATTCAAGTAAGCAATTACACAAAGAAAAAGACTAAAAATGAAAGACAAAAATTTCCAGGTTGCATCAAAACCGAAGATGTTGATTTCGATCCAGTTGTTAATCTTGATCGAGAGTTATCAACTAAATCACCGATAACATTTTCGCCGATAAGCAATATTGAAAAAAAAAGTGATTCAGGTTTGTTTTAATCAAATATCAAACTCTTGTTTTTATTGCATCTCAGACATTTACAGATAAAACGTCGGATGATAATGAAGATGAAGATGACTCAATAAACTCGGTTGAAATTACTGGTAAATGTTTAAGTATTTCATCATCAAGCTATACAAGAGAAGGTAGTTATTCTTTTGGTTTATCACCGAATTCGCAAAGTAATCATTTTCAAAATGATGAATCCGAAAATTCAATAAATAGAATCGAGAAAACACTTAGTCCATTAAAAGATGATAATACTAGTGTTCAAACTGTCAAAGTAACAACAATAATAGAACAAGGCATCAAACGTAAACTTGTTGATTATGATGATAGCGAAAGTGAAGAAGAAATGAATGAAAATAGTAATGATAATACGATGCAAAATTCTCATCAAACTCCAGTTCATAATATACCAACGACTAGCACCGATTTACCTATCGCATTACGTCGATCCAAGCGTGGTAGTAGACCATTTATGGCAGAACTTTCACCAACTTCGTCAAGTACAAGTAAAGGTGCTTCACAAGTAAGCATGATATATTATCTGTCATTCACTTATATGAAACATCTTCGATTATTCTATTGGCTACAGAAAGAGATCTTTCCTTTCCTTTCATTTGCCTTGCACTTTGTTGTTCAATATTTTGTGATTGATGTTCTCAATTTTCCTCATGAGCGGTATAGACAGCAACGTATACGCCGACATCCATGCTGTATACCTTTTAATTTCTCACTCAGTTAGCAGACCCAATGGTTTTCAAATATTATACTTCACAGAGATAAATTACTACATTACTTTTACACTTTTAGTTCGTTCTTTTTTGATTGTTTAAAAAATGAAATCTCACTATTCTAGAATAGGTATTATCATTGAACATAAATCCTATTAAAGTGACGTATAATAATTAGTAAGCCTATCAAAATTGGCTTTAGACAACGTCCAATAGTGGGATCATTTAGTAAAATTTCATATTTTTATCGAACTGAATTTTTTGTCATTATCAAAATTTCATTGTCATAAAAGAAAAAAACTTCAGTAGATGAGTGAACTTTTGGTTATTATCAAAATCATCAAACCTTTCGATAAAAGATACAAGCCATAACACATTTTCTTAAACGATACTCATTATGGATCATTTGATGCTTAAAAGGATCTAGATTTTTCAGCCAAGAGATTTACTTCATGTTCAATTTATACATAGTGTCTTGACCACAGTGTAACACATGTTCAGGATTTTTCTATGGGATACGATTGAACAATTATTATCAGATTGTTTCGACGAAGTCAACGACAATGTAAATGAAAAATGTAGCTTTGTCTGTTTAATAGAGAGTCTATTGATTGTAATTATTACATAGTTTTCGTTAATATTTATATTGTTGTTAAGTTATATGTGTTCTTAGAGACAGATAAGGAAGGATGACAAAATCATAGTTCCGTTCAATACAGATATAGGTATTATTAGATACTTTACTGTTTCCAAGAATAGTCGTTCAATTTTACTGCAAAAAGAAAAACTACAAAAGGCGAAACATAAATTCCGTAATAATGAAAATGATATGGTTCTACAAATGCTCTACAGTTTACGTTGTATGATTGAATAAAATATTTTTAGACAAACATGAAATTCTCTGAGGAAGGTTTTAATTAGTCAGAATTGAAATGTGAAATTCAAATCCGGATCTCTTAGAGAGAACGTACTTTTAAGATTTCTATGATTCATAATAGCTACGAGACTTTTAATAATAGAAGTTATATGCATTCTTCAAATCTTCGTTCATCAATGAAGAATTCTTTGTCAATCGAAATCTAGAACTTCGCTCTAAATACATTCTCCTTTCGATTTCTAGAGTTCAAGAAGACAGAAATCTGTTCATGAACCATGGAAAAGTCCTCCTCAATCGACAAGAACAAATAGTCGCCGTCAACGTGGTCGTCGTGGTAAGACATCAATGAACGGACATTCATCATCAACGTCTGATGAACAGCAACAATTCAATGATGATGAGGATGATTATCATTCTGATGATTATTTACCGGATAAATCAAAATTGGATTATTTACTCAATGGAGATTTACCTGAAGAAGATGAGACTGAAGATGATTACGTATCGAATCGTAAAGCGAGAACTGCTGCACAATGTGAAATTTCTTACAAAACATGCACTACATGTAAACAAAGCAATCATCCTGAATCGTTATTGTTATGTGAAGATTGCGATGATGCATATCATTTAGATTGTCTTACACCAGCATTATTAGCCATACCATTTGATAGTTGGTATTGTCCTTTATGTGAACATAAACGTTTGTGTGATGGTTTGATTGAAAAATTACTTATACTTATCAAAGATCAACAACAATTCGAAATGAAACGTCGATTATATGTGTCCAAACGAAGAAAACGTTTAACAAATGTTACTGTTAATCTCGATCGATATGTTAAACAACCAATACATGAATATAAAAATAAAAGTATTATATCAACTGATGAAGAAGAGAATTCGAAGAAAAGTAATTTAATAAATAATAATAATAATAATGGTTATAATCATGATGATGATGATGATGATAGTGTTTATGGATCGAAAAATGATGAAAATCGAAAACCGTTTGATCAAGAAGAAAAAGATGAAGAACAACCAGGAACACGTCGAGTACGATCATGTCGACAAAAACCAAAGAATTATTCCTTTAATGAGTATGATAAAAAAATAAAAGAAGCGATGATTGATGCTGGTGTTAATAAAGAATTAATTGAAATCGATTCAGGTATTTCATTTAGTCATGATACGAAAATTATTCATTGTCTCATTGAAAATCTTACAAACAGATGAGTTCTCTAATCTGTATTGAACAAGAATTGAAATAAAGTTTGTTCTTTCTTTTGTTAGCCGAATTCTCTCAGATAAAGTCGAGATCTGATCGATAAAAAAGTTGCTGACTGTAAGAATCACTTCAGCCAACCTACGATATTTCATCAGTTTATGTTTCAAGAATGAAATTGTGTTCTTAATTTCTCGACAATTCAGTGTCTTATTGATAAGAAGCAAGATCATGCACGGTCTTAATCAGTATTTATACCAGTCTAAACTCAGTCTATCTTTTAGTCTGGACAAATATTTTGAACTGTCATTTTGATTCTTTTGTATCACTGCTGCTTTACTATACATCTTCATCGTTCTACTACTCTGACAATGTGCCTTGTACACAAACCTAGAATGAGAAGCAACACAATCGACAGTCTAGATTTTCTCTTAAAAATAGGAATACTTGCTTTGAGTTTATTATTTTCGAATTCGTCAATCGGTGACCATTTTCATCACTTCCATGGCATGTCTAAGATTTAGAAGAAGTCAAAATCGTACAGGATTTTGTTTCGCTATTTTCTGGACATGGCGTAAGTATCTCTCAAGTTCAATTTTTACTATTTATTCAGATGATGATAGGATATGTCGAAATAGTGTTGTCATCCGCTTTGAAATGGATCAATAAAATATTTCTTTTTCGATATAGATGATTCGGATGAAATAATTTTTAAACGAAAACCAGCAACAAAACGGCGCCGTTATGAATTCGACGATGATTTCAGTGCTTCAGATAGCAAACATGATGAGTACGTGCCAAGTCGACGAAGGTATGCATTCATAGTAAATTAAATTAATTCAAGAATAAGAATTGAATTGCCGTTTTTCTTCTTTCAATGTAGAACTATCAATGATGATAGTCGAAGTGATGCAAGAGATCATGATGATTTTCCACCTAATCGACATACGTCTGTGTCTCGAAAAATTTTAATGTTTCCTATAATACATAATTTTTTGTTCTTCTATTTAGAACTATCAATGATGATAGCCGAAGTGATGCAAGAGATGTTGATGATTTTCTAACCAGTCGTCTTCAGTAAGTATTCATTGAAAAATTGATGTTCTTCAACAAGAAGAAACAATCTTCTGTGTTTACTATAGAACTATGAATGAAGATAGTCGAAGTGATGCCAGAGATTTTGATGATAATGATGATTTTGGTATGAGTGAAGATGATACTGCTTGGAGAAATCGACGACAATCATCGACATCAACAACAACAACAGCAAAGAAAAAGAAAACTAATACAAAGTAAAAATCTCAAATTATTGCTCTGTCAATTATTGATATTTTGTTTTTTTTAATAAGATCCAAACGTATTAATAATCGCAAGACAACAATCAAATCAGAAGATGATAGTATCCGTATGTATCATATAATTTGAACAATTTTTCGAAATCTCACCCAGAAAGTTAATTGATATAAGACTTCTAAATTTTGTTTTGTTCTAAACAAATGCTATTCATATTGGCGTTAATCTCAGTGAATTCTATCCATGGTCGTATTTCTTTCATTTGTTGTTGCATTCCATTTTATTGAAGATTACAACTGATCTTTATGACATACTTCTTGGCACTACACCGCTATGTAATTTGTAGAATGATGTAGTACTGAAGCATTGAGTCATACGTTATTTATCATACTCATGTTTAAGTTGTTCTCAATTAAAACTAAAATTAATTTGAAGATATTTGAAAGGTTGCTTGAGAGAAAACTATTAGTATAGAAATTCTTCATTGTTCAATCCTAGATGTTATATACCTAAATTCTTGCTTACATGGAACAACATATCACGTGTAATAATATAAGATGGAAAAATTATTTCATATTTCGAATGTACTTTTCTAAATTGCATTAAAAAAGCATAGACATTAAGAATTTGTTTCTTTTCTCTTGATAATTATAGAACAATAATCATTCGTGAATATTTTTCAAAAATAATAATGTTACCTGTCCAATGAGAATTTATCATATCTTCATTGCCCGATGAGGCACTGCTATTCCGTTTTGAATGTTTAAGTCTTAGCCACATCGCTTAAAGTACTGCGGCTTGTCAACGTGACGCGTTCCTTCAATAACTAAGTATTTATTTAAAAATTCGAAATAAACATTTATAGTACGTTCCATAGCACACTTTCAAATGTAGAGAAATATATTTGATTATTCGAAGAAACTAACTTTTTTAATATGTTAAAATGTTTAATCAAAGACGTTAAATAGCAAATAGTCTGTTATAACTTTTCTGTGTTACTTTGAAATAAACCTGGAACCTTAATGTTTAATTGTGAACCATTGTTGTCACTTGTTTTGTCAACTAGCAAGTACGGCGTTTCTTTTTCGAAAATGATAGAATTCTCTTCTCTCTTCTACATTGAGATCTGTTCGAAATAGAACTGGATGATCGATCGATTTCAGCTGTAACAGCAATACGAAAAAGAGCCGATTTTAAAATTTCTATAAGTCACGTAAAAATAAACAGTAAATCAACTGATCTAACATTGTTCAGTTTTTATGATTAATACAATGCATTACTTGTTTTCCCCCAACTTATTGCATCATCATAAGTTAGATGAACTAAACGTTGTTCCGAAAACTTGATTCTTGTTATTTACTCTCTTCTCTGATAAATAATTGAGCGATAATTTTAGTATTACAAACGTCAATTAGCAACTGGGTAGATTGAAACCTAATTTGATATTGAGTGAACGTTTTGTATTGCCTAATCACTCATGAGTGTAGACTATGCTCGACCCAGACCCTATTAAAATATGAAACTCCTAAGACAAGAGCTGTCACCATATCTTTTATTGACACTGATAAACATTTTACTAGAATTAGCCTATGGCATGTGATGCACCATATGACCGAATGGTGGTATTTCTTGCTAAGATTTCACCCACAAATAGATCTATTTATCAATAAAATTTTCCGAAAATTTCAGCTTAAAATGGTGTTCTCTTCCTAAAATTTCACAGTCCCAAAAATAACTCACAGTCATGCAAAATGGTCGTATTGTCATATTTTGTGACTGTAATACTTCAGTAAGAAAGCGCGTTATTTTAGCTGAAATTTTCAGGATACTGTAGTCACAAGTACATCTGTCGTGACCATGATCTCAAATCGAAATATCGTGATAGCAATTTTCGATGTGAACTATGCCATAGGCTAATATTTTAGTAAAATCACAATAAGTCTAGACAAAAGGTTTAAGAGCATTTATCCTTTCTAGAATTTTCATATCTCAATAAAGTTTACGTCATGTAACACGTCTGAAATAAAGAAAGCTTCGCCATGCGTAAATTTCTAACGTAAAGCAGAAATACAATTGTATTACAGTGGAAAGCTTCCAGCCTCACAGAGACCTACAACGTGTGGTTCGCAGTGTTGGCACATTCTTTAGTGGATGGAGTCATGAAAACACCTTTTTACAAGTGGAAACCACCGATTAAGATGAATCTAGAGTCATTCAAAAAAAAAAGCTATCAATACTTGAAAAAGAAAAAAGTAACAGTGTTACGTATGGGCTTGTTGACTAATCATTGATGCAAACATGACTGAGAATAAGAAAAAGAAAAAAATATAAATGTGTTGTCGTAAAAGTTGAAGCTTTGATCTTTAATTATCTCCGGAATACTTACTTTACCTTTGTCTTTGTTAAGTTTCTGAAGTCACATTCAGCAATCTACCGCCGGAAATTGTCGTAAAATCTGAACCAATCACTGAATTCGATAGAAATGTGACCATACGAACTACTCCATCGGAAAAAATACCAATTGTTAATAATAAGTCATTGAATAAAGCTCCAACCGTTAACACTTCAGTTGAAAAAACTCCACCAATTCACAAGATAGTGGACAAAAATCCAATGAGTGAAAATGTAAGCAACAAAAGTGACGGTACAAAAGAAACTAAACCGAAGCGACCAAGACGTGCAGCAGCTACTAAAAAGAAAACTGTAATTCAACAAGAAAATATTAGTGAAGAAGAAGATGGTCAATCTCAACTACCAAAACGTCGACCTTACCGAAGACGTCGTGTTAGTCACGAATCATCGCCTGAAGTTGATGACGATTATGAAAGATTAGCTTATAAACGTCGTTTATTTTCTCATGGTAAAAATATGACACGAACAAGTATAACAGCTCACATAAAAAAATTAGTGGGAGATGAAGACGACGAGGAAGAACAAGAAGAAAATGAAGAGGGATCACCGAAAGATAAAACCACAGGTATAGGAAAAAACGATATTATTACTTTCTGGAATATTGTTTCTCTTTTATTTATTTTTTTAATATACAAAACCAGATGGATCGAAGAAGGAGGGCAATAATAAATCAAAGAAATCAAATAAAAATCCACAATATGATGAATTTCAACTATCTGACGATGATGATTTTCCCGATGAACAAGAAATATTGAAAACAACTGGATTAAACTTACAAAAACCTATAGCTACAACGGTAAGATTTCACACTTTTGTGAATTATAAATACATGTATATTTCTTTTGTGCCGTACATTGTAAAAGAAGATGGATGTGCATGATACGAGTGAACATTTTGCATCTTATTCCTATAAATGACCATGGCAGATGATCGCATGATAAATCGTTTTCAGAATACAGTAGACTTTAGTTAAAGTCTGTAGCAGATGTCAATCCAAGAAGAATACCGTCGAACATGATAGACGATGTTAGAATACGAATAATGATCTTATAAATGTGATGTTTTATAAATATTTCTGTAGTACATTGTTACAGCAGATTTCAGTTGAACGTTTCGTGAAAAATTAAATGTCTTAACATAGACAGTATAGAGATCAACCAACTACCTTCTATTGCATATCATCTTAGAGATTGTACTAAAAAGCTTTTTTTACTTTAGGAAAATAAATTTTCCTATTTCTATTTAGGCGCCTATTCCATATCGAACTCCATTCATGGTTAACATGCCATCATATCAATTTTCAATGGTTGATCCAACTGCAAATTTTGACTTGACTTGCTTACCGGAACCATCCATAACAGAACCGAGTGACTCGAATCAAGTTCATGGTAATTAAAGTCAATCTACAACTATGTAGCAGATGTAGATCTTTTAGTTGCTTTCAGTGTACATTCCATTTTTTTTATAATTATAGTAGTTTTGATTGTGTTTTTTTCTCATTCTGTAATGTGATTCAAAACAATATTAGCGAGTAGTACTTTTGTTAACGACTATTCTTAGTTGTGTGATAGTTACTTAGAAGTACCAATCAAAAATAATTTCATTTTTTCTAGTAATAATAGACTGTTGTTTTTTTCATAACTTGTTTGATACTCTTTTTCTAGTTAAAAATAAATCAATAATTGCGATAAATTGTTAATTAATACTGGTTTCATTGGCTCACGAAAACCTAACAAGATGCTCTCCTTTAGAATGACAGTAATGAGCTGATTGATAAAGTAATCTTTACGCTAATTAGTGCTATAATAACTGGTTAATAAATGAAGAATCGATCATAGGATCTAGAGTTGCCAGGATGCAAAATAGTTTATCAATCAGACAGTATTAACTTTTCATAAGTTTGTTGTTAGATGCTGTAGATCTCTCAGCTTAAGTTTGATTTCGATATAATCGTTCAATTGTGAAAAGATTGAAAATGCGAAACCATTTGTGTGAAATCTTCATCCGGTCTAGTGGTAGCAAAGTCATATTTCTAACATGTGATGCAAACCATTGTACCGTATGTCAACAAAATCAAGGTACTTCGATAAATCATACTAGATATGCTTGAAAAATGAAACATAGAACATGAAAGAGAACTACTAAATTCATAAATATTGTTTTTGCACCATTGGTAGATCTCATCGCATCTGTTGAAGGTTTTGCATTTACTATCCATTTCTACTCCTTTTTTTTATCGAATCTGATGCAGTTTACATGTTTTTGTTATAATTTCAAGAATCTAAATAGCTATCTCTCATATTCGTTGCATTTTATTAATCACATGCATAAACTATATTATATGGTTCCTGGCCAATTGTAAATTCTGTTTTGATGCTCGCAGAAGGTGAACACCAAATAACATTACCCATTTTACCGACTAATAATGATAGATAATTATTGGATTTGACACGAACCA
The DNA here is from genome assembly GCA_900239685.1 of Rotaria macrura. Taxonomy (NCBI): domain Eukaryota; kingdom Metazoa; phylum Rotifera; class Eurotatoria; order Philodinida; family Philodinidae; genus Rotaria; species Rotaria macrura. The sequence goes on from OENT01000126.1 coordinate 174,822, forward strand.
AACCTGAATCGTCTGTGAATACAGCAACATTATCGGTTGTGAGGAATCGAGCATCGAAAATACCTCGACTCAGTTGAATAACACGCAGCTGTTGAGTTGAACCCGAAAGTGTTATGTTACTATTTTTAAGTAATTTCACTTCAACAATGTCATATTGCATGTTACGCAAGATAATCTGAGACGTATCACTGGTTTCAATTTCTAATTTATTACCTTTTAAGTAGTTAGATGTTCTTAAATTGCTAACAGCTCCAATCTGAATAATTCGAAATTCGTATGCACGAACAATAATATCACAATTGTCTGTTGAATCAACGATCAAACTCTGATTTGTCGCATTGATCGAAGCATAATGATTAATATTTATGCCACAGTTGAACTCAATTGAGAAATCAGTAGATTTCGAAGTACTTTCCAAGAAAACATCTTTGCCTCGGCGTATGTTAATAGTTGTGAACGGTTTGACTGGCATAAAAATCGATCCATTTGAGTTTACACCTTGCGAAATAGTTGATGTCCAATAATCGTTTCCAGTAGTCGGCGCAAATGTTGAAATACTCGTTGGATAGCTAGTAAAATTGGGATTCCAATGAGTAGATCCTTGTGAAGGATAAATCGTGGTTACTGACTGTAGTTGCTGCCAAGATGTTGATGCACCAGTAGAGTAATCAGGATACCAATGCGTTGAGGAGCGAGTCGGATAGGTAGTATATCCTCCAGTTGAAGAATGGGTCGGATAGGTAGTATATCCTCCAGTTGAAGAATGGGTAGGATAGGTAGTATATCCTCCAGTTGAAGAATGGGTCGGATAGGTAGTATATCCTCCAGTTGAAGAATGGGTCGGATAGGTAGTATATCCTCCAGTTGAAGAATGGGTCGGATAGGTAGTAGTATTAAAATTAAATTGATGCCATGAAGATGATGTTACACTTTGATAGTTAGTATACCATGAGTGCCATGCTGTTGATGTATCAGTTGAGTAATTTGCATCATCATTGTACACTGTATTAGCAATAGTGCTATTGTCTATCTGAGAAGATTGCACAGTCGAACTGATCCGTTGCACTGCAACTGCTAGACACGTGACTATTATGAAGTTAAGCATTATTATATCGATGATAGATTGAATAAAAAGAAAATAAAAGAGAGATGAAAGTTTTCATAGCCACACTTCGGGATTTCGAACAGATGGAAGTAAAAAAGTATGTTTTTGATAAGATTCTGCTACTGAATGACTCATGTAGACATAGTTCCATAACATGTATTTTGTCCTCGAACGTTTAATTTTACTTATGTTCGCATATTTCGTTGAAAGCCATTTCGTGAAAGCAAACATCTGCACCAGTTCCAATCGGATGTTATTATCTTTCGGTAAATTAGTAGTGCGCAGTGTTAAAATAAAGAATACTGAGATTTTGTAAGCAGGAAGATGCAATAAGTATGCTAATGTTGTAACATTGTTCGTAAGTTCACAGTGTAGAAAATTTGAAAAATTTTCGCTTTAAATAGGAGCCTAAACTATAGGCATGTATTTAGCGACAAATATTCAAAAGACTAGAATTGAAACAGAGATCATAATTTTTTAACAATCATTGAGAAATACACACACTCAACGGAATGATAAAGTCGTATTTAAATTCATTTGACAGTGTACAGTTTTTAGATATTATAGATGTTTGTTAGTAGGACATTTTTACAAGTCACAATTACATTGTTTACTCCATTGTTGCTTGTGGTTTTTATTTTCAGTGTAGTAAAGAGAAGCACTGAAATAGAAATTATTATCATCAATAACATTGCTGATGCGAATTATATTAAGAAAAATAATATTTATAAAGTTATTATCAACGAATCACAAAAGATATCATCGTTTAAAAGAAAAACAACAAAATTCGAGTGATTTTTTTTCCACTATTTCATCTTGGATTTCGAGTATAACAAGAGAATACAAAAACGATGATTAGGTTTTGATCATATCTGCTCACACTATGCTGAAGAAAATTTCTTTACCATATTAGACTTGTGCAAAATTCAATTTTATCTTAAAGACCTAAATTTCATGACTATAGTACACTGTAATGATTTGTCTACTGAAGTTTATTGCAATCCAGTCCATGTTTAAGAATAGTTCCTCTTTTTTTTTGTGTGCACTATGGTATCTATATTCTTTATATTTTGAGGTAAAATATAGCTAGAAAGTATTAAAGAAAAATACTACCGAATAGGAAAATATTCATTTTTTCCGTCAAACATTTAGTTCAGTTTTTATTTAGATCAACACGATGGCTGCAGGTCACTCATTTACTTCGATGAAATTCAAAACGAAATCTTTGGTTAGAAAATTTGTTAGTAGCTTCTTATCAACTGATTGAAATTAATTCTCTTCTGTACTTCTATGATCATGTGAGAATACCGGTGGGGCAACAGTTGAAATGTTTAACAGGAGCGTGTTTCAATAACATTTAGCAAGATCTGAGAATGAAAATGGCACTTCAAATCTAAGAGATTCGATGGATGCATTCATATCACAGATAGCCTACTCATCTGAAATCAAATACACAATGTTTATATAATGAATTTATTGTCAAGTAAAGTTAAATGACAGCATAGTATCATAATAAATACAAAGAAAAAGTTAGCACAGACTGCAACTCAAAACGAGAAGGAAAACATCTACAAATTACGAAAATCTTTCAATGTAATTACTATTGCTTCTTGTTTCAGGCATCACGTTTAATTAAAAATTGACTGCTAAAAATTTGTATCAACAATTGTATCGACTAGTTAGTGTTTTCGAAGATGAGACTATGTACTTCGTGAGTTGCTACAAAGTAGTTCTGTATTACGTTCAGAAATTCTTATTAGCAATTTATGTTTTGTGCACATCACTCGATTTCCTCTCGAGACTTGTTGTCATGTACCCAATATATTACTATATGAATGAACCTACGTTGAATTTTAATATTTATTCAAGATGTTCATACTTTTGTCAAAAAGAACATGTCAAAAAAATGTACATTTCATTTCTGATATGGTTGTCATGCTAAAATAGTAAGACAATGATTGTCGATAAAAACAAGAATGAAACACAAATACACACTCTAAATAGGATGGGAGATTGATAGTACATGTTTTTTGTTTTCTGAATATAAGTTCTTTTTATTCGTGACTACGATTGAATTAGCGAAATTAAAATATATGTTATTGAAAAATTTCTTCAAATCAATAAAAGACAAAAGAAAAAGCTGAGTTAAATAAATTCGACAATCATGGAAGAATTATAAGAATGAAAAATGCTCTTAAATTGTCAATAAGTCGTATGACGTATACAATTAACAAGAAAATTGAAATTTCGAACAGACAATTCACTAGATGAAACAAGTTAGATGTACCGTCGAGCCCATTAATTGCTGTAGAATTGTTTAAGCTTGAGTCGATTCTGAATTAGGACTTAGCAAATGATCTGACTGTACCAGTTTGTCTTGAGATGTTTTTTTTGATTCAACAGTAGAAAATGATTCACTAGCTCCGTTTGACTGTGGTATTACTGGTGGCTGCAAATCAATCCCTAGCCAAACAAGAATTTTTGCTTCATGTTCTGCTATATCAAGGCGAACTTCATTATTTTCAACTTTAACATCATAATTGAATGTCCATTCATGCCACCAACCATTCACTGGTATATTCGGAACACGATATTGCGCTATGAGACAGAAAATAATAATCTTTTTTCAATTAAACCAAATAAATCGCATATATGAATAAACTTACCAAGAAACGTCCCACATAGATTAACAATAACGACAACGCGTTCACCTGTATCAGCCCTAAGAAAGAAAATAAATATAATCGAGATAATCATCATGAAATTGTCGAATGTACGAGGTATTTGGTGAAGAACGAACTTTCCAATACGCATATAGTTACAACCAATACAATTAGCGCATATTACCGTTTATGATGTGTTTTTGTACAGAAATCATGACTTATTTTAAAGGTTTGTAAAGAATATCTTCAACCCATAGGAATTCACTTAGAATTCTTTGACTCATACTCTCTTTGTGAGATATAATTATCTCAAATGAAACGTTTGAACATCATCACAAGAGCTATTTTCTAGTTATATTGATCAAATGAAATGAAGGTCAGTCAACACTGTATCATACGGAGTTGCTTTTAAAAGAAATCCTGTCTTTTGGTACACTACAAAAAACTATTTTCAAGTATATTCTTACACAGATATGTCAATAAAAATAAATCAGCATTATCTTAAAATGGAAAGACAGAATATATTCGTGAAAAATTTAAAGCCAATAGTTTCACACATAAATCTTTAGAGAGTTTTTTCCCACTGACTATCTCATCTATCACGGAAATTCATGCCTAGTTAAACAAAGAATTTTTATTTTTTTAAAATTTACCATCGTTGATAAGCTAATACTTTTTTGTCTTGATCTTCATGAATAAAATCAAGATTCGTAGTGTAAAATGCTTTATTATTTTTACGCAGACCAACTATACCATGATAGAAATTTAATAAGGCTTTATTTATTTGATTCGCATTATCTTCACGATCTCCAATTAATGACCAATCGATTTTAGAAACGCCTATCGTTTTTTCCTTATATCTGAATGGAACAATATATATTTTGATTATCTTCTATTTAAATAGAATGCAAACTAAAATTTTACTCTCCAATTTCTTCACCCATCCAAATCATTGGGATACCAATACTCGTCATTTGTAAAACAACACCAAGACGCTGACGTTTAAATGCGTCTTCACTGAAGATACCGCGTTCTTTACCTAACATAGTCATGCAATGTTTTATTTACATTCAATGAGTTCACATACCAAGTTCCACAAGAATGCGATCATGATCATGATTTCCAATATAATTAACGACGTTGCTAACACCCAAGAATCCTTGTTGTCGGCAATCGATCACAGCTTTTAGTCGACGAATATCAACATTATCATGGAGTAATAGATCACGTATCGTCCAGTAGAAACTATCATGCCAACCTACAGATTCAAATTTTTTTGTTTATTAATTAAAACGAAAAACTGAAAAAAATTGAAAGCCACTATCAGTATTACATCCGTCCATTGGGCCATCAATATTTGTTATGCAAGGCTCATCGGGTAGAAATTCTGCAACACAATAAAATGGTTTATTTCCAGCTACTTTTTTAGCTTCATTAACCACCCAATGAAGAAAATCAAAATTTTGAATTTGTCGCGCAGCATCAAAACGAATACCATCTATATGAAATTGTTCTACCATATAACGAACCGAATCACCAATGAATTTTCGAGCGGGCCAAATCTTATACTTGGCATCATACAAGTCTAGTTAAGAATTAAAAAAAAGCCATGAGATGTACCTTCCTTTCCTGCCACTAATTTACGTACTATAATTCCATTCAGGTCCCCATGACACTAAAGTAAATTGAAAAAAATCATGCAAATAAATACAGTCATACAAGTGTTAATTGGCGACAGATTTGTTCTTATAGAAAATAAAATAATCAAATAGGAATCAAAAAGCGTATCCGTATAAAGTTCTGGAAAAAAATTGGTGGTTTTAAGCTTTTCATACGAACATTAGATAGACAGATAGATATTTACATATTATCTAAAGCCAAAGAGTTTCAATGAGTGTAGGCAAAAACCATCATCAGAAAAGCTTTGATCATTAAGATCTAAAATAAATCTCTACGGTTGATAAACTTCTAAGTATTAACTAAGATTTACACCTATGCCAATGATCGAGCAAAGATTACCTTCCTTTTCAATTAATCTTTTGCTTGAGTATTATGCCAAATTGTTCGTTCTACTAACTTCGAGATTTATTACTTTTGAAAAAGCTCACAGTTCGATGAACTTATTATTCTTTTTGTTAAGTCTAATTTTCATAGTTCATCAACAAAATAGATTCTACACACATAAATGAACTATCTGCATACAAATGTTTTGGCACAATAGATCGAAAGTTATAATACAAATGATAGCAAATACATTCTGTATGAGTTGTAAATAGAAATCCTCACTGGCAATATAAATAATTTCTATCATTGTAAAATCCCAATTCAGATTCTACTCAATATGATGATTTTAAATGATAAACCATACCGTTCACATAACTAACATTCTGAATATAAACACGATTGCTCGTAATGTTTTTTACTTCTCACTCAATGCAATATATTCCTTTGATGTGTACGATCATGCATCTAAAATAGAGAAACATTCAGTAATACTTCGCTTTATTTAAATTTTGTGAATTGAGAACGAAAGGTATTGTATCATCAGTTAAGAAAGCCTATTTTCAACGACTCTATATTATTATCATTTCGAAGTTTATCTCACAGAAAGATAAAATTTAAATATCTTACTAGTTATATCTTTTGGATTGTGATGATACCAATAATCATGATCAATTTGTGTTAATGGCGACGATGAATCACAATGATTATATACCTAATGATAGAAATAATCAATGCGAATTTGATTGCCGTAGATCTATTCACTTACACAATCTAAAATAACACGGATGCCATTTCTATGCATTTCATCAATCATTTCTTTTAAATCGATTGTTGGACCGTAGGTTGTTTCAATTGCAAAGTTATATCGTGGATTATAACCCCTAGAATAAAATTACAGAAATCAGAAAAGAATTCAATAATAAAAAAAATATAAATAGATATAGTTCTTACCAAGAATAATTTCCTATTAAAAACAAAAGACAAAAAAAAGTCGACGACTCTTTCTGTATTCAAGCAGTTTTCTCTACCTGGATATTCTTTGATTGGCATAAGCTCAACTAAGTAATAATAGTACAGTACATCAACTTTGTTGAAGAAAATAATTAAAACATACTTGCATTAACACTTAATTGCTTCAAATAATCGATTTTCTTTGCTACATTTCTAAATGTACCACGAGCATTTCGATCATTATCACCACCTGAAAAATCTCCAACGTGTAATTCATATATTACGAGTTCGTCATCTCTTGGTAGTATACAATCATCATGTTTCCATTCATATTCATCTAACAAAAAATTACGAATATATGATATTATTCATTCAAAAACTGATTCCTTTGCGAGTATACCGATAATACTTTTGCCATTTTTGACCACCAATATAGCGACTGCTTTATGTGCATCATCTAAAATCATTTCATACTAGATTAGTTATTTATCTACACATGTCCAAACAATGAATAAACTAGAGCTCCACGAATATTTAATGAATCTAATTAGATGATTCTGCCCGACAGATATAATGAACAATAGTTTTGGAATCAAATAAAGAAGAAAGTTTTTTTCTCATTTTGCTGAAATTGATTACAGATTCAAGGTTAATTTCATATAATTCAACAGGTGTCCGACGATGATTATCAACAATCTATTGAATAGTCAGTTGCACACAATCTAATTTATTCCATATAGATAATACTATTTTCTATTTTTGAATTGATGATTGTTCAGTTAAATTTTAACGACTTCCATCAATTTTTAAATAAATGTTTGGATCCATCTATCATACTGTTATCAGACCAAAGCGATAGGAAATATTTGAGAAATTCAATTTACTTCTTTGTATGATCCACTAACAAAGCCCTGCATGTATCACTGCCATATTTGCATTCTTTTCTCATGTTAAAATCAAAGAATTTTTTTCAAAACGCAGCAGCATACAATAGGAGTACTCAACGTTATCTCACGCAATGGTAAAAGAGAACATGTTTGAAAATTACTATCGTGTCCTACACACTAATTTGATACGGGGTAGTAATTGCTTCCCTTAAACAATCTTAAGGAAAACAATAAAAAAATATTGCTTCATCAAAATTTTCACGCCTCTTACATGTGTTGTAGAGTAAGAGTACTGACAATATATGTATACATTTATTTATATTTAATAAAACTATTATTCATATTGAACGATTAACTGTCAATCTCCTGATTATTTTACGCAATTGTTTAAATTTTCAGTCAGATGGCTAACTTGCTATTATCACACAACGTTTCCAATCATAATGAGTAATCTTCAAATATTACCATTGTATTAAGACTAGAAGTATAGACATACATCATTTTTCATTCATCTACGCCTGATTATATGATGAATTAAAATGATTTTTCATAAGATCAGAAATCTCATATACCAAAATTAAATAAATCGAAAATACCCTGTAGCTACTACAAGTTGTTGCTGTGGTTGTTGTTTGAAAATAAAAATAAATTCAATATTCATCATTCAAAGTTCGAGTTGACTTTAGTTTTCAAAAATTTTATGATTTCGATCTTTTAAATTTCTAACGAAAGTATCAAACTTATTTTTTGGTTCGAAACGAGAAATAATTTAGCTAGTAACTAACAATGTATACATTAAGCAATTTGAATAGTATGATCTCTAGTCGATGCATTGCTTACTACGTTTTTGTAATTCGTTCAAAAAATAAAAACACTTGGGATTTCCGACAAACTATCAAACAGATATCAAAATAAAGAACATACTAGTCAGTTAACGATGTATAGGCATGAAAAAAATGTTTGAGTTGCAACTTACGCTATTCGAATGTCTATTAACAGACGAAAGGAAACTAAACAGCTCTATTGTAACCCCAATAAAAATATTAACGCAGTACCGCTTATCACGTTGAAATCGAAGAAATCTGGCAGAGATACACATGCGTCATATTTGTTTTGCACAATCAGCAGCAGCATCATATTCGATTTGAATTTTATTGATACTTTCTGTAGACATTATACATACTTGAATTCTCATCGAAACTATCATAGAATAAAATATTACTTACCGCTTCCTCGTTCATCAACATCAGTTGCATATGGATCGACAAAAGTATACCAAATTTCAGTATACGTTGCTTCGTGTTCACGTTGTCGATTTCGTTCTCGAATTTCATCTAGTAGTTTACTGTGTGCTTCAGCTTTTTCTTTTTTCTCTGCTTCAGCTAAAAACGAAGTCGATAAACAATACAAAATTTCACCGTATGCAGAAACTTTCTAGATGATATTCAACATTGTTGATGAAATACCGAAACTAATTTTTCATTTCACATAAGTCTGAAGGATTTCTTTCATTAGTGAACGTCCCTTGAAATATAGCTAGTCGATATGATTTCAATTTATATAAAATATTAGAACTTTCTTTCTTACATAGCTCTTTGAATGCGTCATCATCATCATTGGGTAAAGCAGGTTCAGGTTCTTTTTCAAACCATGATTTTGTTTGAACTATTTTTATAGATCATATTACGTTCTTTAGTGTTTTTTAATGATATATATATATATATTTACTTTTAAATTGATAATGAAAGATTCCATCAGCTAAATCTACAGTTGTTCGAAAATAACCATCGGATTCATTTTTTTCCATGACTAAAATTTTGAACCGGATTTATCTAATACTCTATTTCTATAATAATTAATTTTCTTACGAATATCAACGCCAAACATTCGAGCACTTGCATTTTTTAACTTTGAAAAAGATTAATAACATAAAGAAATCATAATTCGAAAATAAATATGAAACAGACTCGTAATGCTGCTTGTTTATTGTACGGAGCAAAAAGATTGAAAGTAAAGGGAGCCATTGTACTGTATACATATGAAAGAAAAAACAGTCTTAAATAATGATACTACCTGATACAAATCATCTACTACTCATTAGAATAAAGCTTTAGAAAAAATCCTATGTTCACATGTCAATCGATTGCATGCGTTTCAATGCCTTCGTATTCATGTAATACTATTCATAAAGAATGAAGAAAAAATTCAAACGAATACATTTACATAGATACGTATATAGACATATGCATAGAAATGTACTTCCCTAGCTAGAAAATTGTTTTGTCTCGTCTGACCTGATACATGAACCGGATCTCGAACTTGGTTTCTAGTATGCTAGCTAAAACTAATTTATAAGATAATACAAATGTGTCCTTAATGTCACCTTATAGAAAGAAACACAAATATAAAGAAAAATGATACTTGGTATTTTCCTCTTTTGCTCGATTTCTTGTCTGTATTGATTTTTCATGAAAAAATATTACTGATTCCGGATAAGTTAATAGGTCGTTGGGTATTCGCAAATGTCTTATTAGTAAAGTGTTACTTTTTTTTGTCATGTTTTTTGCATCTGGCAAATCAAGTCAAACGTTGCTACGAAATGTAATTACTCGATGTCATTGTATGAGTATTGAAAGAAAGAAAGCAAAAAAGATACTCATATGTATGTGGTGATTATCTTTTTCGTAGTGATGGTCAAAACTCAGAATAAAAAGGAAAGATAATCATTTTTACTAATGATCTTCGAGAAAACGCACTGAGTGTTTTGAATATATCAGTCATGAAAAAACACTTTATTCACACGTCCCCAATGAATGTTCGAAAGGAAGAGAAAAATAACAATAAGAAAATATATAATCGTGGAAGGAAAAGACGGGCGGCCTAAGACGAATCATATGTCACATAACTGAGTAAACAGAGAGGAAAAACGTTTGGTATTTTGTGCAAAGATTTTTGGAAACCAATACAATTGGACCGTAGGAACACAGATGTCGTTTAAAAATATGACGATAAAAATGTTCATTTTCGTTATTTTTCTGTTGGATTAACATATTATATCTATAGAATTAAAAAAATTTTATTTATTAATATTATATATTTATGTATGTATAAAATAAACTTAGAAGACATCAAATAATGAATTTTAAGTCTCATTTTTTTGAAGTATATTTTCAAGAACAATTTTGACCATGTTCTCTTCTTCTTTGGTTATTTGTGAGGCTAAGGATTGGATGGCAGATGATGCTATAATTTCTTCGTATTTCACTGGTCGATCTTCTTGTTTCGCTTTTACTCTAGAAACATCAACAGAAAAATATTAATAATTATTCATTATTACAACAAAATCATGTAATTGGTACGCACAAGCAAAAAAGGAAAACATCATCATCATAATCTATATATATAATGTTCAGTGTCTGTGTCGTGTGTCTGTGTGCCTGTCTGTATATTTCTCTGCGCCTGATCAAAGGTTAAAGGTGAAAGTTTAAAGGTTAAGGATTCTAGAATTTCCTAGAGGTACCAGATATATTGTAGCGCTAACTATTGCTTTCTGGAATTTTCTAGATTTTTCTCAAACTTTCAATTAAGACCTTGTGAATAAGTTAAAGATCAAGCTTAAAGGTCGAAAGTTAAAGGTGAAATCGGATGCTACCATATTCCTACAAAGTTAAAGAAATAGTATGTATACTCTTCCACTATGTTACAAAGTCATCGAGAATTTTCTATAATCTCTGATAATGATCTGGAGTTCACTGAAATTTTCCAACACGCTAGAATCTTCAGTGACCATGCCCTATGCATGGTCAAGAATGTGTTCGAAGGCTCTCGGATAGGTTATAATGGTATAAGGCTATAAGTAGATAAGAGTACAAGTGTATAAGGTTCCAGGGTATAGGGCTATAAGTGAGTACGACTACAAGGTTATCTATCTATATACAATTCGAACCGTCAGAATGTCTATTATTGGATAAAGGTTGAAGCACTGATATGAAACTTTACAAAAAAACCAGCCGTGCAGTATGAACAGGACCTCGCTAGTTTCCTTTATAATTTTTTCCATGGTACTATTGACGCTCTATATTACTTGACAAATAATGGTTTCGTATTTGATAAGAGAACAAACTATAGAAAGAGGTTACTATCATTATACGTTGCATTGATATGTTATGTTGCATGACAAAGAGTAGTCATTTTTCAATGTCACTCTTCACAATAGAAATCTCTAGATAGAATACAAAGTTTTAAATAAGAAATGGCTATCGAATTCCATCTATTTACGAATATGAAATGAAAAAAATAAAAATTGATCATCTAATACCTATTCAAAATTCGGTGAAATTTACTTACTTTCTCTCTAACCTCCTAGTTGTTTGCCATTAAAGAAAGAATATCTTTTTTTTGAAACACTTACTGCGTAATGCATATGATGTGTCTCGATCATAAATGTACCTCTGAAAGCAGTATGTTCTTATTGTAACTATCAAGATAGAAAACTACGTTTACCATCGTTAGAAATATAATTGACAGACCTTCGAAGCTGTTGATAACATCTAATTGATCTTGCGAATTCGAAAGTACATGATCAATCATTTTGATAAGAAATTTGATTATGCCACAGTACTCAAAGTAAATTTTCTATAAACAAGTGCTTATTCAGACCATCAATCAAAGATCTTTACTTGTGTGCTGGATTCATGTGTTTATACTTCATTGTTCCGCTATGGTACGAATTCTATTCTGAATCAAAAAAAGTGTTGAACTCTTATTATTCTAGTGAAAAGAAAATCACCTCTCTAGTTCTTTTCTTTATCAAAATACGAAACTATTTTTTCTGATACTGTTTGTCGATGCTTGACTACAATAATGTGAAAAACCTCATTCGAAAAATCAATGATATTCCAAACGATTCATCTTCATCTTTTCTATTAGACGATATTCAATTAGCATTTGACAGGTGCAGCCTTATCAGCAAATATCATTGTAAGTAACCATCATCGAAATACAGATAGCAGGATGTTAATGAAAAAGTTTGAACTATAGTAGAAATATAGAAGCTACGACAGGAAATCTCTTCAAGTTTCCTCTATAGTATTAGATTTCTACCAGCATAAAGTTTCGATTGTTTTGAGTTTTCATAGAGCTATTCAACATTAATCTTATTAACTGTTGCAAAGGCATTCTTCTGTTTAATGGTTAGTGCATCTAAGACAGAAGGCTATGATCAACGAAGTATTTCATATTAGTCTTTTCTATAAAAATGCCTCGACGGGTATCTTGCGATTGAATGATACTCGAAATAATATTTCTTCTTATAATCAGATTGTAATAAGATTTACGAGAATGATATAGCTAATAAATGCACCACCAGTGTGAAACTTAGCGTTTGATTGTGAATCGAGAGATTTTATTTTTATTGTACGTATTGTGAGATACATTCCTTCACAATTGAATCATCGGAATATCCAACAATAGAGTAATGAAATAACTCGAATAGTTGCAAAGAGTCAATTGGTAATAAGTCCAAAGAAGTATATTAAAAATATCTATTAAAATCTGCTTAGTATATTAACTTAAAAAAGCGTTTTTCATCATGTTTGAAAAATTGAGAACATTTGTTTGATATTCAATAAGTTGACAGTTATAATTCTTCATTATAACATCATCGGCATGAAAATTAAGCACAGTAAAAATTTTATTGAACTTCAAAAACTAACTTTTAGTGATACTGGTATTTTAATGTGCTCAATCGAAAAATTTCATTTAGTTCTCGGTATCCCTGTTTTGATAGAAATCTTTGTGTCATGAAATATTTTCTTCAGTCATTGTACTTTGTATGTTACAAGAAGTTTTCATTTAGACCATTTTGAAACTCGGGACTATTACAAATACATTTTCGATGTTCTATTTATGAAAATAGTTTTCTAATCAACAGTTATCACTGAAATAATTTTCTTTGATGAAGTGAAACTGTAATTAAAATTATCAAACTTTCAGCAGCTGTATTTGAATTGTATGAATCAGTTTCGTACAGGAACCTGTAACGATGGATTCTTCAGACGAATATATAGATAAAAAACTACTCCATTGATAGTGATGATAAAAATCAACTTACAACCAAACGATCAGTTGCTTTAGTTCTTCTGATAGATTGGGTGGAAGTTCAGGTGTCCACATAGAAACTTTCTGCATAATAGCCGTCTCTGACAGCGAAGCAAATGGATGATTATTCGATGCGATTTCCATCTGAAACAAAAACAAGATTAGAAATCCAACGAAAACAACATTACGTATTGCGTCTCACCGTTGAAAGACCCAATGCCCACATGTCTGATCTGATACCATATCCGTTGGGTGATAATGCACTATCGATTCGTTCAGGCTAGAAAACAGTAAAAATTAAACTTCCAATAAGAGACAACAACCAATCGATGAATACAGTACTGCTAAATAAATTCGTGTTCCTTTCATCATTGTACCAGTCAGTGAATCAATCAATTGACCGCATATACCGAAATCACAAAGTTTAAATACGATAGGATTTTGGTTGATTAAAATGTTAGGTGGTTTAACATCTCGGTGGAGAATATTTTTTTGTTTAAGGAAAAGAAGAGCATCGGCAATCTCGAAAAACAACGAGAAAACAAAGGTATGATTTTGTTACGTGCTATGATTTTGTCTCATACATACATGATGAATCATGCGTTTAAGTAATAAGTCGACATGTTGTGTTTGTTGAATTGAGTGCATAGTGTTGTAGAATTTTTCCATTGACGCTTCGCATGCTTCCATACAAATGAGTATTTGGAGGTTAGCCTATATGCAGAGAAGTGTAAATTACTTTGAAAGATGCGACAAAATACGCTGTACAAACACGATCAGCTACTGCAGCAAAGTATTTGGTCACATGTGAATTTACACCTGAACCAACTGCACGAATCGTTCGAAGATCAGTGTGGGCTGAGTAGTCTCTTGAATTATTAGTGCTTGGAATGAGATTTAATCTCTATTGGTATAAGAAAATAAACATTTTAAGAAGTAACACAATATGAATCAGATTTATATTGATGGGAAATAAAAATTTTGAAAAAAGCATTCAATGGCAGATAGCTATTTTATGATATATAATACTTAGATTCAAACAGGCTATAGGATAAAAATGGCTGAAAACTGAGCAATACTCTATTAGCAACTACATTTTTCCCATGAAAAAAAAAACAATCAAAAAATCTATTAAAAATGGATTATAATCATAGGATTTTAATTAATAATTTAAGCAGTATAATAGCAAAATCAGATTTTAATCGATTATTACAATTATTCTGATTATAATCGATTTTTAATCGATTATTTCGGGACTTTTTGAACAAAATGTTTTTACATGGGTTTATAAGATTCCATGAATTCATTGAATTTTAAAAGACTCATAAAATGGTATGTCGTAGGAAATCCTTCTAACGTCACTACTAAATTCATGAGTATTATTGCTGTTTATTTCATTAGATCAATTTTTCAAAAGTGCATTAGCTAACTTCACATGATTATCTTATGAAAATAATAATTCCTATGATAGCTTATTAGAGACTTCTAGATTCGTTCGGCATCACTAAAGACGAGCTCAGTAATAATCGACCGAAGTTAGAGGATTCAAGAGTGTGTTGTTTCTCTTTTTAAGCCGCACATCATTACTCTGCATCCTATTTCTCAAATTGTAAATACTCTAATATCGCATGATCTGTAATATGAGATGAACAATCGACGTAACTATTCAACCGATGACAACCGAAATAAGAAGTTAACAGGAGAAAATTCATGCGTCTAAATTGATGTCTAGTCAATTGAATTTAAAATCATTGAATAAAAATTAAAATCTTACTCACTTTCACCGCCATTTTTATTTCTGGTCGTTCTTTGACTTTAACCAACATGACATTACCGAAATTTCCGTGTCCAAGGTTACGAATATCTACTAATGAATCTACTTTCACAGTTATTGGTGTTCCTTGATAATCAAATGCTGCTTCTTCGCCTACATCTGATAGGCTAAAAATATGATAGCGTTGAAACAAATTAGAAAAATAATAATCATGATTTTACACATAAGATGATGGGTCTGGTGAAGTTGGAACATGCTCATTAGTCAGTATAGGGAATTCGATGTGAACTAAATTGAAAGTAAGTTTACAATTATTTATATGAGAAAGCATGTATTTACAAACACACTTTTATGTGATCTATGCCGAGCTCTACTTTTTGCCATATTTGAGAAGAGACTATTTTGATTCAAGTGATATTTAATGGTCGTTTTGACTTGACAACATTTTCAAAATAAATCTAAAAAATAAATGAACGCCAACATTTGGTTTTTGTTAGAAAATTAGCAACGTATGTAGATTTACTGCTTGATAAAGATTCACATCGAAAACAAAAGTATTCTCTCAAATACTTTAGAAGCGCATAAGAAGTAGTTGCTAAATATGTTATAATCTCAGAAAAGAACAATTCCTGATTATAGTGGATGAGTTCGACTCGACTATAAAATCAGACACATCTTGAAGTCGAAACCCTTGTGCTTTGTCAAGTTGATTTCGATATACAAAAGTATTTACAATCGTTGTTAATGTTCGTTCTCAGAAATTTCAAGATAAAGCGTCTGTTGTAATTACTCATAAATTCGAAACACTTCAAGAAAAACTTGACCATGGATGTTCATCTAAGTTGACTTCTAGACAAACCATCATCCATCAATCTGACTTAACTATTGGTTATAGAGTCATGTAACATACATAGATTCATGGATTGGTGCGTTCTGAAATTTCACATATTGAGTTTGATGCAATTCCATCTTTGAAAGCCATCAAATCTCTGCTGTTTTCTTGTTATCTGACAATCTACCGCTCAAAGTGATCGATTTCACGACTTATTTACAAGTGATCAGCGTTGAATACATCACTTTATATGATCCACGAGTAGTTGAGAAATATTTCAAACAAAGACGAAATGTTTGCATGAATTATTGTTTCTTTTTTGGAAATCGGGACGAGTCATCAGATTACAGTTATAGCACTGCACCTACATACATTTAAGTGTCCATTCAGTCCTGCCTTACATTGTCTCATATGATGTGAACAAAGTAAATCATTACTGTCCATAGTTTTCATTGAGTTTTTTCAACATTTGTCATCAAAACAAGAGGATTATTATTATGTTCTATACTACTTTGTTTGACATTTTCTCGGATGAATATAGAAAATAAATTATATACCAACGTACATTCTATGACAGCACAAAACACAATTATCGACCACTGGTTCAATTCTTATCTTTTTTTCCAGCTACATTAATGGATAGAAAAAGGTAGTTCATTATCCAAAATCTCATACTCTTCAATTAAACGATAAAAACTGATTTACTTCGAACCCATAATACGAAATTGATTGAAAAGTTCGTAGAACTCTCGACGAATTTCTTCGTATTACCGTAGGTACATAGCAGTCTGATACTGTTAAACAACCAATGAAAGGATTCTCTGGACGATTTTCCGTGGCCTGAAGAAACTTTCAGTTTCTTTCAATAACCGTCCTTGAATAAAATAAACTATTTAATAATAATGAACTGACGAAAACTGCCGAAACCGCTCGAGTTTTTCCAGTTATACCGACACAAAATTAATAACCAATGGACGATTACCCTAGTATGACCAGCATATTCATTCTTGATCTGTTGACAATTGAAGATTGCACGTTGCAACCAAATAGTATTTATTGCACAGCTACAACCAAGAAATCTTCGTCTTTTTGCAAACAGTTTTAAAAAATTTATCGAGTTTTGAAAATAAATACGAAAGCTTGTGATTAAATTTTATTTCTTGAGCGAAGAATGCATAACGTTTAAGTAATGGCAAGTCACATTGATAATTTATTATATCAAGTTCTGATTGGATGTGTTATTGATTTGAGAAAACCAAAATATCTTCCTTGAACCATAATATAGTACACGACCTCGGTTATCTCAAATATCATCCCAGCATTAGTCACCATGAAGCGATTTATGATTATTTCTTACAGATTCGAGCATGAATATACGTGTGTAGTTACTGTTATTCCGCCTCTGAATTATATTATACATCTAAATCAAAAGTAATATTGTTTGTGATTAACATTGAAGTGAAATGAGGAAGTGTGATATATGCATATTGAATCAGAGAATATTTTCAGTTCCTACGCTATAGCAAGAAAATCTCTAGAATAGTAACATATGATTTTCGAAAAAAATACCTATTCGTACACATACACTCTAAGATTGAGAAATATATATTTCTCCCGTCACTTCAATTGACGAGTATCAGACTTTTCTCACTATTCACAAATCATCGAGATTTTATCACAAAATCGAAACACATCGAAGAAATGAATAAAGATAATACGATACTTATTTTTACCTTTCTGGAGAATGGAGGGATCATAATACTTGATTGGTCCATCTAACATGCCAATAACTATGAAAACAAACGTATGGGTATGACTAAATTGAGAGATTGGACGGTGTGGGAAAAGTACCGCAAGCAAGAACAAGTTTTCCTAGTATAGGTTTTCCTTCAAGAAAGACATTCAAAATTCAAAGAGGATCGGATCAGTTTGTAAATGTCTTGAATACTGTTTTTTAAATTAGAAATCAATATATATATATCAGAAGAAAAGCGATTATGGGTACAGTGTACGTTTTTTGTTCGTGCAGTGATGAAAAGCATTGATTAATTTAAAATACAGCTTGATGTATCTTGGTACTACCCCTTATTCAATGCCATGACATCAACCAATGAATTTTTTTTATTTGCGCTCTGAGTGAGTTGATGTCATTTATTAAAGATAAATGTATTTCAGCCAAAATATAGCGCCCTCTTCTTTTTGTGTGATGAAAATAGAAAAAAATGGATTTCGATACTCAAATTAAAGAAAATCGCAAATATACTAGACGATTATTTATTTATTTATTTAAAGAGCTTTGTTTGAGTGGATTGACCTTGATGGTCCTGACCACTTTAGCAAGAAATTAGGTACAATCATCAGCATGTTAAAAAGAAAAAGAAAAAAAAAATATATATGTTAATAATAATACTTTTGAGGGGGAGGGGGGTTAGCGTTGGATGGACTCAAGTTTGGGGGAGATTTAGTATGAGGCCATTTGTTAATGGTAGGCGTTACTGGTGTAGAAATTTAAGAGTTTTTCGAAAAATGTCGATGAATTTTCATAAAAATTTACTATTCGCATGCTGGGACGACCTCTTGGAAGCGATGTAATGCATGCTTTTTCATGGTAGTGTTGATAAGTCTTATTCACAATATTCTTGTGAGTGAGGTAACAACCAATTAATTGTTGTTCGTGTTGCTGGATATTACTCAAACGTTTTATTAAGCTTTTTCTATATTTTTCTTCGAGCGTTGGTAATCGTAAATTTTCATGCAACTCGGTTGTTGGACATTGAAATAAATGATATATCATTCTCAGACATTTACGATAAAAACCATTGATCTTTTCTTTAAGTGTCTTGGAAAGCAAACAGTATATTGTAGACATTGCGTATAAGTGGGGCCAAGTATAGGTGTTGAAAAAGCGTAGTTTTAACTTGAAGAACGCAGGAAAGCGTCTGTGAATATGCTTCATGATTGCGTATGATTGCTGGGATTTACGTAGATAGTCATCAACTATGCAGTTAAAAGATAATTTTGAATCCAGTCTATATCCTAAATATTTAAAGTTCTTTTTTTGTTCGATTTGAGTATTATTGTATCGAATATTAAGCCTTGGACATTTTACGGTACGAGAAAATATAACTATTTCAGTTTTCTTACTATTTACTGGTTGATGCCATTGCGTTGCATATTCATATAATTTAACCAGATCTTTATTTATTCGTTCTTCTATCTCAACTGTTTGATCTTTAAATTTCTTATAAATGTTTGGTATAAAGACACTTGCGAGATCGTCTACGTATAGGTGATTGTTTTCTGGATTTTGGAAAGTTTGTTGAAGATCGTGATGTGCGACAATATACGCGATGGCACCAAAAACGCTCCCTTGTGGGGCACCACGCTTGACTGTAATTAACTGAGACAGTTGCCCATTAACGTCGACTATCATTGAGCGGTCAGTAAAATAGTTTTTTATCCATATTAAATACGAAAAAGGGCAATTTAAGCGATGAAGTTTTAACAGAAACCCTTCTTGCCATAGCATATCAAAAGCTTGCAGAAAATCAATAAATACTATTGGTGTAAATGTATTGTAGATTAGTGATGAGCATGTTTGTTCAAGCAAGTGGTTAACTCGCGAAATCGTTGATTGATTGGGGCGAGAACCTGATTGCTGCCAGGGCAAAATACCATAGTCATTTAGCCACTTTTGGAAACGTAAGAGGAATAGACGTTCGTAGACTTCACTTAGGACAGGTAATAGTGATATTGGTCTTAATTGTTGCGTGGTTGGTGCGGGACTGTCTATTTTGTTGAAGCAGATCGTGCGAGCTTGCTTCCAGGTTTTATCCCAATAAACTTGTGAAAATAGTGTGTTATAATGATCAGTTAAAATGATTGTGTAGTCTTCCGGTAGGTTTTTTATCATCTTGTTTGAAATTTGGTCAAAGCTAGATGAGTTTTTTGCTTTAATCGATTTGAGCACTTGACATATTTCTTTCGTTGTGAATTTAAGGTTCGACTTTTGGCAAACAAGTTGAACATCATCAGGTTGAGCTCTATCAAGTAATTCCCATAGTTCACGTGCTTCTTTATCTGTTTGGGCATTAAGATCAGTTGATGGAGGTGCAAATCTTGTTTGGAAGTGTTGTTCCAAGCATGCCATGATCTGATCAGGTGTTTTAAGAATGCAGTTGCTTTCGGTTATTGCGGAAAATTCTACAGATCGTTTTTTGTTAAGTTTTTTGATAGTATTCCAGAAAGTTGCCGGGTTAGAAGCGGCAACATTGTCGATAAATTGATTCCAGCAATTAGCTCGGTGTTGTTTAAGTTCACGTTGCATTATTTTATGCCGCGACCGGAGACTAAGTCTATCCTCCTCAGCTTTAGTACGACGATATCTATTCTGCAGGTAGTGTTTGTGTTTTATCATAATTCGTACAGCTTGACTAATCGTTGGACGTTTTCTCGTAATTTTGTGCCACTTTGTTGTACGACATTTTAGAGCGTGAAGGAATTGCTGGAAATATCGAAACCATTCGAAGGGATGGACACTTGATCCTTCCTTGTCGCCATTGATTTCTGAAAATAGAACGCAAAGAATGATTTTAAATAAGTTCCAATTTATCTTTGAAATAAAATTTTGACGATGAGTTATGTTAATATTATTAAATTCGGCAAAAATGGGAATGTGATCACTTCCATTATATGGTAATGATTGGCATTGCGATGACAATTCACTTTCAGAAGAAATTATTAGATCTATGGTTGTTTTTGATCGTAGAGATGTGGTCATTCCTGAATTATGAATATTGAGTTTGTTCCTTTTTATCCAAGATTCCAATTCTTGACCTTTCTTATTTGTTTGAGAACAGCCCCACTTCGGACTTTTTGCATTAAAATCGCCAACAATTATGTTAGTTCGAGAGTTATTAACAATATTCGACATGTGTTCGAGTGGTAATCTTTCCTTTGGGGGTGAATATACCGATATAATTGTAACCTGCTTATTATTTATTAGCATTGATGCAGCAATGATATTTGGTTCTTGTTGACAGTCAATTGGTATAGCTTTTAATTGTTTGTCAATAGCAAGAACTGCACCGCCATGTGAATTAGTACCTGCGGCTTTAAATACATCATACGAAAAGAAAATCTTGGCAAACACTTGTGTTGGTATTTCTTTGCCTAATTCATTTATGGATATTAAAGCAGGTTTGTGTTTCTCTACCATATCAATAAGATCACATTGGTTCTTGTGGAAACTTCGTATATTATAATGAAGTAACGTGAGATTTAAACTAGTTGAATATGGTTGTTGATATGGCTGTTCCCATTTTTTAAATAATTCAGTTTTTAAACCTGTCCACCCAAGTAAGCAAAAGATAAAGGAAGACTGCCGACATGTCTAGTCCAAAATGTCCGCGAAACCCGTC